>VRYO01001486.1:270600-289678 GCA_009812075.1 Sialia sialis
TGAGCTTCCTCCCCCTCCACAGATGGACCCTCCACTTCCAGAGCTGCTGCCACCCTTGGACATGGAGCCTCCTCCACCTGAACTTCCTCCTCCTCCACAGACGGATCCTCCTCCACCAGAGCTGCTGCCACCTTTGGACATGGAGCCTCCTCCACCTGAGCTTCCTCCTCCACAGATGGACCCTCCACTTCCAGAGCTTCCTCCTCCTCCGTATCCCAATCCTTTTCCTCCTCCAGAGATGGACCCACCTCCACCAGAGCTGGATCCCCACCCTGCAGAGCCACTGCCACCTTTGGACATGGAGCCTCCTCCACCTGAGCTTCCTCCTCCTCCATACCCTGAGCCTTTTCCTCCTCCAGAGATGGACCCACCTCCACCAGAGCTGGATCCCCACCCTCCAGAACTTCCACCTTTTCCCCCTCCAGAGACTGGCCCTTTCATTCTGCTCCCACTTGTACCATCAGAGCACATTCTCCCCTTCACACTTGTTATGCCTCCAAAGACTCCAGGAGCTCTAGTATTGTGGTCAATAACACCTGCAAGAAATGGAAATTCAGTTCTATTTATTCATTTTACCCCCAAAAAATGCATAGCAAGGCTGGTTTAAGCATCATCCTTCCAACCCTGGTGGTCATGGACTTGTCTTTGAAGGGGACAACAAGAATCTCCCTTAGTAGAGATTAACCTATGGAATATTTTCTCATTTTTCTGGGGTTTTTAGGTTTTTTAAAAACACAATTTATGTCTTATTCCAACCACAAGCGCTCAGTGCAGCCCATCCTTTACAAAGGCCAAAACTGTGTTTCACTCTTCTTCAGCTCCTCAACTTTTCCACAAATTTTAGGACTAGTTTTCATTTCCTTCCTTTCTTTCTGCCCTGCATCAAACATACCTATGGGTTAAATGCAGTGTTTCCCATTTCCTCCAAATTTACTAGGAATTAGCCAATAATTCTGAAGCCAGTTGTTATATTAATGTGGGTTCACAAACCCCCCTTTGCATCCTTTTCTGAATTAAGACAGGAACTGGGATTAGTTTGTTCCAATGGTGTCAAGACCACAAAGTAGGAACTGTTTTCTTTAAAAAATCCAGAGAAAATCCTTGAAATACTCACAGATCGTGGCCGGTGATCCTTCCTGGATCCTGTGGAGGAAAAGTGATACTGAGGTGAAGCAATCAATAAAATCGGAATTAAAATTCAGGTTAGGCTTTGTCAGATGTGCAGATGATGTGCAGAAAGGTGACTCTCCCAGGCCCAGTCCAACCCAGAGATCTCAGAGACAGATCCATGGACTCTCGCTTTGTCTGGGTGTTTCACCCAGGCTGGATTTTGCCCCCACCTGTTCTCCTCCTCCTCAAGGAGTGATCGATACATGGCGATCTCAATGTCCAGGCCCAGCTTCGCGTTCAGGAGCTCCTGGTAATCATGGACAAGCTGAGAAAGGTCTTCCTTGGCCTGTTGGAGAGCGTTTTCCAGCTCCTGGAGCTTTTCCTGGCCATCCCTGACGGCCGAGCTCCCACGGTGCTCAGCATCTTTGATGGAGTCCTGGAGGCTGGAATTCTGCAGAGGGAACAAAGGGAATGCGACCATGTCCTGTCTGTGGACTTTATAACAGAGTCATATATATCTGTAGTCAGGAGAGAACCACAGCAATCATCGAGGCCAACTCCTATCCCAGCGCAGGAAAACTCCCAAATGCCATTATTTTCACACCCTCCTGGCATTCCTTGGAAATCAAAAGGCTTTCCTCAGTGACAGAAGACCCAAAATGCATTAGACTGGGTAAATTCACACTATTAAACCCCAATATAGATCTCATAAATCTAAGTCTGCTTCATTTGGAAGAGAAAATTCCATCACCAGGTTTGCCTCCAAACGACTGGCTGCCACATTCTGCACTGAGATGCTATGGAAAAGGGGCTTAAACCGTTTAGTCCTGCTGGAAAGTATCAGCTTTACCCTTTTCCTTGCGATTTCGATTTCTGGTTGGAGTCTTTGGATCTGCCTGGCAAGTTCCTGGATTTCCTGGTGACTGTTCCTCAGCTGCTCTCGTTGATTCACCCACATGTTCTGCAGGTCCTGGTACTGATGGGAAGAGGACACAAGATGTTTTTAGTTTCTTTTCCAAGGAGAAGGGTTGTGTTGCTGTTTCCCTGGTGTCCACTCACCCTGCCTCGGTACATGGCATCCACTTCAGCCGTGCTCCTGTGGGCCAGCCCCTCGTATTCCTGCCTGACCTCCTCGATGATTCCATCCATGTTCAGGTCCCTGTGGTTGTCCATGGACAGAACAACGTCAGTGTTCCCAACAACCGTTTGCAGCTGGGACAACTCCTGCATGGAAAACCAGATTAGGGATTTTAACAGTCTTTGTGGTCAGTCCAGGTCTTTATGAGGAAAAAATGGGACCTTGTGGCCAATTTCCCACTGGAATTTCCCCACCTGCAGCCCCCACGTGCCACTGGGGCCCCACCACTTGTAATTTTCAAGGTCTTCCAGACTTCAGGACACACCAGACCCCTTTTCACTCACAAAGGGCCAAGGATAGTTAATTCTCCAAGCCAAAAACCCCACCCAAGCAAAATTTCTGGAGATCTCCTTCTGGAGGTGTGTCCTTCAAGACCTGAGGGTAAGATTTTAATCACTCACAGCTTCATATAAACACCGGAGGAACTCCAGCTGCTGCCTCAGGATATCCACTCGGACATCAAACTCCATTTTTCTCATGTAGGCATTATCCAGTTCCTATAAAAAAACAAAGACCATTGGAATATTTACATTTTGTTGATTCAAATGCTCCATTGCAGTGCAATTCTTGGGCTATTTCCATAAAGCCTTCATTTCTGGGATCAAATGATGGCCTAGAGATCTCAGATTTCATTTGAAAACCAATGGGAACAACAGAAAAGTGTTTAAGATTTTAAAAAATGGTTGGGAAATGAGTACCACAACTTCAGCAATAAATCTGTTCCTTGGGAACATGAGAAATGTCAAAGCACCATTTTTATTTGTATTTCTAGTAAAAAGTTGCCTAAATTTTCTCTTCACAGATAGTTTTATTTTTCTAAGCCACCTACAGACATTTAACATAATAACAATTCCACCTGGATTGAGATTGAGTGAATAGGGGAAAACATGCACTTTTTAGATATTTGTCCTACAAAGGACCAACTCATCCTCTAGAGGAAACAATCCCTCCTCAGTCTTCTTGTTTTCAGTTCTTTTGTTTAAAATTAGACAAAGTTCAGCAAGAACTTCAGTTTTAAGAACCTTGACAACCACCCTGATATTGTTTTATTTCCAAGGCTTTGGTTTTGCTCAGGTTAATTCACCTTTTTAAGCTCCACAAACTCCTCCTCCTTGGAGGTGCGTTTGTTGATCTCATCCTCGAATCTAGGGGACAGAAGGAGGTAGATTATTATCTATTATCTATTATCTATTATCTATTATCTATTATCTATTGTCTGTTAATATATTTAATTAATCTATCCATTATCTTTAATTATTGATCTTAATTTTTAAGTCAAGTGGACCAGTAAACAACAGAATCACTCAAAGACTGAATGTGTTGAGTTTTCATTATACTTTAATTGCAATTTCTGGCAAGTGCAAATCCTCTGTAAAAAGAGGCACTAAAGCAGTCCAAAAAATGGGGTCACTATGGATCAGTCCTAAATTTAGTTATTCTGACCTAAACTTTCCACTTTTCAGAGCTGTGGGTGAACATAAATCATCTAAGCCAGAAAAGGTGACAACTCTTCCCAACTTGACCCCAAGCTCAGCTCTGTCCCTCCCCACCAGGGCCCCACAAGTGGAATCTGGGTCACTCACTGCTGGGGGAAGAAAGATGAGGAGGAGTCTGGGAAAGAAAAAGGATGGGAGATATCATCTAAATCTTTGATTTTCCTCTCATTTTTGGGAGTTCAACCTTTACCAAACTCTTCTAGCATCAAAGTCAAGCCCTGTAATGCGCCTGCAGCAGAGCAAGGCTAAGAAATACTAGACTCCTGCAGATGCAAAGCTGAGCTTTGCCATCTAAGGGCACAATGAGCATCACCTGGGAAAATCCCAACACCTGTTGTCCCAGATTTGTGACTATTCACCTGTTTTTATAATCTTCAACAAGCTGGAGCATGTTGTAGGCTTCTGGATCCAGCTGCTCCTTCTGGCTCTGGAGCGTCTCGAGCTGCCGCTGCAGGTTGGTGACATAGGACTGGAAAAAGTTATTGATGTTCCTGCTCTCCTGGGGGCCAGAGCTTTGCTGCTGCAGAAGTTCCCACTTGGCCAAGAGTGCCTGATTCTGGCGCTCCAGACTTTGAACCTGGAAGAGAAAGGAGATCCGGAGGGGCAGCATGTCTCCAGTTGGAATCTCTGCCGTGAGACAGGCTGGGAGAGCTGCCAGTGTTCACCTGGGAAGGGAAAGGAGACCTTGGAGGCCCTTGGAGGACCTTCCAGTGCCTAAAGGGGCTCCAGAAGAGCTGAAGCAGGACTGGGGACAAGAGCCTGGAGAGACAGGACGCAGGGAATGGCTTCCCACTGCCAGAGGGCAGGGACGCAATATTGGGAAGGAATTTCTGGCTGTGAGGGTGAGGATGCCCTGGAATGGATTTCCCAAGGGATGGTCCATTCCTGGAAGGGTCCAAGACCAGGCTGGATGAGCCATGGAGCAGAGTGGTCTAGTAGAAGCTGTCCCTGCCCATGGCAAGAACTGGATGAGTTTTAATGTCCCTTCCAACCCAAATCACTCAATTTCTATAATACTGACCAGATGATAACCTGGACACCCAAAAGTTTAGGAGAGGAAGAAGACTCACAGACACGCTTATTCTTCAGCACTACGGAATTGTAAACCTCCTCAGTGTGATTAAAACTTCCTAACCAACACATCCCAAAATGGGAAACCCTGAAGTCTCCACAGGTAACAGAGAGATGCAGAGACAGAGACATCTCCCAAATATCACCAGAGTGGAAGAGCTTTTATGGCTGGTTTGAGTAGAAGCAGAAGAGAAGACAAAAGTGGAGAGATGGAAAGTCATGAAAAAGCTGAAGAAGGACCACCTAGTAGAGAGAAGGGCTTCCAAACCAAGAAGTGATTTGTTAAATAGTTCATAGAAATTGAATTCACTTGCAATTTCTGGCAAGTGCAAATTTCTGCAAGAAGTGGCACTAAAATAGTCTGTTGTTGCAAGGTTTGTCTTTGCTTGAGAAAAAAATACTAACTCATCCAGATGCCCAAGTCCATCACCCATTTTTCCTGCTGGCATCAACAACCTCCAGGCACCAGAATACAGGAATGTATATCCCCAGAAACCCCTTTCCTCAAAAGAGGAGTGAGTCAATGTGCCAGTACATCCTGACAGTTTATTGTCCTGCCACAAAAGACAACTCTGAGATCTTTATTCCAGGGCAAAGAGCGCTTTTCACAGTGACCCATTGTGATTCACACCAGCCTATGGGAATTCAGCCAATGCTGGAACACAAATGGAACCCTGTGACTCACACCTACCTTATACCTCCCCCTTCCCAGATAGCAGCACAGAAACCAGGACTCACCTTCTCAATGAATGATGCAAATTTGTTGTTGAGAGCTTTGATCTGCTCCTTCTCGTCTGAGCACACTCGCTGGAACTCAGGATCCACCTGGAGCTGTATTGGCCTCAGCAGGGTGGTGTTGACATGGACCTCCTCAATGCCTCTAAGAACTCCAGGCTGTCCCAGTCCCTGTCCAGCCCCTTGTTCCCCTACTCCAAGGCCTCCTCCGAGCACCTCCCTGCCTGAACCTCCTCTATAGGTGCCCCTAAGCCCTGTCTCACCACTTTGGAAACCTCCTACGAAATATCCTCTTCCACCAAAGCCTCTCTCAGGTTGTCTCCAGCCACCAAACCCAAAGCATCTCCCATATCTTACTCCTTCTCCTCCGAAGCCTCCACTAGTGTAGACATTCCTGAACCCTCCAAGGTTGTGGAGGCTCCTGCTGCCATACCCATGCCCAAGCCCTCCAAATCTCCCTTCTCCACCACCCAAGGTCCCGCAGTGAGCAGAAGAAGAACTGAAATTCCCATCCCCGTATCTGGAGAAATATCGTCTCATGGCAGCACTTCCAGGTGGGAGACTCAGTGGAGAAGGTGGTGAAACAGGAGGAGAAATGAGAATGAAGGATCCTCAGTGAGTCCGAAGGAGTATGGAAGTTCTCCTTTATACGTTCTGGAGGAGCTAGTCTCCATTCCATGGTAATTAGCAGGTCTCTAATATTGTTATTGGGTTTGGTTCATCAGGCAGCAATTAATGGCAGCCCAGAGAGGTCAGATAAACACCAACACCAGTGGGGCAGTTGTGAAATTCCCCAAATCCTGCCTGACTCATGAGCTTTGCTGACAGATCTCCTTATCTCATTAGCCTCCATCCGTAATTAGTTACCCCTGCTCAATCCCAACAACTCGTTCTCTCCCATATTTCCCCACCTCTTTTGGCATTTCAAGGGGCACAAGGGACTTGATGATCCTTGGGGGTGTCTGGCCTCCCTTCACCACATCACCAGGAGCACCTACTGAGCCCTTTGCTTCCCATTCCTGTTCTTTCATTCACAGAACATCCCAGGAGCAGCTTTTGCTTTTTACGGGGAGGATCCATCCCTCTCCCCATCCCTGTGCCAGACCCCACATTTCTAACGTTCAGTGGCCATGGACATATAGAAAAGCATTTGGGAGCCAAACCCTACTGCTGGCAGCACCACTTGGAGGCTCCAGCCTGGATTCATTTCTCGAGAAGCAACGGAGATGTGGTTCCTCCAAAACCACCTCTGGAACCACTTCCCCATGGAAAGAACCTCCTCTTTGTCCTTTACATGACTTCAGGAGGAGCTGGACTTCACCTGGCAGGGTCCTCTTCCTTCCAAAGGAGCTGGATGAAGGCAGGCTGAGAATCCATCAGTTACACAGAGGTTCTGTGGTCAGGGCTGTGCAATCCTGCCTCCATTTGGAAAGTACCGAATAAATTCCCTAAATAAGGGGTTTGTAGTCAGAGGTAATAACAGCTAGAGCTGTTATTAAAACAGCTGGACTGTCTCAAGGTAGACAAGGCTTCGGATGCTCAGCAAGACTTTTCTCACCTGGAAATACAGTGTTTTCCAGAAAAACAGCTGAGAAATCTCCTTTTCCCTACCAAAATCCACTATCTCACCTTACAGAAGGAATCGCCAAACTGATATCTTAGACCTCCTCTGTGCTAATTTTGTAATCAAATTTTACTCATTATCTACATTTCCTGAAAAAATTAAACCAGATTTCTAGCCAATTTCCCCCTTTTTACAAACCTGTAAAAAAATCTGACTTGGATTGAGAATTCTGTTTCCGGCAGATACTAATTATGGTGAATGTTTAAAAATGGTGCAATTTCCAGGATTTTAAAAGCGGGGGAGAGTGGAGGGAATTTCTGAAGGAGACTGGAAAGGTTGGAGTGAGGTGGGGGTCTGACTCTTCTCCCATATTATGAGTGACAGATTGAGAGGAAATGGCCTCAAATTCTGCCAGGTTTAGGTTGGAAATTGGGGGAATTTTTTTGTTGGAAAGGGTTGTCCAGTCCTGGCACAGCTGCCCAGGGCAGGGGTGGAGTCCCCATCGCTGGAAGTGTCCAAGAAATGTGTGGATGTGGCACTTGGGGACGCAGTCCGTGGCAGACTTGGCAGTGCCAAGGGAGCCATTGAACTTGATGATCCCAACCTAAATGGTTCTATGATTCTGAAGGGCTGGCTCCAGTGCAATTCCCCTCTCTACCCCTCCTCTTCCACTTTGCGAGCGCCTCATTCTGGAGCTGCACTGGGCAGCACTCCAGGTAATCCCCATGGATCATGGAAGGAAGCGTTGTGACCCCAGAGAGCGAGCAGCCGCAGATCCCCGTGGAACACCAGTAAGAATGGTATCAATCCCAAAATCCTGCCCTGTGCAGCAGCTGAAGTGAATTCTGAGCTTTCCACCAGCTGGAGCCCAGAGCCGGCGTGAGGAGAGCAGCCATCCCACCCCACGTGCCATAATCCGGAGCGTGGGCAGCTGTTGTGATCGGAGCTGGCACTGGATCAGCCTTGGCAGCACATCCCAACCACACCTGGACCTGTCAAGCTGGCTCCAGAAACAGGGATGCATCCCAAGAGATGTCCATGCATCCTGCGGATGAGGGGGAGCTTCCTGCCATTCCTTCCTCTTTCTGACATGGCTGGGACAAAGGGATCACAGGTCCATCCATCATCCTTCCCCGGGAAATGGATTTTCACAGCACCAGGGTGTTACAATGACATGAGTGTGACTTTTTGTGGACAATGAGGGAACAAGAAGAGCACCAGGATGGTCATGTTGGACACATCCAGAAATTTAGAGACAGAGCCAAACTGGAGCTTTTTGAGCACAACTGGGGCAGAAAACTGCCAAACTCTACCACCCTCATCCGCCTCTGTCCACCTTCAACTCAAACCCTAAATGGGACTAATGAATCCCAGTTCTCAGGCTGATACTCAAGGAAACTCCTCAACATTCCCACAGCATCACCTAAATCAGCTCAAAATAAGGTCATGGAATGGTCTGGGTTGGGAGGGACCTTAAAGCTCATCCCATTCCTGCCATGGGCAGGAACAGCTTCCACTATCCCAGGATGCTCCAAGCTCTGTCCTGGCCTTGGACATTTCCAGGAATGGACCATCCCCTGGGAAATCCATTCCAGGGCCTCACCACCCTCTCTGGGAGGAATTTCTTCCCACTATTGCATCTATCCATGCTCTCTAGAAGTGGGAGGCCATTCCCGCTTGTCTTTTCTCTCCAGGCTCTTGTCCCAGGTCCCTCTCCAGCTCTCCTGGAGCCCCTTTAGGCACTGGAAGAGCCTTCAGGGTCTCCCTTCCACCAAACCAGGTCTCTCCAAGCCCCATCCAACTTGTCCTTGAGATGAGGGAGCCATAAACTCTTTAGAAAATAAAAATAAAATAATTTAAATAAAAGAATTTAAATAAAATACAGTAAAATAAAAGGGGGGAAAAAGAACTACAGAAAACACAAACACTAAAATTACTAAAATCCTGAGGCTGTCTCAAAAGAACAGATCCTAAATAAAAATGAAGGATCCTTACAAGCCCCACTGGCAGAACAGAGTGAATAAACAGGGATATCAATACATTTCTGACTATTCAAGAGGTACTGTCAGAGCCATACAGTAGCACATGAAGAAACATCGTATTTAAATCTAATGACTACCCCAATGAATGAGATAAATGAGCACTGAGAGAGATCTCTTGATCTCTAGCTGCCAAAGTTCCTGCATAATTAGGGCTCTCAGTCACTTGGAACTGGGGTTGGGATTACACAGACACACTTATAAAAATGCCTTTAGCCCGCAGACTTTCCTTTTCTCCCCTCTCCTTCCCTGGAATAACCCACACCTCTCCCTGTGGTCAGTGAAGGCAGCAAGGACTTGGAGAAGAGGAAAGAAAAAAAGGAGAAAATGGCAAAAAACTTCTATATTTTGCCTAACAAGAGGTGAAATATTGGTATTCTCCCAAGGTTTATCCTATTTTGAGCCTGAGCTTTCCCAGTTGTAAGAATATACTGTCCTAATGATGCAGATTTTCCAAAGTGGATCCCACACCATTTAGGGGACAGGGAGACCAGATGGAGTTTCCCTCATACAGACCTAGAGCTGGGTGAGACTGGAAGTTGCTCTCAAACCACAGGAAAAAATCTCTCTATCAGGGAGTTTTCAGAATTCCATGAATTCTCAATACTTTGTGGTAAATAGTGAAGTTTCCTGGTGAGAAAAATGTAACTGGAGGGGGTCTGGGAAGGGCCTAAGTGGGAGGGATGTGACCTGTGCAGACAGACAGAGCTCGGGGGGGTTGGGAATGGTTTTGATGGGGGGGATATCTTTGGCCTTTGTTGAACAGCAGTGTCTTATGGAAACACTCGCTTGGAATTGGCATGATCCAGGGCAGGGGGTGGAGGGAGGGGAAGGAGCAGTGCTGGATGCTCCAAACTGGGCAGATAAGGAGGAACAGGACTCATCACTGGGTCACTCCATCAGGAACTGCTCCAAAACACGAATGGAAGGAAGCAATGGACCATGGAATTCCAGAGCAGGAGGAATGACGCTGCTGCCACAGAGGAATTTTATTTGCAGGGCACAAGTCGATGAAGTGGAGACCAGGATCTCTGGGGCAGCGCGGAACAACCTGGTAGAGGTTGGAATCAAGTCCAAGATCCAATGAGAGCTAGGGAAGCAAAGGAGAACAGCGTGGGAAGGGCTGGAAAGCCCTCAAAGAGCAGGAAGAGCTTCCCCAGTGCCAGAAACCTCCATGCAGGGAATGGCCACAACCTTTCCCTGTGGCAAAGGTGGGAAGACTCTGAAAGGATGAAGGAAGGGAAATGTAAAAAATGTGGTTGTTTTTGCAGAAAAAGAAAGGTGAAATGCCCTGGTAATGGCTTCAGACTGGAATTTTGAGAAGGCCAGGGGGAGCTTTCAGGGTGGATTCCACCTAGAGGGGGTAGGGAGGTCACCAGCCCCAGGGTCAGCCAGTCCCAGTTTGTGTCCCTGAGGGAGAGGGTCTCTGGCAAGGCTCATTTAGGGACCAATAACCCGAAATCTGACTTTAACTTGTGATCCCGTTAACAAGGGACTGATGTCTCTTTTAATCTCTTTTAATAAATGGTTTGTGATTTGGGGTTGGCAGGAAGGCAAACAGGCCAATAACATCCTCAATAACATCCTTGATGTTAAATCATCAATTCAGAAAATAACAACATAATTACAATGTCGGTTAATCTTCTCTTTCCCTGACAATAATGTGAAAGTTTATTAATTGCATTGAAAATTATTTGTGAATACACTGAAGTAATTTTTCTATTGCTGTTATTATTAACAACAGCGGTGAGTGGATGGAGGAGAAGCTCATTAATTTTTTTGCTTAAATGGCTAATGTCAAAGATCAGCCTCTGATCCCTGAGATCTCCAACAGGCTGAGCGTGCCCAGTGCCTCCACACACAGCTGATGCCCTCAGGCTTGGGCGGGAGGTGCTGGAACAAGGCAGAGATGAAATCTCCAAAGGGTTTCAGAAGAAGGAGGTGGAGGAGGAAAGGTATACGACCTGCAGAGAAAAAAATATTAAAATAAGAAAGAAAAAATAAAGAGGAGGAGAAAGCTGAGTTGAACTCCAGGTTAAAAGCACAGGGAGACATGAGATATTTTTACTATGTGCACATTTCTCAGCAAAAAAGTGGTCAATGGACGTGGCAACCATGATATAAATTGATTTTTATTTCTCTTAGGGCAGGATTTTGATGAAGATCTCCAGGTAACCCAACAGTCAGAGGAATCAGGAATGGCCTCTCCAGGCATTTGGAACCCTGGGAACCTCTTCACTTGGTCCCCAAGGTAAAGAAGAGTGTGAGAGTGTTCAGCAGCTTCAAAAGCTGCTGTGTGAGTTGAGAATGATTTTAATCACATCCTGTCCCACAGGAAGTTGAAGTAGCTGGAGTTAATTCTGGCAGATGTTCCAAATCCGGTAAACAAGGCGATTACCGACCTCCCAGCCTAGTGGGTTCCGTGCTGCCTTCCCGGGGCAGCGTCAGCAGCAGGTGAGTGACCACACCCAGCTCCACCTGGGCTGGACTCCAAGCTGATAATCAGCCCCATCAAGGTCAGACTTTGCGATAAATTGAGTAAATCCCTCTACTGATGGATCTGAATTGTTGTGGTTGCCGCAGCAGCAGCAGAAGGAGCTGCCACGGGACAATGAGGCAGGTGCAGAAAAGCTGAAGCTCCACAAAAAGGCACCAAAACTGTGATAGTTCCAGAGTACAGTAATTTCACAATTATAAGCCGCACCTGATTATAAGCCGCACTTTTTTTTTTTTTTTTTTTTTTTTTTTTTTTTTTTTTTTTTTTTTTTTTTTTTTTTTTTTTTTTTTTTTTTTTTTTTTTTTTTTTTTTTTTTTTGGAGGATCCATGTGTAACAAAGTAACAAATTAGTAACAGAATCCCTGCCAGCTGGGTTTGGTGTCAGGTGCTCAAGTTGCAGTTTTCATAGACCAGCAAAGCCTTTAAAGGCAGCCCCAGGCGCCCTCCTGGCCAGCTCTCACTTCCAGGTTGGCATTTCACTGGGATTTGTCCATAGATAAGCCGCACCTGAATATAAGCCACACTATGGGGTAGGCTGGATTCTTCAAGGAAAAAGGTGCGGCTTATAATCGTGAAATTACTGTAAATCTCCTGCCTGGGGAGGGAAAGGTCTGAGGATGGAGTGGGGAAGGCCAGTTTAAGAGCTTCAACAGGTACAGAATCCTGGAATATCTCGAGTTCTGGAATGGACAGACAGGGATCATCAAGTTCAACTCCTGGCCTTGATCAGGAGAATCCAAACAATTCCACCATGGGTCTGAGAGCATTGTTCAATATAGGGAAGATTGTGGAGCTGTTAGAATGAGTCCAGAGGAGGCCATGGAGCTGCTGCAGGGCTGGAGCCCCTCTGGAGCCAGGCTGGGAGAGCTGGGGGTGCTCCCCTCACTGCAGGGAGAGCTCAGAGCTCCTGCCAGCGCCTGAGGGGCTCCAGGAGAGCTGCAGAGGGACTGGGGACACGGCATGGAGGGACAGGACACAGGGGATAGATTCCACTGCAGAGGGAAGGGATGGGTGGGAGATTGGGAAGGAATTCCTGGCTGGGAGGGTGGGGAAGCCCTGGAATAGATTTCCCAGTGGATGCCCCATGGAAAGCAATCCAGATGAAGGGCTCAACTCCTTGGCCACCTGTCCAACCTTTACTCCAGGGGGTCACAAATACCTGCAGAGTCCCCCCAAAAATGAGTGGACTCATTCAGCAAAAAGTCTTGTGGGGGAGGAGGGAGGGAGGCAGCTCCAAGGTCCCCCAGGGCCAGCAGAAGGCCCTTGTCAAGGGCTGATACACAGAGCAGCTCCCATTTCAGCTGTTTCTTGCCCCAAATCAAACCTGAATGGATCAGATTCAGCAGAGGATCCCCAGCCCAGAGAGACCACAGATATGGGCACAACCCAGCTCTTCTCCTGTCACCTTCCTCCTGATTGTGAGCTGGAGTCATGACCTGGAACAGTGGTGGGTTTGTACCCAAGCCAAAATTCCCATCTCAGCCTGATCCATAACTTATAGAAAAATCATTTTGTCATTGACCTGGAGGACAGTGACAGGTTCTGGTGTCAGAGCAGCACCTGGAGGTCACTGTCAGGTTCAGGTGTGTGAGGAGGGGTCTGGAGGTCACTGCCAGGTTCAGGTGTGTGAGGAAGGGGTCTGGAGGTCACTGCTGGGTTCAGGTGTGTCACAGCAGCTCCTGAGGACAGTGACAGGTTTAGGTGTGTGAGGAGGGGTCTGGAGGTCACTGCCGGGTTCAGGTGTGTCACAGCAGCACCTGGAGGATAGTGACTGGTTCAGGTGTGTGAGGAGGGGTCTGGAGGTCACTGCCAGGTTCAGGTGTGTCACAGCAGCTCCTGAGGACAGTGACTGGTTCAGGTGTCACAGCAGCACCTGGAGGTCACCAGCAGATTCATCTGTGTCAGAGAGCTTTCCCTTGCAAAGGCTCCAAACCTTCCAGTGTCATCCTGTGACATTTTGTGCCTGTGTCCACCCCCGCCCAGACCAGCTGAATCCCCAGTCCATGGGAGAGGTAGAATTGATTCAACCCACACTCCAACAGAATTGGTCAGATAATGGGGCTTTTGGGGTTGTGCCTGTAAACCCTATGGAATATCATTCCACTCCAAGGACAGAACTAGGGAGTGTGGAAGGAGGATGAAGCTCAGGGAGGCACCACCATCCCAACTGAAATGGGTGGGAGGAGGAAGAGGAGGAATGGTCTCTGTCAGCACCAGGTGTGGATGATGCAGTTGCCGTAAGTTGTGCAAATCCGGCTCTACCTGTCCCAGCTGGAGCTGAGGCAGCCCTGGATGGAACAGGGCCGGGAGGGAGCAGAAGGCTCTGCATTCCCAGGCAGCTCATCCAGGTCATGGGGCTGGCTGGGAGCAGCGGTTTTGGGGAGCAGGGTCAGCATCCAACAGGGGCCAAGTGCTCAAGGAAAAGTGCTCAGATGTCAGCTCAATCTGTCCAAGCAATGCTGGGGTGAATATTAATTAGATAAAGAGCCCACATTTTTCTGCACAGCCACAGGTAATGCTCTGGGACACAGATTGCTCTGGATCCTGGCACAAGTCACCCCTGGAGATTGGCAAGATTCACTCACAAGGAACCCAAGGTAGGGTCCAAAGAGCAGGAAAGGAGGTGATGGTGTACCCAGGATTAAACATCAGGAGCCCAGAATGGAAAGCAAAGGGAAGAGCTCCCCTTAGCTAAATTTCTTTGGAAGTTGCACAGCTTTAGGTACCTTTGTCAATGTATTTGCCCACAGGAGTTTTAAACCTCCTCCCAAGCCCAGATACTCTATGGCAGTCAGTGCTTCCATGAGCTGCTGATTTTTTTCTCTCTTGAGGAGGTCAGAGGGTTTTCTATTTGTCCTGTTTTTTCAGACCAGTCGAGCTGGAGCTGAGAAAACTGGGGGTGTTGCTTTTGAGAGAGGGTGCAGAGAGGGGACTAAAGGATGTTGATTCCCACTTTTAACTTCCTTTAATCTCTCTGTTCCTCAATTTCTTCCCCTGAACGCCCCATCCTCAAGATCCCAAAGGACTCCAGCTGCTCAGAAGTGTGCCAGGTAAACCCCAGTCTGGAGGATGTAGAGGCAAGTCACCTCCCAGGTGGCAAACCAGTGCTTCTCTCAAAAGCAAATATTTCCTGCTCCCCAGCTGTTCAGTGTCATCCCCCTGCAAGCCTAAACTGAGGGCGTCTCTTCCATGTTTGCACAGTGACCCACACAGGGGAAAAAAGCATGGTGGCTCCAGAGGCCCTCCCACCATAAACATTATTAGTAACAATTAAAAACTCATTACAGCCCTAATTACAGCCAACAAAATGCCACTTGGGTTAATTTCCCAAGGAGGTCATAAAACACGGCACCGATTCAGTTTCTTCCCATGTTCTAATGCAAAAGAGGAGGAGCTGAGCCCATGCCCTGACCCCAGCGGAGCAGTGATATTTCCCTGCCCTCCAACCTGCATCATCCTGTCAGGGAGTTCTGGAGAGTAAGGAGGTCCCCACCAAGCCTCATTTTCTACAGGTGACCTCCCTGCTCAGCTCCCTCAGCTGCTCCTCAGTTCTCCAGACCCTTCTCCTTGGGCTTCAGCCCTTCCCCAGCTCTATTCCTATCTCTGGACATGCTCCAGCCCCTCAGTGTCATTCTTGGCACTCCTGGATGGGAGCCAGCAGCTCTCACAGTGCCCCACAGAACTAAGGGCCAAGGGGATCCCAACCCTTTCATCCCAGCACGATGCACTTGAGCAATTTCCTTCAACTCCCTTTCTCATGAGTGCAGCAGATGGGAATGATAAGCCCGGATATCTCTTGGCTCCCCTCCAGGAAAAACTCAGGGAACTCAGAAAAATCTTGTGGGTTTTGGCAGGATGATACCAGCCCCTTTGGCTTCCTGGACTGCAACAGGCTGGAGATCTCTGTCCTCTCTGCCACCTTCCCAAGGGTGTCTTCATGACTCTTCTGGGCTTTGAACCACTTGGATCCACACCTGTCCCTGGACTGCTCCCTGGCATGAAGAAGAAGGAGATGATTTCAGGCTCTTCCCTGAGATAAGGAAGAGGACCATGACTTTTTTGGTCTTTCCCATCCCAACCTATGAATTTTAGAAACAGAAATGTTATTTTTGACTCAAACAGGAGGATAAAATGCATTGCAGCCTGGTGTAAACATCATTCAGAAGTCGGGAGGGTGAACTGGGAGGAAATTTGCAGGTAAATAAGAAAAACAGCAGGAAAGTAACACTGGTTCAAATAAAACAAATAATTTCTTCTTTACTTTGCTCATTTAGATGACAAAGACTTGACAATACTGATCTCCATTTCCATATTTTATCTGCACCAGATCAGTCATAGAATCATGGAATGGTTGAAAATGGAAAGAACCTTAAATCCCATCTGGTCCCACCTCCCATAACACGCACTGTGGAGAAGCCAGGGCTGATTCAACTCTTGCTCCTCCCAGAGCTACAGAATAATCCAGTCAAGCAGTAATCAAATTGATTTGGTTGCAATGGGATGTAATTTGGAGAGGGCTAATGACTAATCTGGCTGAGCAACCTGGAGCTCTGATGGCAGGTTCTGAGCTCTGGCTTATTCTTTCATGCTGCCTTTTTTTTTTCTTTGTGAGTAATTCGTGTCCACTCAGAGCTGTCAGACCTTCCCACGGCTCATGGATGAGGAGCCGGTGTAAGAGCCTGGCCAGGCAGGCAGAGGGTGCTGCTCATCCTTGTGCCAGCCCTGGGGAGGATTTACCCTCCTCACCCTGGCTCCAGCCACCCACTGGAGACTCCTCCCTGGCAGGAGTTGGAATGAGATGATCACAGAATATGGGAAGGGATCCTAAAACCCATCCAGTTCCACCTCCTGCAGGGACACCTTCCATTAGACCAGGCTGCTCCAAGCTCCTACCCACCTCCAGCCAACCCAAGCCCTAAATGGGAATAGTGAATCCTAGTTCTCAGGGTGATGCTCAAGGTAGCACCTTGACATTCCCACAGGATCATTGAAATCAGCTCAAAATAGGATCATGGAAGGGTTTGAGTTGGACAGAATATTAAAGCTCATCCCATTCCATCCTCTGCTATGGGCAGGGACATCTTCCACTCTCCCAGGTTGCTCCAAGCTCCACCCCACCTGGCCTTGGACACTTTCCAGCAATGGGGCAATCTCAAGGAAATCCATTCCAGTGCCTCACCACTCTCACAGGGAGGAGTTCCTTCCCAACATCCCATCTAATTCTCCTCTTCTCCAGTCTGAAGCCATCACCTCTTGTCCCATCATTCCCTATCCAAGGCCCTCTCCAGCTCTCCTGGAGACCCTTGGAAGGGGCTCAAAGGTCTCCTTTCACTGGTGTCCAGCACCCCCAGCTCTCCCAGCCTGGCTCCAGAGGGGCTCCAGCCCTGCAGCAGCTCCGTGGCCTCCTCTGGACTCTCTCCAGCAGCTCCTCATCCTCCCTGTGCTGGGCCCCAGGGCAGAACACCTGAGCAGAGCAGAGCACCCCCTCCCCTGCTGCTCATGTTGGGGCTCAGCCCAGGCTCAAGGGTCTCTGGGCTGGGGCAGGTCCAGGTCTCAGCCACCAGCACCCCAAGTCCTTCTCCCAGGGCTGCTGTCAATTATTTTCCTGTTCAATCTGTATTTGTCCTGCAATCACCCTGATCCAGGGCAAACCCGTATCTCCTCTCCCCTGGGGAGCATAGAGTGATGAGACAACACAAAAACATCTTCATCTCTCTGCAGTTTATTGGTACTGAAGGGCCCTGGGGCCGGGACACTGGCAGGAAGCAGCTGATTCACACGACAGAGGGGGTAACAGGGCCACACACTCCAGGTAGGAAGGAGAAAAGGGAAAAGGATCCATAAAACATTAAAGCTGCCAAGTTACTCCACCTGGAGAAGGTGGACAACTCCAGAGACCTGTTGCTCACTCCTAAATCTGACTATGGGACATCATCTCCTTCCTTCAGTTCATGTGGGCTCCTGACACAGCTGGAACAGGATGCAGGGGACCCATGGGGGGGCGCGAGGGAAACAAGGGCCTTAAAAAGTGACAGGAAAGAGCAGTCTTCCACAGGCTCCTCCTCAGCTGGCACAGCAGCCCTGGGGAGCTCTGCAGTACTGGGAACTCACAAGGGAGATGTTTCACCCCAGTGGGGCTCAGTGGGGGCCAGGCTGGGTCAGAGGGATTTGTCTCATTTTCAATCTCACTTTGGGGAGATTAGCCCCAGAAACTGTTTCCTCCTGAATACCGATGGGGATGGAAGGGGCTGTGCTGCTGGTGGGAGGAAGAGGAAGGTGCTGCTTTCCCTGGGAGGACGGAGGTGAGGGCTCAGTATTTGACCCCAGAGGATTTGACCGTCGTGGTGGTGACACATCTCCGCACTGAGGAGGAGCCGCCCCCGGCCATGAAGTTGCCACCTGCAGTGCTACACATCCTCCCACTCCCAGAGGAGAAGCCACCACTGAGGATTCCTCCTCCCACACCACAGCTGCCGCCAATGATGTTCCCACCGCCAACTGTGCACACTCCTCCTCCAGCCAGGCCATTGCTGGCTCCAAAGCTGCCAGATCTGCCTCCGCACACGGTAGTTCTGCCCACCACAGCTGGAAGAGAGGGAGAGGCTCATTGAACACCAGGCAACATCCTGGAAATCTTCAAAAACCAAGGATAAAGGTAATGTTGCAGAGAAAATCATGTGCGAATACTTACAGACATTCACATTGGAGGGGTTCTCTAAGCAGAGCCTGTGTAGGGACAGGAATATCAGTCGTAAATCTATATACAGTCAGAAGCAAAACTCTTCCCCAAATATTCCTTTTATATCCTGTTTCATACAAGATCAATCAAGCCCCCTGAGAAGTATTTCTGGTGGGGACCATGTTTCTGTTTTGGTCTTCAAAATTTGGAGAAAAAAAGGAGAGTAATCAATTTTCAGTGTTAAATGTGTTGCAAGGGATGAATAAAGATGAATCTGACCCAAGGGGGCACAGAACCCTGGCCCAGCCAATGGTGGGAGGTCTCACCTGTTCTCCTCGCCCTCCAGCAGCTTCCTGTACATGGCAATCTCAACATCCAGGGCAATCTTGATGTTCAGCAGCTCCTGGTACTCCTTCAGCAGGCGAGCCAGCTCCTCCTTGTCCTTGCTCAGGGCACATTCCAGCTCTTCCAGCTTCCTCCTGGCATCCTTGGTGGCCATCTCCCCCCTCTCCTCAGCCTCAGCGATGGCTGACTGCAGATGATGGTTCTGTGGGGAAGAAAATAAATTTCTTAATTCCCTCTGCCCACCCTCTGCTGGAGCATCCTCATGGCAAAAAATGGAGGGAAAACAGGAGGAACCCATGAGACACTGACCAACCCCTACCTGCTTCTTCACATTCTCAATCTCTGTCCGCAGCCTCTGGACATTCCTGGACAGCTCCTGGATCTCAATCTTGGTGTTGCGGAGG
>VRYO01001589.1:0-42540 GCA_009812075.1 Sialia sialis
CAATCAAGCATACTGAAGCACATTCAGGCTCACTAGGAAACACTCAGGCACACTCGGACACCCTGGAACACACTCAGACAAAAGCAAACAAATTCCGACACCCTCGATCACACTCGACTAAACTCAGGAAATCTCGGGCAACCTTGCAGACACTCGGGAATACTCAAATACACTCGGGTACACTCGTCAAGGCTCACATGTGTTCGGGAACACACGAGAAACTGCCAACCCATTCAGACAATCTCGGGCAAAATCAGGCTCACTCGATCGCACAGACCAAATTCAGACACCCTCGGCCAACTCGCACACTCTCCGGAACACTCAAATACACTCAAGCACACTAGACCGCTGTCACACTAGGGCGGACTCGTGCACTTTCGAACACACTCAGACGCACTCGTGTGCAGACACAGTCAGATACACTCTGGCACAAGTAAATACACGCGGGCACACTCGACAACACTCACATACATTCGGGATCATTTGGCCTCACTCGGTCTAACTCGGTCACACTCAAATAGACACAGAAACACTCGACAAGACTCACATACGTTTGGGAATATTGGGGAACCATCTGCCATGCTCCGTCACCTTCGTGGTCACGCGTCCAAACGTGGGCACATTCGATCGTGGCACAGATGGGCACAGGTTCGGAACATGCAGCTACTGTGTTGCGCATGCCAGGGTGCGCTACTTCCCAGAGAGTGTGTGTGTGTGGTAGCGAGAGTTCTGCAGTATCAGGTTGTGTTCAATTGGGGCGAGCACTGCTTGAGAAGTAAAATGGTGGAGAGGGGGGAGAAGAACAGTTCTGTGTCCACCACAGACCAGCACTGCCCATAGAATGGTCTGCAGCACCCGATCCTTTTACTAAGATACCACACTACCGGGAATGGGTGTCTGCACTACCGGCTTGTGTCCACCACGGGGCAGCAGTGGGGATGGTGCAATACCATGTAGACTATACCTAACAGCAGCACTGTGAAGTGATCGGGGCTGCAGTACCAGCTTGTCTACATTCCAATAGTTTCAGGAGAATGTCTCCCATCCTCACCTTGGCAATTACACACAGTGAGGTGGAACACTTCAGTGCCACCACCTGACACTGCTCCAACTGCAACCTATGGCAGGAAGCCCTGCTTGGAGCATGAAAGTCATAGGAATGCTCCAAGACAAATGAAGAGCTGCCATGACCAGTGAGCAGGCAGTTCAGTTCCTACAGACCATGGCAGGAGAATAAAAACCATGTGCAATATGCTGGAAGGAGGGGTAATTAGCTGTTGCTTCCCACACCTCGCCAGGAATTCCAGCTATTTCCTAATTCCTGGCTTCTGAAGGACTCAGATCTCAAAGACTCTGAATGCCTTGATCTCTAAGACCAGGAGACCAAAAGGAGGCATCATGTGAAATTGACAATGAGAGGGCTTTGAGATACAGCCAGAAAGAGAACCAGGAAAAAATCCAACTCTCCCATTTTGTTGTGTAGCCTTGCTTTATACTCAACATTAGAATCTAACACAGATATTATCTCTATTTCCACTATTCCTGGCTAGCTAGTTAGAAATAGAAATACTCTGTGTCATGAACAAGCAAAGAGGAGGGGCTCCCCACTTGTTGGCTCGGTTCCAAGATTTATTCATGAGGGAACAAAGGAAGAGAGCTAGCAACACATGGTACACAGGTTATATAGCCTTACAGGGGAAGGGGAGGGGGTCGGGGGGTCAGGAGATGGGATCTTCTTCCTGTTGGTCAGATCCTCAGATCAAAGGGCAAACATATGTTGAGTCAGTGAATGCAACAAGAATCTTTGCTTCTCTGCTTCTCAGGGTGCCCTTTGCCCACCTTCACTGATGTGTAGCTTGCTCTGCCATTCAGAACTTCTCTAAAATGGCCTTTGCACATAAAGAATGCTTCAGGCATGACCTTAGCACCATCTCCAAACCAGTGACTTTGGCAACACTGGAAACAGGCAAGCAATTCCTCCATAGCTGTCAAATATATTCCCAAGAGAATCCCCAGGCCCCAAGAGTGGGAGATTATGATTTTCAGGGACATTTTGGGCCAAGCACTAAACAGGCACTGCAAAGGAAGTCTGCTCATCCCTGTCCTTATCCCTTACCTTTCCAAAGCCATCCCTCAGGTCTTTGTCACTCGTAAGACCAGGACTGGTGGGATGATCCGTCTCCTTGGCCTGGCTCACTGGGAGGACTGGTAATGGAAGCAAAGGTTCCTGTAAATCTCTGGCAGACTTCAAGTCCCCAAGAACATCATGGTGGGCAACAGGCAAGACAGGCTTCAGACTTCAGAGGTCTCAAAAGCCACACAGATGATGCATGGGAGCAGCAAAGTACCTATGCCCAGACCCTCTCCCAGTGGATGGGCTACTGGCAGCAGACATGGCATTGCTGTGTTGGCCAGCAGACTGAAACCTGCTGCATGATGAAGGCCTCAGCCCCCGATGCTGGAGAGCCTCTGTGTTTGATAGAGAAGGGCAGGTTGCTCTTGGCAGAGATTCTTATCTGCCCTTATGCTGATTTTAGTGAACATCTTCTTTTGGGTTCCTAAAAGAACTCCCGGATTGTAATACCTATATGAATTTAGATCAACATTTTATTTGCTTTGTTGAAATGTTTTAGAGGACATTTAAAGAAAAGCATAGGACTGCAGGAGTGTTACTCAAATGTAAATTGTCTTCTTGACACTAGATAATTCATTTTCCCAAATGATTTTCATTCTAAACTCCATGAGCTGGGGCCACTTTCGAGCCAACTTGACTAAAGGCTGAATGAGATTTCTGCAAGTCCTGGCTAAAGGAGTCTCCAGTCTGCTGCAGCCCTTCAGTGGAATCATCTTGTGCTGTCATGGGGGAGCAAAGGGGGTGACAGGCTCTTTGCAGATGAGGGTCTCCTCAATGTGCTGCTGCTGCTCACTGGGCCTGATTGAGCTGCTGGTGCCTTCCCCCCACAGCTCTACCAGGAGTCTGCCTGGAAAAATGACACTGCCAGTGCAAGTGACAATCACCCATCCCTGACATGCCCCTGCCCAGGGCATCCTGCCTACCAAACTGCTCCACTCAGGTGATGTTAGACCACAGAAAAATACATTCAAACAATGCACATTTTCCACATTCTGTCAAAATCCTGGCCATCCAGCCCACATGTTGGCATGCTGGCAGACTGCTGTCAGCAGAATGGGGGAAGACCCAGCAGCTGCTCTCTCCAGGGCTGAATGGCCCTGGCAGCACAGACAAGTCTCTCACTGTGCGCACTGCTGTGGTACCCGCTGCTCTGGAGTTGCTCCCACTGAACTCTGACTGCTGCTACAGCAGCAACATCACTTCACACATTTGATAGCAAAGACCTGGAATGGCATACAGGACTTGCCCCAAGAGCTACAAAGAAAAAAGGTGAGGAGGAAGGGAGTTAGAATAGTTCACTCTTTCTAATACAACCATACATGGATTTAAGCACAGACATTGGGCTAATCATATGGGGGACTGGCTTGAAAGCCTTGTCTCCAGCAATTCCCACCAGTCGGCAAGATTTTTTTAGGAGAAAGGAGTAGATAAGATTTTACAACACATGCATGAGCAAGTCTGAGCCAGAACTCAGAGGAAAAGACAAATACTCCCAAATTTGCCACCCATGGGGAAAGGATGCAGAAAACAAGATGAAACAAGTGTCACTGCAGCTAAGTTGACTGCATTTTTCTCATGTTCCAACCTTTGTGTACAAAAGCACCTCAATTCAAACACACACATTAAGGACAAGGAATAAAAGTGTTTCAAGAGCATTTAAAGCCTGATTCCTTTTACTTTTAAGGAAACATAGATGCTAAATTCCTTAAAAACACAAATGAGGGTCTATTTGGGACTGCATCCTTCAAAACAAGGAATGGAGGTTTAGAGTTGCAGAACTGTTTCCATTGGAAAACACCTTTAACACCAGAGAATCCACCCAATAACCTGAGGCCAAGGCCACCACTAAAGCACATCCCAGGTTGGGATGCTATTGGCCTTCTTGGCCACCTGGGCACTATATGGCTCATGTTCGGCCACTGCCAACCAGCACTCCAGATCCTTTTCTGCTGGGTGGCTTTCCAGCCACTCTGCTCCCAGCCTGTAGCCTCCCGTGGGGTTGTTGTGGCTGAAGTGCAGGACAGGGCACTTCACCTCGTTGAACCTCATACAAGAGACCTCAGGCCATGATCCAGCCTGTCCAGATCTCTCTGCAGAGGCTTCCTACCCTCCAGCAGATCAGCACTCCTGTCAAGCATAAGCTGGGTTGTAGCTAGGTAATTAATTTGGCCATAGGTAAGAGATTCAATCTCATTAGCCTAGTTCAACAAACAAGCCTCTAGGTGAAAAATGATAGCATATATTCAAACCCAAACAGGGATTTCACCCAACGAGATTCCATCCTAAGCTGCAGGTGTCCAGTGGTCAGACAGCTGAGCAATTCCAACTCCCATCCAATCACATGTGTATGCCCAGGAAATCCAGACACTCTGTTTAAGGAGGGCTCAGAAAAATAAAGAGGCTTTTTGTCACACGGATCACAGAGAGTTATGTCGTCTGTGTCTGACCACAGCTCCAGTCAATGTTATATCTGGTGACCATGACGTGATCTGATTTAGCCAGATGTAAAATGGGGAGACAAACAGAATGCCAGTAGAGCTTCAAAAACCAGCGAAAAGCTGGACAGAAATCTAAAGTGAGTGAGCAGAGCAGCTAAGCAGCAAAAAGCTAGACAAAATATTTAAAGCATGCATGGAGAGCTGCTAAAACCAGTGAAAAATAGCCTGAAGCTCAGTTTCCAGCTGAGCTCTTCCTGGATCAGTTGCTTCCATGTGCTCATATAACATCAGGTAAAGTTCTCAGACTCCTTCTTATTGATGCCTTTAGATTAAGCTTTCATTTTTCACAGATTCTGTGCTGACTTGGTGTGGGACTCTGAACTTCATATTAAGTGTTGGTAGGTTGTCTTCAAATGGCAGTTAGATACAACAATCCTTTTCCAGCTTGAGAATCCAGGATAACCACTACCCAAAAAGCGTAAACAACAGCAAAGTGAAGGGAGTGCACAAAGAGGATAGAACTTCATGACCTGATGTTGAAACTGGACAATTAACCACCAATATGTAAATGGACCAAAACGTACGAGAGTGTAAAAACGCATGAGAGGGATCCATTCTGGGTGTAGCCCTGGCCATGCTCTTGTACTGCCCACGGTGTATCCTTTAAAGGCCTCACAAGAAACCCTGGGACTCCAAGCCCTCCCCATGTCCAAGGGAGGCTCTCCCAGCAGTGTTTGGAGACAAGCATGCACTGCCCAGCCCCGCCATTTCTCTGGCACTGCTCTGCCATTTTTACTACACTGTAGCCAGGCACCGCCTGCCTGCCAGGACACTCCATGACCCCTGTCACGACTGCCCCCACAGGAGTTTCTGCTACCCCTTGCTTGAGTCCCTGGGTGAGCCTGCCCTGCAGTGCCAGCCGCCGCTGCGAGGTTCCTGCTGCACCCATTGCTACTCCTCAGCCTGTCTGCCATTTCCGTGAGGGAGACACCCCGCCCACAGCGTCCCCTGCCGGCTGTGCCCGGAACAGCACCCAGGGGAAATCACTGCAAACAGAGGGGAGAGACTTCACTGGGTTTGCTGTTCTTGTTTGTTGTTGTCAACCTTGTTCTTGTTTGCTTGCCTTGTTTTACATACACACACCAGCAAAAACCCGATATTCCTTTTCCTATATCTCTGCCTGAAAGCCCTTTAGTTTCAAAATTATAATAATTCAGAGGAAAGGGGATCCTCCATTCCAAGGGAGGTTCCTGCCTGGCAGGACACCTGGCTTTCAAACCAAGACATTTGTTTATAAGTACTCTTAAAAATTACAGTAATTTCACAATTATAAGCTGCACCTTTTTCATTGAATAATCCAGCCTACCCCAGCAGTGCAGCTAATCATCAGGTGCGGCTTATTTATGGACAAATCCCAGTGAAATGCTAACCCGAAAGTGAGAGCCGGCCAGGGAGACAGCTGCCTCAGAGCTGCTGCTGGGTGGGCAGTGAGTCAGAGCCACTGACAAGCGGGAGGTGGGCCTCCGCTGGATTGGTCAGGCCAGCCCGCCTTTGCCACCTCTGCTGCCGTGAGCGGGGCTTGCCGCCTCTGCCGCCGTGAGCGAGGCTTGGCGCCTCTGTCATTGCGAGTGAGGCTTGCCGCCTCTGCCGCCGTGAGAGGGGCGCCTTTGCCACCTCTGCCGCCACGAGCGGGGCTTGCCACCTCCGTCACCACTAGCGAGATGCCTTTGCTGGTCTCTGAAAACTGTTTGCAACATAAGCACCTGACAGTAAACCCTGTGCTGGTGCAATGCTGTTACTGACTTGTTACTTTGTCGCACATGGGTCCTCACTTTTTTAAAAAAAATACGCAGCTTATATTCAGGTGCGGGTTATATATGGACAAATTCCTTGGTCTACCTGGCTACCTGGATGTGCGGCTTATAATCAGGTGCGGCCTACAGTTGTGAAACTACTGTATATTGAATTTTGATAAAAGATTTTTGTTCTTCATTGAAACACTTGAATATTTTCTAGCATTAAAAATTTTATTTAAGAAGGTAACATTTTTTTCTGGCAAGACAAATGTACTGTAAAGTCCTACTCCTGCTTCCCCTCCCCTCCTTGTTTCAGCCAGGTGCTGAAACTATCTGAGAATGCATGGACAAATGTAGCCATAAAGCAGCTGAGAAAAGTGATCTGCTCACCTCCCCTCCATCTAAGGAAATCAGGGGAGGACCAGCAGGGCAGAGCCAGCTTAGATGAGTTTGTCAGTGAAGGTGCACCTTTTGGGTGGCATTGCCTGAGAATATTGTGCTGCCTTCCCAATTGCCCTTTCCGCAGCCCACAACAGAATGTTAGAAATATAACAGTCCCCTGCTCTTTGCTGATTACAAAATATTTTGGGGGTTTGTCGTTTTTTGTTTTTTCTTTTAAATCTAAGTTTTTAATAGCCCTGTGGTGAAAGCAAAACCTATAATCAGGTTTGTTCCATGCAATATGAACAGAAATGGGATTAGTACATTTTGGGGTGAAATAGTATGGTATGACTCCAAAAAAGCCTACCTAGACAAAAAAATAGAAGGAATTTTTAGGTAAATTAATCACATGAATTATACTTTCCTCATGCAGGGAAAAAAAAAATATTTTGTGTTTAAGTCTGATGTTGTAGGAGCACTGATGCACTGATTTATTTCAGCATGGCTTTTCCCAAAGGTCTGTCTGCAGGATCAATACTGATTGGTAGCATTCCTGTAAGAGCCTTCATGCTTTGTCATTACTGGAAGCAATAATGAGAGTGCAGGGATGCCAGTTTGATGATGGGGATACAGGGCAGTGGCATTGATCCCATGTTTGCTGATATCAGATCTCTATCATTTACAAACATGAATGCCAACGCTGCCTGTCATTTTTTTCTGAGTATTGTTTGGTTGAAGTTTTTTTAAGAAATGTAGAATACTAGAAGAGCCAACAACAGCATCATCTTAGAGCTCTGAAAGCCCTCCTCTATCCCCCTGTAGAGTATGGCTTTATGGAATATTGTGCTCATGCATAAAATACTTGTGCTCTTTGTTTTCTAGGTAAGAAAAATACAACTGAGATGACTTGCAGCTTGAAGGAACAGGGTCCATCAGGTGTTGTCATTAATTATTAAGCCAAGGGATGCTCATATTTTCACTGCAAGATGCAAAGAAACTAAGATGGGGCTTTTCTAGATAATCTTGTTTGTGAGCAGAATTAAGACACACCTTTGGTAAGTCCCAAGGGTGGGGATGCAGTAGTCAGGATTTTATGTGAATTTGATGGCTTTCATTTTTTTTCTTGTGTGCAGAATCTTGTAGTGTTTGCTCAGTGGGAAAGACACAAGTTTGATATTTATGCATTCATAAAATGATAGAACTTTTAATGGTTTGTCCCATACAGGGTACTTTATGTTGTCCTGCCGACTTTGAAGGGATTAGTCTCTAGTAAGGCTAATGAAACCTTATGAGCCTTCTTCCTTGATTTTTAATACTCTTTCAAAATAATTTGTTCAAATGTGTGTGAATATAGTGAAATATAGCAAAGACCTCTGAGAAATCAAGTTTGTCTGTTGTTTTTTTTTAAAGCAACATTTATTTTTCACTTTGCCTTATCACTTGGCTGAAATTTCCAAGGCATGAAATATCTCATTACACCAGAGTTCTGCTGGACTCACATTCAAGACACTTTTTGTGAATCAGGGGGCTGGATAATGAAAGTGCAGACCTGATTTTCCTCTCCTGTTCTTCAATCTTCCAGAAAAGCAACCTTTGTGTATATGGCTCTTGTAAAATGACCCAATATGCACTTTCTAAATGCTTAGTGGAAAGCACCGCTCAGTTGAAACAACAGTGGGGATAAGAGTGTGTACATTGGCAGCAGCTGAATGTCTCCTTGCTATTACCAGTGCCTGTCACCCTGTTAAATGCTGTTTTTCTGACACCTGAGCTGCCATTTATGTGCCTTCAACTGAAATCATCCTAAAAGCAAACCTGTATCTTGTTTTTAGTTATTTAAACAGCATTTCCTGAGAAATATTTAAATTTGTAATAATGCTCATAACTTGGCATGACAGAAAGTGCTGCAGAACTCACGAGTGCTGCTCTGGACTTGCATGCACAAGAGACTGTTTTGGAAATTAGATAGTGTGAGATGGCATTTCCTTTTAGCAATCTTGAGGAGCTCTTTCCAGTGCTGATAGCAATTGTCTAGGTGCACTAACTTCTGGTAAATGTCTCTTGAGAGAAGTAAAAACAATCTTGTGGGAGGTATTACCCAATTTCTGAAAGAAGAGCTCTGGTAAACATCTTGCCTGCTTGACCTTTTATAGTGGGTTGGCCCAGGCTGGGTGCTTGGTGCCCACTCACTCCCTTTCCCCCAGGACATGGGAAAGAATAAGATGGAGATCAACCAGCAGGGTGAGATAAAGGCAGTTTTATTACAGGAAAATAAAGAAATAAGCAAAGATCTGTGTGTGCATGGGATAAAAAGAAATAATAGTCAGTCTCTTCTTCCCATCAGCAGCAATGTTTGGACACTTCCTGGGAAGCTTTGGCACACATAATAGTTCCTCCAGAAGACAAACACTGAAAATTCACAAATGCTCCCCCTTCTTCTCTCTCCCTTAGCTTATATATCTGAGCTGATGCCATAGGGTTTGGAATATCCCTTTGGCTAACTTGGTTCAGCTGGCCTGGCTGTGTCCCCTACCAGGATCTTGCCAACTCCCATTCCCTTTGATGGATGAAGGAGTGTCAGTGGGACAGCTCTGCTCAGCAGGAGCCAAAACACTCATCTGTCATCAACACCCTCCCAGCCACCAGCACAAAGCACAGCCTTGGAAGGGCTGTGAACTTTACCTTGGCCAGACCCAATCTACCTCTCCAGTGGATGGGACATGAAAATGGGGAGATTCAAGAGGCAGATCTCGTTCCTTGGAGGGGCTCTTGTGCAACAGGACAAAACAGAACAAAAAGGAGACATTATGGATACAGCTGCTTCTCTCCAAGGCAAGTGCCACCTGCACTTTCCTTAGTGGATGAATGCTGATTTTACAGTGGCTTGGTGGTGGGTGGGCACCTGGAAATGTCTGTAATGGAGTTACCAAACAAACTACCCTTAGTCAAAGGAATGTCTTTTGGGACTCTGTTGGTTGGCAGGTGGTTTAAGGATATATTCTAAATATATTGGCTGAAAACTCTGATCTGTATTTAGCCTGCAAGGTATTCACTGCCCAGGGCTGCTGCTTCCTTGCTTTGTAGAAACAAACTTATTAATGCTGCTTTTCTGTGTAGGATCAGCAACATGTCTTCTGACTAAACATTATTATGAGGTGTTTCATTTCAGCCTTTGAATGGGAAATGTACCTTAAAATTGCACCAGCTTAAATTTCAGGGCTCTGTTGATTTAGTGGACTTGATTTCTTACATGAGAAGGTTGGGTTTTGTTTGGAGTCAGAGCTGATTTCTTTGTGACATGCTGTATCAGGCAAGCATAATATTACACTGTTAGTTTTAATCTTCTTTTGAAGCAGCAGAAGGATCAGATGGGGGATGCTGGGAGCTGTCCTCTGATTTTCCAAAATGACACACACTGAGTTCTGGCTGCGCTCCTTCCCTAAGTCTGTGTGTTCCAGGTGTTGGGCTCGGTTCCCATTGACTGCTTGTGTTACTCAGGTAACAGAACATAGGAAGAAGGAAGACAAAGAAGATGCACTGTATTCTCTATTCAGGCTGTAGATGCCCAGCACAAAAAGAGCTGTGCTGCAGCACATCTGCCACTGGCTTGACTGACTGGATACTCCAGATATTTTATTATCAATATTAATTGTTATTAATTGTTATTGCCAACAATAGTATTACTGTGTTTATTCCAAGGCAAGGAGGGGAAACCTAAATTCTCTCTGGGAATACACATCACGTGAAAGTATGTGAATTTTGTAAATATGCCATCATCATTAGAGCAGCAATGATGTTTCTCACAGCCCACATAAATGCTATTGGGTTTTTTATGCAGTCACCTATCAGTGCAGGACTGTATTAGTGTTTCATGTGTTTGTACACACAACTTTTGCCAATAAGAAAGTGATACTTAAATAATTGTTATAGTTGTTATACTTAATAGCAAATCTGGGAAACTTTATCACTTGAAATATTGAGCAAAACTACATTTGTGTCTGTAGAATATTTTGAAATATAGCGAAGAGCAGGGACTTTTCAATGTAATCATCACATAGCAGGTGCGAATTTGCAATTTTTTTGTAATTTTTTTCTGGACTAGCAATTCAGCAATTTAAAGGCAGTTGGTGCCTCTCCAGCAAAATTATTTCAGCTGTAGATTGAAACCAGATTATTGTACCCTTGTTTCAGGCAGGAGGATGTGCAGGATTGCACTGTGCTGCCTCTGACCAGCAATATTTGATCTGTTAGTGAAATATTGCTAAGCAGGAAAGTGGGCACTTGAAATTAAAACTGAAAGTTACTTCAGGTCTTCTTCACTCTTCTTTCTTTTCCAGTGTGGTATGATTTAATCTCCATGCCATGATTTTACTTTTTAGGAGGAGCAGTGGTCACTGAAGAAAGAATAAAATGTGCATTAGTTTGGGACATGCATTCTTTTTATTCACATTAAATACATCTTCTATATGGAGTTATTGATGATGCTCTAGGCATCACCGACTTATAAAACCTGTTATTTTTATCTCTGGTTTGTGTGATCCTAATCTAATTTTATGTCATTGAGGAAATTCAATGAGGTGAGATTGATAAGATGTAGTTTTATTAAAATGCTTCACTTGGCTTGATTTGAAATTTTGAGGGACTGTTGTCTAATGCCTTTTGCAGATGCTATTAAAAAAGAAATCAAAGATTCATAAAATAATTTAAGTTGGAGAAGCCCTTTAGGATAATTGAGTCCATCTGTTAACCCAGCACTTCCAAATCTACCACTAAACCATGTCTCATGTTGCAGGATTAAAGATTACTAAGCAATAAATTAATATTGTCTTATTAGTGAGGATTACTTCTGAAAGGAACCAGGACTAGGTAATGTCGGTAAACTTGAAAGAAAAAAAATCTTTCTGATGTTGTTTAGTTTTTTGCTAAATTTTCCCCCAAACCCTGTGTAAAATATACATCAGTCCCCAAATCTGGATTGGTTTCTTTTTTTTGGGGTGAGCTGTTCAGTGACCTTGCCTGAACATCATTTTCAGCTCATGAGCAGTATGTTTTGCATCACTGAATGAGGAGCCATCTGTGACCTAAACCCAGTCTCCAAGGGCCATGTATGGGAAGGTGTTTCATTGGCTTGGTACTCATGCACCATGGAAAAGGAGGTGAAGGAAACTGATAGCAATTTTGGAGAGCTCACAAACTCCACCAACTCAGCTGCCTTTCAAAAGAGGCAAAATCCTAAGACTTCTTATTCATTGAAGCCAATGATAACAAAAGTGGAGTCAGTTCAACAGAGCTCCAGGAACAGTAAGGATGGATATAAGCAGTGAGCTTTTTGTGACATTCCCTCAATGGGCTGAATCCTCCCTTGCCCACCCTGTGCAGAAACAGAGACTGTATTCATCAGTCATTATTCATTATTCTTTTTTATCTGTCTCTTTTCTCAAGATGTCTTTTGCCCCTTGAAATTCTCAGCTGGCATGCTGGGTGGTAGACTTGGCTCATTAGCCTGAAAAGAAATATAGTTATGTTCATTTTCATGAGAAAGTGATGGGAAAATGGCTTTCCAGACTGCCTAAATCTTCCACTTCAATCAAGAGGAATCTGTAGATCTTCTGCAGATGTGTGGACTGCCTTTCAAGTGGCTCCTAAAATAGTTCACTTATGGCTATTACCATACTTAGCTGCTCAGTCTTCTACCATCCTTCTTCCTAGGGATTACAGATAAAGTCTTATTTTATCAAGACAGTTACATACTCCAGTCTGTTTTTCCCCTGATCCTAATGTTAGCATTAAATATAAGAAGATTTCATGTAGTAATTTATTAGGACATAAATCTACTCTATACTAGCTCAGAATAACCTCTTTATTTCTCTCCAAATTTGCCTTATCCAAATCCTGTAAGTGTTTTCTCTGGGAACTTTATTCCAAGAATGTTAATTGTCTATTTTTCCCTGTAGATACTGATCAAATTGCACTGAAGTCAGTACAACATTTCTCAATGATTTTAAGTGTTTTACCTTTGGCTTTGCATGAATTTGTATTTTCCTAAGTTTCTTATTTTATTCTAAGCTTGGCTATATCACTTGCCTTCATTTCCATTAAAAAAAAAGGGAATGAAAAATGAAAAGAGGGGGGAAAATACTAGGGAACAAATTGGGTGTAAAAGACATGCAGAGATAGTTTTTGTGCCCATGAACATCCAGTGTCCAGCCTCAAACATTCCTTATGGGATACCCTAAACCCACAGTGTAAATTACTCACTAATTCCCTGAACCTGTCTGGCAAAGGGAAAGGAAATTTCTGCCTTGAGAAAGAAAGATGTAACATTGGAAATACAGACGAAAGGTTAATTATTATTCTTTTCTCATATGCCATCATCCAAACCTTCTCTGGCCTCCAGGAAAGCTTCTCTTCATGCCACTCATGGCCTAGCTCTGCAACCTGATGAATTCCAAGGCTGATGAAGACTGAAAAACATTTTCCTGCCTGAAATCTAGATTCCTTGACAGCAAATATAGCTGAATTCCTGGATTTTACATTCCTGACAGGTGGCCTTCACAGCCTTTATCTCTTGCTGGTGATGTCCCCATGAGCATTATCTGTTTAGCTTCTCCAGATGGAGAATGAAGAAATGGTTCTCAGAGCTCAATTCTGTAGTCCTCCAGCCCTGTGACTTGTTGAGGGATACAAGATAGAAATGTGTAGCCTCCAAAAATACAGCTATTCTTGATACCAAGTTGATGTGGTGTGCAAATCCAAGAGAACACCTCTAAACATGGCACTGCAGTAATTCATTAATCATTATTACACATTTCTGCTGCTTGCATGCCTATCAGATCTTGTCTTTTGGACATTGCAGATTGCAATGTTAATTGAATGATGCACCAGAAAACAGCAAAAAAGAGAGCTCAGAGGCTGCCACTGTCCATTAATTGTAAATAATAATAACTTGAGAAGAAAAAATTACCAGAACATCTCCCTATTATATTTAATAATGAAACAACATACTGCTATGTCCTTGGATGATTGGATGTTCTTGGATGGGAAAATTAATGAGTTGAACAATAGAAAATCTCATTTCTCTTTCATACTGTGCAGAAATTAAATGTCAAACACAACCCCTTATTCTTCATTTCCACTTCTCTGTTGCATACTTTTCCTTACCAGGTTCCTTAAGTGAAAGTGAAGCAGGAGACGGGAGAAAAACAATTTGACTTTTAAGAGGTCAGCAGCACATTTAAAATGCTAGAGCATACTCTGTGAAACTCAGAGTGCTCTTTGAGTAATGAGAAAAGATTCTGTGTAATACAAATCCCCCTTGTGCAAAGCCATCTCCCATGAATATTTTGAAATAAAAATGTAGTAGCTGTGTTTTCACAGTTAGAGTTCAAGGTGGCAGTTGTGTGACAAAGTTCCAGGAATGTGTTAAAGGAGTAAGTTGTCTCCTACAGAATATACATCTAAATGTGAGCAGTACATTTGCCTCTCTGTTATATACCTTATTTGCTAATTTCCACATGAAGTATGTTTAAAATGCTTTGAAACTGAACAGAAGTGGAAAGCACAGCAAAAGGAAAATTAGTTCCTAGAGGAGTGAATGAAGCAATTAGCAGATCAAAGCAGCAGAGGCAGACTGGTGACTTTGTAGTTCATTTCTTACTAAGCTTTGGCTGAAGCTGTTCTGGTTCACTTCTGGATCGAGCCCAACACAGCTTACAAATGATGATGTGCACTCAGTGGTCTGAGGCATTGCTTGATTCCCCTGATCCAACTCAAAGGTTATGTACAAACTCTTCTTTCCTGTGGCCCAGCAGACCACAGAAAACTTTTAGTGTGGATGTTTGTTTTTCTCTATCCTGCTGCATCTGCACCTTGGCAGCTTTTAGGTCCTTCCACAGCAGGGCAAGTAGTTGACTCTGCTTCCTCACCCCACCATTAAATCAGGATGGCTGTAAAACCTTGGCACCCTCCCTTGTAGCTCAAAGGACAGTCTGTGTAAGGGGCGGGGGGCAGTGAGGACACCTTTCAACACAGCTAGCCATCATCCTGTACCTCCAGCCAGGAATTTGGACGATCCCTGCACAAGTGCTATCTGCACTGGAAACAGACCACTGTCTCCTACACCAGCCTCTCATGGAGCAGGATCCAAATGTTTGTGGTGGGATCTCCAGGAAGGGATGGACCTGGAAAGCCAGGCAGTGTTCATGGATCACAGCATCCAGCTGCTGGATGAGCCGTGAATGGACTCTGTCAAGCACAGGTGGAATGGTCACATCCTGGATTATATTAACACCATTATAATTGTGAATGTTGGGGGCTGGATGAGATGACAAAGAGGAGAGGGAAACAGACCTGCTGCCATTTAGTTCAAGCTAATTTCTCCAATTGTGGCAAGCAGACCACTGGCACACAGCCCTGCATAGCAGTGGCTGCTGCTGCTGTTGCCGAAGGCACTGAGGTCCTGCCTTGTCTTCTGCAATTGCTGCTGCTGCTGCTACTGCTCTCCCTGAGCTACTCCCAGGCATGGTGCTGGCAGTGCCAGCTCCAAGTGACCCTCCTGGGCTGCCCCAAACTCCTCACTCCTACCCACATCTCCAGCAACAGCCTGGCAGGTGGATTGGCTTGATGTTCCATGGCATTTCATTAAAAAGAAAAAAACAAGGGCAGGAAGCATCAAAGCGGCAAATACCAAACCCCAGCAATGGTGGCAGTTCATTAAAAATACACAGACACCAATGAGAATTTCAAGCTGATGGTTTGATTTTTATTTACTTGAAATTGCAGGCTGAGAGATGCTGGAAATGAGATTATTCCACTTGGTTAATGTGAATTTGCATAGTATTTCATTAAATGTGTAATACTAGGAGATCCTTTATTTTTCATCCATCAGATGGCTCCATTTAGGCCTTCAATTGGGAAGCTGGAATGCAGCCCTGGCTTCACTAGGCCTAGCAGAGGGCCCCTCATCCTTTGAGAAATCATCCATGGCAATCTCCTCCACTGGAATACAAATATCAGGTAAAAAATGCACAAATGTGATTTAGGTACAAATACAGACCAAAATTTGGCTTGAGAATGAACTCAGGAAAGCAGAATGTGCGCATGGACGAGGAGGACTAGTGTATGTGTGTGTATGTATGCTGCTGGAAATCAGCAGTACTGTTTATTCCTCATGATTTTGACAGGTTGGAAAAGCAGAACAGCCCAAGAAGAAGGAGGATTACTCTGGCTGAGATAAAAGTTTATAATTTTTTTCAGCAGAGACAGCAGAAATGACACCTGAGTTTTCATGGCAGCTCAGGTGTGAAAAGCCTTGCAGCAGCGGGGTTGGAGGACAATGCTGAGCAAGTGTTTTCTCCAAAGGACTCCCAGGACTGGCGAGATGAATAACTTTCCTGATGAATTGATCCATGACAAGACAATACCTTCCATGGAGAACTCTCTTCATCGTTCTAGCAGTGAGCATTACCTCTCTGCATCAAATTGCCAAATGATAATTTGCTAATTTGCAAACTGACCTGGGGCTGATGATGAGTTTCTGCCCAATGCTGAGTCTCACTAGTGAGGAGATGCCTGTCCTTCTGACCCATCTCTGGTCTGCCAGCTGGAAGGGTGTCTTAGCAAGCTCAGGTAGAGGTCCTGGATGATGTCTCCTTCTTAGAAATGTATTTCAGACTGTGACAGAAGAGGAGTATTACAGAAGGTAAGAAGTAACCATTGGGCAAATCATTATTTCCTGCCCTTCCAGGCTATTTGCATGTGAATGCAAGGAAAGGCAAGTGGTCATTGTCCACGGGAGAGTGCATCAGGGGCCTGAATGAAAGACTTAATACCAGTCATTACTAGTAAGGTCCAGCCTGTCATCCATCTGGTGTGCTTGGGACCTGTTTTGCAATCCCAGGAAAGGATGATAAGTGCCTGAAGGTGTTTTTGAATATGCAGGTCGATTGCAGGACCCAAATAAGAGCAAGAAGGAAAGGCAGGAGGTGTTGGTCAAAAGCCAGTCCAGGGCAGCACTTCTTGTGAGCAGGCTGGAATATTTTCCAACTGTGACTTCATTTGGTGCTGTGTGTAAACCCATATCCTGCTGTGCTATATGTCATAAAAAGAGATTTCAACTTATGCAATATAATAACTAGTTTGAATAATGCAAATAATTTCTAAAATTAATTAATATATCAATATATTTGTTCCGCAAAACACTGCAGAAAGCTTTCTGTCAAAGATTTTCCTCTAAAAAATACATGCATGATAGTTATGCTAGAATAGTGCAGCAGCTCCAGAGATCCCACCTTTGAGTCTGAAGATAATTTCTACTGCAGGTGGAACTTGCTTTCTCGACTCCTAGTGAAGGGTAGCAGAGAGGGTTTTTGTGACAATGTGAGGGAAACCTGTGGAAATGCTTCATTAATTTTATCTGAACCACATGTTTATTAAAGACATACCAAAGGAGCAGAGGAGTATTTGGGAAGGCATGTGCCTTGAGTTTGGTTAAGATTTCGGTTTGTAGTTCCATGAGGTGTTTCAGAGTGTAAAATATTTAGTATTTAGAAACTGACAACTGTATTTTTCACCAGGTTTTTAAGGAAAGGAGATTGAAGTGCTTGGTGTGGGTACATATATTTACATACATTTGTATGGCATTTTTTGGAGGCGTTGTCTACTTTGATCTCATCTGGGGTGATTTTATGATGACACTATATTCATTAATCATCTGCTCCATGCCCAGAAATGGTTGCTGTAGCTTTAGGGGGCAAAGGTTGAGCCTTGGAGCTCTGGCATTTGTTTTTTGAAAGCCTCGCTCTGGGGTGTGCTGGGGACCAGTGTTGCTTTGTTGCTTAGCTAGCTTGGTTTTTTGTTAGCTCAAGCAAGAAGTTGTTTTGTTTTTTTTTTTCCTTTCCATTGGCCTTGGAGGCTGCAACAGCAATCTTTGGTGGCCTTTGATTTTTTCCTTGAACTTTTTGGTTTGGTTTTAATTCAACATCAGAAGTTGATGGGAGAAATGTTGGCCACAGACCAGTGGAGATCTGAGAAGTTGCTCCACCCAGCCTGGCCTTGGAAAAGCTGACCAGCCAAAAAAGGACCCTAAATCCAGCAGCTTCATCTGCAGTGAACAGGAGACCAACAATAGAGATTCACCAAGTTCCCATGTTTTTCTCTGAGCTGCTGCATGTACATTTTCCTTCCCCTAGACAAAAGCTGGTGCCATTTTGTTCTTCCCTGCCATGTGGCCAGCTGTTATTTTTCTCTTCCCTGGCACTTTTGGTTTTCTTTTGTTGTGTTGTGGGTGTGTGTATGTGTGGAGTTCTGACAATTCACCATCTAGCATTTATTCTTTTTTCCCCCCATGCTGTGTTGGCACTTTGTCAATAAATGAGTAGGTTTTTTTCACTTTAATCCACTAATACTCATTTCTTATCCGTGGGAAGGGATTGCTGAAACCCTCTTCTTTAGAGAAAAGAGTAATTCCAGAGCATTTTCTCCTAAACTTGTCTATAAACCAAGATAGATCTACGTCTAGAAGTCTCAAAAATAATCCTTTCTGACAAGTTTTGTAGAAGCCATGCTGAGAACAGAGTGACTTTCCTACAGCCTCAATCCATAGAACTTCCAGTGAGCAGCTTAACTACAAGATGCAGCCCTAGGAAAGCAGCCTTCCTTTTGAGTCCTCCTCTTGTCAAACTCACTTGTCCCTGACTGAAATTGCAGGAGATGTTACGCTCAGAGTGTAATAATTTCATGGGGCAGACTGGATCTGTGAGAGCTTCGAGCAAAATTCAAGCAAACTCATTGTTGAGCCAAGGGGCAGGAGAGAGAGAAACACTCAATGCTGCTTACATCCCACAGGGAATGCTTCATCAACACTGCTGGATTAAACCAGCAGGCTTTACTCTCCATAGACTGCACACAGCATTCATGTCCTGGCCTAGTGAAGGAAAGAACTGAAGTAGCAAACTGTGGAGAATTTTAGGAGGATAGGAAAGCCTGGAGATATTTTACTGCTTCATGCCAAGTGTGTTGTGGGTGCCTTAGCTGGTCCAGCTCCAATGAGCACTTGCTTTGGAAGTGAAAAAGTGTTTTCTCTGAGTGTGGAGAAGCTCATATGCCCTTGATGGCTGGATATCTCAGAACACAGAATGTAGACATGTATTTACTGAACAAGGAGTATTTCTTCAAAGGTTTTGCTAAGCAGAAACAGGAAAACACAACAGTTTGAGAGGTATTACTAGATGCTCTCAAACTTAGGCTACATTTTGGTTGCCTTTCCCAGGAACCCTTTTATTCTTTTATCTGTTATGCATAAATCTACATGTCTATTTTTCTCTTGTACAATTTTTAGCTTATTAATATATTTTTCTAATGTGTTCTCGCTATTCCTTGTCAGCTTATTGCACATCTCCCAGAGTCCTCTATAGAGTTTTCAATAGACATTAATCAGTTTGCCCAGTGCATTGGTGGGGATTTCCCTCCCTGAATGTTTGGCTGCTGCAGTGTGTCAGCTCCTGTGCTCACTAGGGTGACCCAGTCCTTGCTGATTTTTAAGCAAACATTGCTACTTCGGTGATTTCTCAACACCCCTGTTCTTTCTCTCCCATTAACACCTCTCTGACATGACAGTGTGTTGGGGAATAAGGAATTTACAATTTAAAATTGTAAAGTGCTATGTTTTATTTCCAGCTGGGATGCACGGGGGATATTTCCACTGTACATGTGTACCTAGTCAAGACAGGATTCAGGTTTAAATACAAATAGATCCCACAAACCCACACCTCCCTACCCACCCATCCCTGCCCCTTCTCTGCCTCCTTGTGATCCATATTATAATTAGTCTTCTGCGGTGCCACACCTCCTGGTGATCATGGGCAGGGATCTTCTGATTAAGTAAAGGCATCTTCCTCAGGTGTTTGCTGTTTGACCTCATCTCTGGGGAGGTGCAGTGGGGGTCTGGCTAGTTCCCAGGTCAGCTTGTCCTGGCCAAAACAAGAAGCCTGGTTCTTGCAGGTTTCTCAATCCTCAGGTTCTGCTTTATTGATTCTTCACAATACCTGCTTTATTGAGTTTTCATAATACTCTACTTATCTTTATGGCCTTTACCTAGCAACTAAATTCTTTATGTTTCATTAATGAGAGGGCCTCTGCTCCCCAATGCTTCTTCCTATGCTTCTCCCTACTACAGACCATATTACATGGCTAGGTGTGATTACCTCTCTTTCTGGAGTGTAGGCTCACCCTTCTTCAATGTATGTATGTATGTATGTCTCTTTCAGATCTGATTAACTTCAGATCGTCTTTGTTATAATTTGGCTTTCCTTCAAGGGAAATTTTTCCATCTGGAATAAAAGCTCCTTCCATTTTTACCTTTCTCCTGGCTGCTTCTCATGGCTGTCTGCCAGCTCGTTTCCTTTTTCTAATTCTGAATTTGCTTTCTGATGCATTTTGATGTGCATGATTGCTATTTTCTTTGGGAGCTATACTGCCTTCTAACAACTTCAGAACTTTTCTGCATGTCTAATGTTTTTCCCTTGGAAGTCCAATAGTCTCCTTTCTTTCCAGATTGCCCCGTGAGCATGTACAACACCAAAGGCATACTTTGAATCCATATATAAGTTTATGGTCTTACCTTGGGCCAATTCCAAGGCACAGGTCAAGGCAACAATCTCTGCTTTCTGCACAGAGGTATTGATGGGCAATGGCTCTGACTCTGTCACCTCATGGCAGGTAGTGGTGGTACCTGCATGCCTTCTGCCATTTAGGACATAGCTGCTTCCACCTGTGAACCAGTTCTTTGCATTTTCCATGGGACCATCCTTCAGATCCAGGTGGCTTGAGTACATTGCTCAATGGTTTCCAAACAGTCATGGTGCACTGGCTCCCTGTGTTTCCATAAAGAAAGAAGCTGGATTGACAATGCTAGTGACCACAATCTCCACATCATCCTCTTCTACCATTAGGGCTTGTTACTTCAGGCATCTCTGGGAAGAAAGTGCCCACCCTTCACCTGTAATACAGCAGACACTGGATGGGACACTAGAATACAGTAATTTCATGCGTATAAGGTGCACCTTTTTGTCTGAAGTTTTGATCCAAAGCTGGAAGTGCACTTTATAATCCGGTGTGCCTCATATATGGACGAAGGTCAGAAAATTGCCAACCCGGAAGTGAGAGCCGCACGGCAGGGCACGTCCTCCCACTGCGCCGCGCGGGCATGGCCCCTGCCACCTGGCACAGGCACGCCCCCGCCACCACCGAGCGGCACGGCGCGGGCACGCCTTCCCTGCCGCACAGGCAGCCGCGCTAGGGGCAGGAGTGCCGGGGCCCACAGTTACTAATTCGTTACTTTGTTGCACACAGATCCCCACTTAAAAAAAAAAAAAAAAGAAAAAAGAAAAAAAGAAAAAAAGTGTGCCTTACAGGTCAGTGTGCTTTATATATGGACAAATTCAGTGGACTTCCTGGCTACCCGGGAATGCACTTTATAACGGTGCACCTTATAAGTGTGAAATTACTGTAGTAATTTTCTGTCCCAAGGTGAATTTTTGTCCTTCTGGGATGCTTAGCACCACAGCTGCTACTCCATGCAAGCATCCTGGCCATCCTTTTGCAGTCATGTCCAATTGTTTAGAAATGTAGACAACTGTCTGACAGTATGGACCGAAATCTTGTGCCAATATTCCTAGGGCTATCCCTGTTTCTTATTAGAACACAAAAAGAAAGACTTTCTCATGTCAGGGCTGCAGCTGATATCAGGGCCTTTGTCAACTGTTCAAAGCCCTGTGTGACTTATTTATCCCATTGAAGATGCTTTTGTTGATTAGTGCATACAGAGCCTTAACCAGTATTCCATAATTATAGATCCAAAGGCAACACTACCCAGTCAGCCCAAGAAAACTTGTCAGCTCTTGTACAGTCTGTACAGGCTTTGGGGTCTGGCATGAAGCCTCCTCCTGGGCTTGTCCCAAGGTCCCTTGCCCAGCACTAGTCTCATAGCCCAAGTAGATGACTTCTCACCACATTATCTGGGCTTTCTTTGCAGACACTCAGTATCCTTGGAGTCCTGAAAAGTTTAAGAGACTCACTGCCCAAGCCTTGAAAGCGTCTTGTGTTCCGTGGCGATCAGGATATCTTCTAGGTATTGTAGCAATCTTCCCTTCCCTGGCGGGGTTGCCCAAGACTCAAGATCCTTGGCAAGTTGATTGCCAAATATGGTGGCGGAATTTTTGAATCCCTGAGGCAGCATAGTCCGGGTGAGTTGGGTGCTTTGTCCACTTTCAGGATTTTCCCTTTCAAAGGCTTCATGGAGAGGGAGACACAAAAAGATGTGTCCTTTAAATTTAAAACAGTAATCCAAGTTAGTTCTGGTGTTAATACTGTTAGCAAAGTACATGGATTTGCTCCTACAGGATATAAATCCTCTTCTATTTTACTGACAGCTCAGATCCTGGACCACTCTATACATTCCATCAGGTTTCTCCCATTGGTAATATGGGAGTGTTGAAATGAGATTAATATTCTCTTAACAAGCCCCATTGCAAAAACTTTTCTGTTACCTGCTGGATTCCTTCCCTATCTTCCTTCTTTAAGGAATATTGTTTTATCCTCACCAGTCAATGTCTCTCTTTAAGCTTTACCTCTGCCAGTGATGCACTTTTAGCTCTTCCTGGCTTTTCAGTGGCCCACTCCTCAGGGTACACTTGGGCTATGACTTCTCCTTCTGTGGGAACATCAACTAAAATGAAATGGGAAATGAAATGGGCAAACCTTGGGGAACAAATGACTCTTTCCACAGATCAAGTTCACTATTTCACATTCAGCATGAGCTAAGTTCTGACTCTAATGTCGTGACCCTTCAGGGGTATACCTGGGGCATATAAGCTTTTGCCTATTAGATATGCAACACCACTTTTTTCTACACTGTTTACACCAGAGGAGAAGCCAGGCTGAATGCCATCCCAATCCCCAACAAAAGATTGACAGCCCACACACAAAATAGAGAATTACTCCCCGTTGTCTCTGTATACTGGGATTTCTAGGTTGTCTTTCAACTGGGGTTGCTCCCAGTCAAAAAGCCAGATAATGACCCACTGAGTTTGAGATTATTCCTCCTAAGTATGCCCAATTCTTTGTTCTGTCCTCTCACCTTACAAGGGTTCACTGCCCCCCATAATTCAGAAACTCTCCCGGGTAGAGCTGAAACCATCTCCCAAGAGCCTCCTCACTTGGTCGGGCTCTCAAGGCTTGAGCTCAAGCCTCGGCCACTTTTGGCAACTCAGAAAGCTACTGATGGGTTGTAATTTTGTCTTTTGACACAAGAGGCCAGTGTTACCCCAAAAACGAATACAAACTCCAAACCACCAGTCTTTTTTTAGCAGACAAGAAGCTCCAAACAGAAACTTCTCAAAAGCAAATTTTCCACCAGCAAAGATTAAAGCGTAAATTTAAACCACCATATATTCCGTCACATGAGCACAATTTGTGGCAGATATTTGTGGCAGTAGGAATTACAGCAGCAAGATCACAGAAAATACAGATAACACCTTGGGTTCCGCTCGAGCTAACCCCAAGCTCACCAGCAGCCATCAGCAGAAACCTGCCAGCCCATCCCTGCCCCTTCCCTGCCTCCTTATGATCCATATTATAATTAGTCTTCTGCGGTGCCACACCTCCTGGTGATCATGGGCAGGGATCTTCTGATGAAGTAAAGACTTTTTCCTTCGGTGTTTGCTGTTTGATCTCATCTCTGGGCAGGTGTAGTGGGGGTCTGGCAGGTCAGGTCAGCTTGTCCCGGCCAAAACCAGGAGTCTGGTTCTTGCTGGTTTCTTGGTCCTCAGGTTCTGCTTTATCAATTCTTCACAATACCTAAGTTGTGCTTTACTGAGTTTCCATAATATTCTACCTATCTTTATGGCCTTTGCCTAGCAACTAAATTCTTTATGTGTTTCATTACAAGTTGTTTCTACCCAACAAGTTGCATTCTGTATGTTCTATTACAAGTAGTTTCTCTACTTTTACACAGCTGCTAAATACGTATGTATTTCTGTCTTCCCCTCCACCTACCTAAGCACATTATATGCTTCTAAAATTCTGAATTATCATATGCATATATGTTTCCCATGTAAGCAGAGCTGATCCCCTTCCTTCTTTTAGTGCTCCTGTGATCTCTGGTAAATAATACTCTCACACTGGTGCCAGAACTTCTGATTTTCCTCTCCTGCCCTTGGAGTTTATCTCAGCAACACCAGCTGTCTCCCTCCTTGCATCTTTACCTTGTCTTTGTCACTGGAAACTTCAAGAAAAATCCACATTAGAAATTCACTACTTTCTTTTCCATCTCCAAAACTTCAGAGTAGTTTTTAATCTCTGACTTGCAGGTCAGAGGTCCTGTCTGGCTGTTGAAAGCCTCTTGGATCTCCAGCAATGTGCTCTGCTCTCTCTCCCTCTCTCAGTTATTGTTCCTTCCTCCATCTTTCCTATATGGCCCTATATTTCTTCCTTCTTCTTCTAAGTTGCTGCACCAGTTAGACTTTCTAACCCCTTGCCCATGCTCCTTCTTGTTCTCATTCCTCCTCTTTCTTGAGAAAATTGAACATATAATAGTTTCAGGTTTGCTATAAAACCACCCCTTGCACCTGACCTCTCCATTCAAATGTCACCTCATCTCTCAGGTGACCTGCGCACTGCTGGGGACATCACTTTTATGCCTTCTTTCTTCATCCTCTCCTTTCTCCAGCCCTATGGCATCTCTTTTTGTCCTGGTTTTCAGCTGTCATTCAGTGTTCGACAGCCTTCCAGCCCATACCCTTTGACCACCTTCACCAGTCAATCATCCCTTAATTTCTTCTGTCCTGGCTGTGCTTCTCTTACCCTGTTTCTTTCTGCACACCTCTGAAGTATAAACATGGGGTCTTTCTGTCTCTCACTTTGCCTTTTTTGCTCTCCTCCTTTTCCCAGTTCAGATTGTTAATTTGTGAGATCTGGCTTGCCATTGATGGTAATTGCTTGTCAGACAATGATTTTACTGTCACGTCTCTTTTTCTTATTCCTTCCCCTTTTAGGAGACAATAAGTTGTCAGTAGGAGTCACGCTAAAGTTGAGGTGCTTGGGTCTGATATCTTCCGTGTCTTGGCAATCGTGGTTTTTTTTTGGCTTGTCAAAAGCTTACTGGCTTGAATGAAACTATGTTCATACAGCATTTTAAATGGTGTCTCCATCCTGGGAGTAGTTTCCAGTCACTGACAGTGCCAAATAAAATATTTATTATTTCATAGAATCACAGAATTGTTTGCTTGGAAGGAACTTTAGAGATCATCTCCTTTGTGGTGCTGATGGGGTGCCCCATCAGGAGGGGCACCTTCCAGAAGACCAGGCTGCTCAGAGCTCCATCCAGCCTGTTATTGAACACCTCCAGGGATGGCGAATCCACAAGTTCTCTGGGCAACCTGTTCCAGTGCCTACCCACACTCAGAGTGAAGAATTTTTTTCTAATATCCAATCTAACCCTGCCCTCTGTAAGTTTGAAGCAATTTCTCCTTCTCCTGTCACTCCATGCCTTTGCCCTTGGAGCCTTCTCTTTCCCAGGCTGAACAACTCCAACTCTCAGAGCCTGTCTTTGTAGGAGAGGTGCTCCAGCATGCTGCATTTAATGTAAATTTGAATTTAATATTTTTATTCTCTCACTTTTTGTCAAGCTGACAATAATTAGCTGTCTCTTGTTATACTCAAAGGATGGAGTCAGTGCCGACACCTAGCAGGAGAGCTGCTCTAAAAAAAACAATAACCCAGATTTATTGTATTACATATCTAAATACATAGGTACATATATTAACGAGAGACAAGGAGCTACTGGAGATGTTCCAGCAGAGGTTACAAAGATGATTAAGGATCTGGAGCATCTCTCTTACAAGGAGAGACTGTGGGAGCTGAGCTTGTATAGTCTGGAGAAGAGAAGACTTAGAAGGAATCTTATCAATACAGACAAATATCTCTGTGCCAAGAGAGTGCCAGAGTCTTTTCAATGGCTCCCAGTGACAGGACAAGGAGTGATGGCCACAAACTAAACCACAAGAAGTTCCAGCTTAACATGAACGTCTTTACTCTGAGGGTGGCAGAGCACTGGAACAGGCTGCCCACGGTGGTCATGGTTGTCTCCCTCTCTGGAGAAATTCCAAACCCACCTGGATGTGTTCCTGTGTCACCGGCTCACGTGACCCTGCCTTGATGGAGTGGTTGAACTGGGTGATCTACAGAGGTCCCTTCCAACCCTAACAATTCTGTGATATATGTAGAAACATCTAGATACACAAAGATATAAATGACAGATATATAGATAAAAAGAAACATATAGCTATCTTCCCCATATATAGATATATGTACATATAATATAAATACACTTTCTGTATGAATATATATTTAACACCATATGCAAAAAATTCTCTCTGTGTATAATGGGGGGAGTTATTTATTTATAGAGGTCTCTCTCTCTCTATATATATATACACACACACATATGTGTGTGTGTGTGTGTGTATATACATATAAGGATATGAGCATATATAACCAAATTTCCTGAAAAGAGGTAGTAGCCAGGTGAGAGTTGACCCTTTGTAGTCTTAAGCCACACCAGGGGAGGTTCATGTTGGACTTCAGGAAGTTTATTCACAAAGGGGTGAAGACACAGTAGAATGAGCTGCCCACGGAGGTGATGGAGTCACTGTCCCTGGAAGTGTTTAAGGAAAGACTGGACGTGCCCTGGTCCAGCTGACATGATATATACATATATATCATGTCATTACATATATATATGACTACATGTATATATATATGTATACCTATGTGGATGGGTGGATGGCCTTATGGACAAATTCCCACACTTCCACCCACTGCACCATTTTTAACACCTCCTCTTAAAGCTCCACTTCCGGCCTTTCTCCCCGCTCTCTGCCTCCTCCTCCCGCAGCTGTCCGCTCCGCCCCAGCGCGGCCGGGCGAAACGCGCGGAGCGTCATGTCCCCGCGCGGCCGCCCTACCGCCCGCTCGGCCAGGTGGCGGTCGCCATAGGGACACAGACTAGGCTGGGGGCGGCCTTGCTTGGCCCGGGCGGGGCGCGGGGCGGTGGTGAGGGATAGCTCGGGCCGACAGGGATGAGCCATGGCTTCCGTGAAGGTGGCCGTGCGAGTGCGGCCAATGAACCGCAGGTGAGTGTGGGGCCGCGCCGGCCTTCTTCGCTCCGCAAGGGGTGCGAGGAGCGCCGTGTCCCGACTGTGCGGGTGGTGACAGCCACTGCGGAGGAGGAGCTCTGCCGGGAGTTCAGGGGCTCCCGGCGCTCGGCTGAGCCGCTCTGCTCAGCAGGAGCGACTGCTGGGAGCGCTTCTCTTCCCCGGGAGGTTGGGAAGCGGCTCCCCGGTGAAGCGATGAGGAACTTTGCTTGGGTCTTTGCCTGGGAAGTTGACTCTGTCGTGGCCTGAAACATTGCTTTGGTCCTTCTGTAATGACGGAAAGGTTACTCTGGTGAAGATAGAAAACTCTCTGAGAGGGGGGGCCTGCCAAGGATGTATAGTCAGGCTTCTAAAATGTGAAATAAAGCTACTTTATCTGGAAACAGAAGCCTTTTCTACCTGCTTGAGAGAGAGAGAGAGATTGTTGTCTAGTTCATTTGGAGCCATTATGGTTAAAGGTTATCAGCTTATTCTCAAAATATGTGTGTCTATCTATAGGTGTGTATATATATATATGTATATATATAGACCAGGCAGTCTGCTGCATAATCATCCACTTCCTGAGATGTGTCTGGTAAATAAACACTGTTTTATTTCATGAAATATGTGCATAATATGCACGACAGAGTTAATGGTCTAATTTAAGAACCATATGTGATGAACTGTCCCATTCTACTGACAGTGCTCTTTCTCTTCCCTGTTCTGAAGTAGCCAGTTCTAAAGAAAAGTGGTTTAAAGCACATCAGACTCCTTCTGTTCCTCTTGCTTGATCTGGTTCAGGTGTTTAAAACACACAATTTGACACATTTTGAAAGCTGCTCAATATCTTGTTGTTTTTAGTGATGGAAAGACAAACCTTGTGAAAATAGAGCTGATGAAGGTAGGGAGGGGAAAATACTGCAGGTTGGTTTTGAATAATTTAGGTGGATGGAGCTGAGTGGCTGGTGGTCTGGGTTGGTGAATAATAATGTCACACCCTCTTGTTTCCCCTTGCCCTCTTCGCTGAGGTCTAACCATGTGGTTCTTAAAAATTTTTAGATTATTCTATATAGACACGCCACTTTTCCTTCAAGAATCTCTGACAACAGTTAGCATAGGTCTTCAGGGTATTAAAAAGACTTGTTAAGTGCAATGTTTTGATAGCATGGAGAAGTTTTGCAGGAGGACTGTACCTGTGATCTACTAAGAGACAAAAGAGACACAGAAATTGAAAGCACAGGGCAGAAGAGAAGGCTGGTGATTGTGATAGTCAGTGGAAACACAGACCTGTGAGTGGAAGTTTGCAAATGTTGTGGTAAGGGAATGTCAAAGACTATGGATCCTTTGCATGTGGGAGGATAACTTGGATGGGACTGGATCTGAGCATACCAAGAAAATGATGAAAATGGTTTGTGATACAATGGAGATGGGCAAACCTAAGAGCAGGGCAGACAGAGGCCTGGGGTGGTCCAAAGGACAAGGTGAGAAAATGGCATTTTTCACAGCTGTGTGCAACTGTGCAACTGGTGTCTGACTATGCAAACTGTGAAGAGCCTACCAGTTTAAGTTGCTAAAACCTTGGAGTTCATGGGATGATGTTAGATGTTTAAGAAACATTATAAGGAAGCTGGATTTAGTGCCCTGGGATGTTGCTTTTAAGTAGTTACTTTTTTCAGAGGTACAGTTGGTGTTTGGTGTGGGACTCAGCACTGGGGTCGCTGCTGTTCCTCACTATCAGTCACTGCTGGACTCATGCTGTGTTTGTGAAACTGAGATCCTAAGCCTGAGAGGATCCAATAGCTTTTCCTATTGCAACAGGAAAGGCATGGTGAACTGTAAACCAGGAGCAGTAATCATATTTTTTTAGTGGTTTCTCAGAATTGTTAGAGTTGGAAGTGGCCCTTGGAGATCATCTAGTGCAGGGGCACCTTGGCAAGTGTTCCTTTGCACATGTCTTCTCTCAGCTGTGCTCCCTTTGCCTTTTTTGGGTCCCTGGGGAATTTTACAGAGGAAAGGCCTTTCTGCCCCTTCAGAAGAACTTTACAAGTTCATTTTCCAGCACTTAATTTCAAAATCCTTGACATGATGCTGTATGTAGTTAAATTTGGTATGGTTTGTTTGAAGTTTAGTAATATAATGCAGCTTATTTCATGAGTCATTTTTAATTAGAGAAAACACACAGCTGATGAATGGTTATAGGAAGACTCCTGCATTATGGAGCAGTTGCACCATGTGGTGTCACAGCACTGCTAATTGTGTACTAAGTCATGAATATGGATTTTGGAATGAAATGTGATGGGAAGAGGGTTGTTTAAGGATACTTGCTGTTACATTGCTTAGCTAACAAACTTTTTTTTCTTCCTCTGTGATTTATTTTTAGTCTTTGTTTTCTCTGACTTGACCTGGAAATAATTTGTTCATTTCAGTGGCAGTGTTAAAGTCCTTAACCATTCTTCTTGGAGGAATAGCCCAAATTGTGTTACACAGATGTTACACTGAAATAATTTGAGTCTATCTCTGCATAATGTTATAAAAGTATTTCTAATGGCTTTACAGTTATTGCTTTGAAACCAGTTGTAGCATACAGTTAGAAAGTTCAGCTACTTGGTGAGTCTGTCTGTCATTTGGTTTCCTTCATTCAACACTGAATTGCCGTGACAGCCTTTAAATCTGTGCTTATAGCTGTAAGTTCCTGTAAAGGCAGCAAAAAACCTGCCACCTGGCTGAAGCCTTGGTTTTTGTCACTGGGTAGAAATCAGCAGGAAAGTGAGCTTGGGTGTTTGATGTATTTTGCTTTTGGCAAGGATTTGGACACCATGGATTTCTAAGGCTCATTTTCCAGCACAGTCAGTAGAAGCATTCATAAGAGGGGATTGTTGAGAAGTGTGGTCAGATTGGAGGCACTATTTGCTCACATACTGAACAGATGACTTTGGGTGTCTGGTTACCAGCCAACTGTCTTCTGCCTAGTGTGGATCCTGATAAGCCTCACCTGATTCTGGCTCTGTTTTGTATTATGCATAGTGTCTGCACAGTTCAAATAAATGCACTGCTTTATGTTCATGTGCTCAGTAAAGAGGGAGTAGTATTTTCTTGTTTCCATTTAATGTTTCTTCTTTATGTAAACTAGAATTCAATTAGTGTTCCAGGAAGCCATTTTTATATTTTTGTTAGTGTCTTGGTTTGAGACAATTTAGAGAACAACATGCTGGAATGAGTTATCTCCTTTATGATTCCAGTAATCCCTTTCCACCAATACGAAATGAATACCAATAGAGGAGATTTAAAAAAAAACCACCACGGTTTATTAACACACAGGATGCCAACAGGTAGGAAAAATAAAAAGTAAGTAATTGCTGGATACCAAAACTGCTAGACCTCACTACCCCACTGAACAAAGAGACATGGCGTCAGGAAAGGCAGGAACTTGGTGGAAGGCTCTTCCCATCTTCCCAGGGCAGGGCAGAGGATGATGGGCACGGCAGGCGAGGCAGCAGGGCTGGCAGCACGCGGTGTCCTCATTCCCGGCTGGAGGCGGTCAGCGGCAGCTTGGGCTGGAATCGCTCTTAGGGTGAGACGCCTCCGTTTTTCGGGTGGGAAGCTGCGGAATTCGCCCTCAAGGCAGCCTAAAGATCGCCACGGCGGCTTTTCCATGCCGAGAAAAAAGTAAAAAAAAAAAAAAAAAAAAAAAAAAAAGAAAAAAATCTTTGCCTGTGCGAAGATCGAATCGCCCGTGAAGCACAGACCAGCCATACAGAGCCGCGATCTGAACCAGAGCGGGCAGCTTTAATAAAACGCCCGCTCCAAAAGCCAACTCAGTACCTCCCCCAAACATTCCCGGCTGCAGGGCCTTAAAGGTACAGTGAGAATTTTTAGGCTCAGATCATGGCGGGATCCATTATCATTATGAATCAACCCAAAACAGTCAGTTAAATAAAGCCATCTAAAATATGCCAAATAGGAAAAAATGTTTAGATATTTAGTAAAGGGAAATATCAACTTGATTCTTGCAAATATTGCTACTAATTCTTGAGGCTCTTAATTTCTTGCTCTGCTATGTTTGGCTTTTAGTTAATGAAGTAATAGAGGGATGCAAGCTTTTTCAGATTTTTAACCCTTTTAGTCTGTTTCTTGTATTTGCACAAATTAATTATTGTATTTAACTGTGGAACAAACTAAAGGAAGTCATGTGCTGTCCTTACCTGTAAAGAAGCAGCTGACATCAGAACATGGGTGTCTGTACTGCATTAAGTTCTTCTCTGTGCTTACCAGTGCTCTCAGCATTTTTAGAATTTCATTTAAATGAGTTACTTAGACTTTTTCACGGCTCTCACTGCCAATATAATGAAAAGAAATTCTAATATGATTTCATGTTTAAATGATCAGACTTTTTTCTCCTGCATGCACACATTTCTTAGATTTGTTCTCCAAAAATAAGTTATCAATGGGGATGGCAGCCCCTGTAGCGCTCTATGTGGTTATGCAGCCATTCACAATTTTAGCATGAAGATTAAAAGCTTTTCTATTTGATAATGGGGAGACAGAGAAAATATGTTCTATTGCTTAGAGACTGCTTTTGTGTGACTCTGGGATTTGTTTGGGTTAAGATCTGATACTTTAATCCACAAATGCAGTCTGTGTGATTTATTCATTAGACGTAAGGTTGGCCCTCCTTGATAACTTCTTGGTTTTGCCTGTAAGTCTAAGCAACTCCTTTGCATGCAGAGCTGGAGGCAAATACCTTGGGAAATTTAGACCAATATCTTCAAGAATAACTGCTTGCACAATCCAGGCTGCAGTATCAATAGCAGAGTTTTCAACAGTTCAAGTTAATAGAGCAATGCAAAGGAGATATAAAAGAAGCTATTTTGTTTTACAAGAAGCTTGTGACTGGAATGCTTTTGTAGCAGGAAAAAGAAATAAACAGGTAAACAGTGAAGAGCCATTAATTTCCATTCTGAATGTTTACAAGTGATTTAGGTAGGAACTTAATGTGAGTTTTATGAAATTTATATGAAATTTATAATTAAATATCCATGCTTTTAGAATTGAGAAGAGAAGCAAAAAACATGCATGGAAAATGTATTATAAGATTGTCAATGCAGAGAAGAGGGAATGAATTGGTGTCTTGTAAATTACAGATTTAAAGTATGAGTATTTAATTTTCAAGTTACTGTGTACATTTTTAATTTTCTTAAGCTTATAAAGAGTGTTTTGACAAAATGTGTGTAACATCAATGTATCACAGGTGAAATGAGGAATGATGGAGTGATTAGGAGGAAGGACACTCATAGCTAAATATCATATCTGTCTCTGAAGTACATAGGGAAATTTTTACTGCATCTCTTTCCAGAACTGATTGCTGGTTGTTGCTCTTAAGTGGTGTCCAGAGTTATCTCAGATACAGATTTCAGAGCTTTAATATGGCCAAGTGTTGCAATACTGTTGCAACACTTTCTGAGCTACTGTACCAATGAGGATAAGCCATTTATCAGCAAGTTGAGTTTGCAATTTCCTATGGTAACTGTTGGAACTTCCAAATTAATAACGGTGCTTGTGTTTTTATTTATAATCATCTACAATTTCTCTACTATAAAAAGATGCTGAAGTATCCTTAAGCATAGGGTGAGGTTCTGGTGTGCCTGGGGTGACTGTATATCTGTCTTGCCTCCGCTTTTTTATGTGGTTTAGTTTGAATCCAGTAAAAATTTACTTTGATGCTGAGTTGGCAAGATGAGCTAACTGTTCTGAATGTGGCTTTTTTACCTTGCCATTTTTGTGTTCAGAACCTTGAACATATTTAATAACCTCTGGCAGATTCGGTTTTTTTTCAAAGTAGATACATTTCTCTCCCTGAAAGTGAACTGTGCATATTTGTACATGTAAGTCCCTTCATCAGTGTGCTGCTGTTGTTAGCCCTGGATCAGTGCATAATGGTGTAGACTGATCCAAGTTCTTGGATCATGTAAACTTGGTACTAAGAGCCCTGAAAAAGTCTGAAAGAAGTGTTCTTAGTTTTGTAAGATACATCAAGAAATATTTTTACTTTCTGTCTCTCATGTCTTCAAGAGGAACAAACTGTAGAAAGAGTTCAATTCTACACTATCGTCATGAATCTTCTCAGGGTAGGTCCTCTACTACAGGGAGGGGCAGAGGAGTGAACATTAGCCTGACAATGTCCACGTCATCTCCCCTTAATACTTGCTGCTTGGTACTTGTTTATTTGCGGGTTACAAAGTAGGGAATCTGATCTGTGTTTTTACCCTGTAGGTGAAAATGACATGATTTTTGCATGGCCACGTGTTCAAGATGTTGAGAGTAAAGAGAGGTGGGTAGGACATGCAGATGCACCTATTCTGTTGTTCCCTGGTTTGGTGGTACTTCATGTTAGACATGATGAGAATGTGTTCTTTGAGAACAGGTATCAACAACAAATTCTGACGTAAACATTTGTGATTAGGTAGAGATGCCCTTAAAGATTATAAAAGTCTGAGAGATGGTAGTTTGTGTGTTATTGCTGTCTCTTCTGGAATGGAGATGCAATTGAGGCAGCAGTGTTTACTAAGAATCACAGGTGCTGTATATTGTGAGGGTCCTTTAAATCTACACAGATCGTATGTTTGAGAAAAGGATGTAGTAAACTGGATTATAAGGCTGTAGACAGACCATTAAATGAGGAAAGGCTGGAGAACCTGCTGTTTAAGGAACTGAAGTAGAAGCAACAACGTGCTCACAGCAGAGCATTGACTCGAAGGACTACAAAATAGTAAAAAAGAGCCTAGAGGCCTTACAGAAAAGTGTTAGTTGTCATATATAAGAATAAGAGCTGTCAGAAATCTTATAATCAATCTGTTTTAAGGCTTTTTTGTGTATAAGAGTATTAAATAGTGGTAGATAAATAGTTCAGGTCTGCTTATGCAGGAATGGAAGAAGCAGTTGGAAGGTGAGGAAAAAAAACACCCAAGTTGTACGCAGGAGTTTAGGGAGAACATTGTAAGGGTAAAGCAGAACAGTTGCTCTTCTGAAGAGCATAAATTGAAGGTGGTCTAACCATGTGTTTGGTAAGGGTGGTAAAACACAGTACTAGACAGCTGGGTTAAGGGGTGGGCTCTGAGGAGAGTGTCCTTTGCTAAAATAAGAAGTTCATGTCAAATAGAGGGGCCATCAGCAAGCATGAGAGTTGACTGGGAATTCGGATGCCACGTGTCAGGATATTCTAGAGAAACTTGTTGGACTCAGGCTTTTGTGCTCAAGGGTACTGAAACTTGGGGGTTAGGGAAAATTTGGGAGCTTAAACTTAGAGGCTTAGCACTGAACAATGCCAGCACTCTCTGGGGTTTATTCTCTGCAGTTTCTCACCTGTGCTGAAGTACATGGTCTTTGAATACTAGTGACTTGTTTTCCTTTCCTTTTCATGCCCTTTGTTTTGGTGGTTAATTTTTGAAGCTTTTCTTCTTAGAGGCAACGGATACATTTCAGAGCCAAACACTGACGCTGTGGTTGGTGCTTCCCCCAGCAAGCCCTGTTTTTGGAACCTCATTATCTGAATTATGTTGGAAAAGATCAGCAAAAATGTTTGAAGTCCTTGTCTCAAAGAGTATCAAGCTACATGTGTACTCTGTGTTATGACTACCAGAATAGGTTAGGAGATGCAAATCTAGACATATTTTCAGGGCTTAAATGATGAAAAGAGAAATTAAATACTTAATTATGGCTCCTTCTTAATATCTCTGGAGTAATGGAATGAAGCTAATAATGGATCAGCTTAAACAGTATCTAAGGAATTACTGCTGGTGAGATAGTGCAGGTTGTGTAAGAGTCTCCTGAGGGGAATGAAAGCTCAGGCAGTTGGATAGAATCTAATACCTTTTAAGAAGATCATTAGAGGAAATCTTGCTTCAATGAGAAGGTTGGACTAGACCTGATTGATTATTAAGTAGCTCCTATGCTTGCCATTCTGTCTCAGACCTCCTCTTCTGTGTTTTTTGCACAGCTTTATACACAAAAGTTAGGATTAATGGGGTATGCAGTCTTTAAAATTGGATCTTGCTCTTTTCATGTATCAAAGAAGATGGCTCAGAGTCCCCAAGTTCCAAGCATTATCCTTGTGTTGGTGAGCAGGAAACCTTGAGTGGATTTGTCTGCTGCAGAAGAAGCTCCAAGGAGTTTTAGCCAAGTACTGGATTCCCAGTAACTGAAGAGTTAATACTGGGAGTGACACTTAATTTTCCATAAGCCATCAGAGATTAGGAAGCTTACTTACAGCCTCTGCTTATGTGTGCTTTGTTTTTTGTCCTCTTTGGTGCTTTAATGCAAATACTTCAAAAGTTTTTAGAGTGTGGATTTATTGCAATAATTACCTTATTTTATCTGTCTCCCTCCATGACATTGAAGAACAAAGACGTTCCAATGCCAGCAGGGCTGGAGCGCTGTAGCATCATGAACATGTGGGGCCTCATGTACAGATTGTAATCCCTAAAACTTTCTGTTGTTAAGCATTTTAAAATGCTCTTAAAAGCCTAGTTTTAGAACAGTGTTTTCCAAGTAATTTATTTTAGTATTTTCTAATACGTTGCCAGGCTACCTATGCATGTTATTTCACTGAAATGATGAGCAACAACATACTTTTAACTCCTGGTTTTTTGTTGAGAATTCCCTGAGACCAGAAGAAAAAAGGTGAATAAGTCTCTCTAAATTGTAGCTTTCCTGATGGATTGAAGGGAAAGGCAAGTCTGTTTGTTTTTCAGGCTTTGTTTATTTGTAATTAAGACTAGTTATGAAATAAATGGGATTAACACTCAGCTCTTCTAGGCTAACTGAGCCCTTGAAGGCTCTTAGAAGTCTTGAGTGTCTGAAAGGCAGGTATTGTTGATGAGAACAGCTGATTGAAGAGCCAGATACTCTGTTTTGCAGAGTACAAAGCCAGGGTTATTTACTGAGAGTGGATTTTTCAGAGCTATTTACACAGTGCATAGATGACATCAGCATCTTAATTGCTGATGGGCTGAAGTTCTTATTGTTGAAGAGTCAGATACTTCAAATATTAGCTTTATGAAGACTCTTCTTCAAAAAGTTTATACTGTAAATATAAAGCAACAGTGAGATGCAGAAACTTGGGAGCACACTAATAATTTTTCTGTATGCTTTGACATTGGAAAGATATTTGTACTCAGATAAATGAACTCATTTGTTGTTCAGTCCAGATTGTTTCTGTGTGTCTCAGTAAAGGAAAAAAATGACAGTAGAAAAGCTGTATGGATTACTTGAGGAGCTAAAAGAGTCATGAAGTCAGGCAAAATTTTACCTCCCTGTATTTCTAATTTGAGGACTTCCTACCCCAAAAGACAAGGGCACTGCAGGGAAATGGTGAATTTCTGAATCATGTTTTACTGTACACAAGAGGTTAAGACAATACTGTCTTTGACTGGGGGTAGCAGGGATAAAAGAACAAATTGGAAGAGCCTAAATATAAAAAACGAGTACAGAAATTATCACAGGGGCTGAAATCCAAGAGTCCTAGATGGCCTTCATAGTATAATAGTGTAATAGTTACAATCAGAATTCCAGAATATCATTCCTGTCAACAGTTGCGTTTGAGGTTATATTTTATGTTGCTTCTGCCAAAGATGGGCTTTTGCTATATTTTCTTAAAGGCTGTTATAAACAATGTGTAAGTAGAGTATTCACATTTGGCTATCTTAAACTTCAGCAGTGCAGGAGTAGTTCCTGCTGGTAAGATCATCACTTAACCTGGTCAGTATGCAGGCCAAGCAGGAAAGTTAGTGTTGAAGTAGTCTTCTAATTGAATTTTAAACCTTTTTCAGGTTATTGGGAGATGATTTACCAGTTACAATAAATTAGCTGTTGTTTATGGTTTAAAACATTGCATATGTGGCAACTCACCAGTTGTGATCTGAGTTCTTGGGAGGTGGAGCTACCTCAAATATTATTAAAAAAAATTTAAAACAGGTCAGGTACATGATTTAATATAGTGATCAATCTGTACATGTTACTGTGAGTGTGCATAGTTTTCCTGAGAATGCCGGATATCATTTGACAGAAGACAGCGCAAGGACGCCTGTATGTTCATATTTTAGAAGCCTTACTGCAATATATATTGCAGTAAGTATGGCTTTCAGTGTTGTTGCTAAAATTTATTCTTATGTCTAAAAGTGTTTAATCTAGGCTGTCCTTCACACAAGAACCAAGATGTGTGTACCCGTATAGACTTAGAGATTATTTCTATTTCATGTCATATACAAGATTTCCCTTGTGTTTGCATGTTCTGTCACTGGATTTATTGTTCCGTTTTCAGCTGCAAAGTGGAGAAAGTCCTGGGACTAGCAGAACTCTCTCTTTTAATTATTATTTTTTTAAATACTAGTAGGAGAGAATGGGGGAATAAATCTGCACTTGCAAATTACGAAGATTCTGTTGATCGCAGAAATGCCCATACAAAATATGTTTTATGACAAAATTCTCTTTTAAAGTACCAGATAGGTGCAGTTTCTGTTTCTTACTGAGACAAAAGCAATCCGATCATTAGGAAGCTGTTTCTTTTAATTTCAGTGCCCAGGAGATTTTTCTTCTGTTTTCTTGTCTGGCTGAGAGTGAGGTGGAACTCAAGAGCTTGCGCAGCTCATCTGTCAGCCAGTCTGGGCTCATTTAGGGCTTTTGAATCTCTTGGCTGATGTTAGCTGGGTTTCACAGCATAGTAGAGGTCTTGAAGATAATGAAGATGTGCTGTCAAAGAAAATGGGCAGCTGTCAAGGAGACTCCAGAGCTCTTCTCAACAAGGGGGAGGCTGCCACCCTTATCAGCTGTCCCTGTATGCCCTGAGGACTCCTTTCAAACTGAGTCTGAAGGATTTCTGACTGCAGTTATGCTGCTTGATGTACCATGTATAGGTGTTAACTTTAACATGTTAGTGTAAACACAGCTTCAGCCACTTAATTATGGCATTGTAGTCTTATCAGTCAACACCATGGTGTCACTTGGAGATCAGGATTCAGAGAGATTCATTCACTTTTTTTCTGTATTGGTCTCAGGAAGCCTAGGATATGCTGTGCTATTGTCCTGCTCTGGAGACAGCTGTGATTTTTGTACAGTGTAATCATGTAGTACCACTGACCCAAACCACTGTGGATTTCCAGAATTTGACCTAGTTTGACTAGGTCAGGTTGCTTGATTTGTTTTAGGTCTCAGCCAGCATTACATTGAAACTACTTGTTTTTGATGTTTATGGAAACAAAACCCCCAAAAGTGATGAAGATATTTTATTTACAGACTACCAGTTCTTAACTATGCCAAATAATGAAGTGCTTTTTTAAAAAGTGTACTTTCTACTGAATGATTTCATAAGCATTGAAAATGTTGAAAAAAATCCCAAACCAAGCTAAAACCTCTGAACATCTGACGGGAAAGAGAAATGCGTGATACTTCAGATTGCAACAACTTTGCTTTTCCTGTTGTTACAGAAAGTAATGAATAATTTCTTGTATGGGAAGGTTTTTACTTGGTTTTTAAAAGCGTGCAGTTGAATTCATGTTCCTCTTGAGTTGCCTCTGACAAAGGAAAGTGCTCTTGGTCTGTGTAAATGGGACATCAGTGAAAATTCACAGTTGCTATATTATCAAGGTATCAGAAAATAGAAAGTTCTTTCTGTGCCCCATTTTGTGGTTGTTTTAGGTTAAATTTACCTTGAATTCTCCCAGTTAATAAGCAACTCCCATGCTTTCACTTCGTGATCCCAGAAATATACCTTGGTTGTGAACAAGGAGATATAAAACAGGAAATAACATTGTGCACAAAATAAGTAGTTGGAACTTTGCTGAAAATAAAAGCCATTGAGCATGAGTTGGTTTAGGAACTTTCAGACTATGTTTTTGAGTAGCTGAAAAACAAAACCACACATCTGCTCTTCAGTATAATCCTTTTCCAGCAGATCTTCCATTAAATTTCTACAGTCAAATCTATTTCCAGGAGTATATTTGACAGATCACCTGTTTCAACACAGGTACTCTGCAGGCAGTTCAGGTAGTGGCTGTGTCCTTGGCTGTGCACCCTTGGAGATTTGCTGAAGTGGTCTTTTAAATGCTCTTTAGGAAAACTCGCACTTGCTGTCCTGTCCTTTTAGGTTTTTCCCTTCCACCCCATGGAGGAAATGCATCTCGTTCTTTCTGAGGCACTCTCTTCTGAGGCGTGTTTGACAGATCATCAGAATAATTCCCATAAAGGAAATCATAATATCATGAATTTTTAGCGGACTAAGCTATAATAAATGCTCTAATGTCAGAATAGTACTGAATGGATTAATAAAAAAAAAAAATCACTCCTTTAATAACTTTCCGTTGAAGGACCTTAAAGGAAGTAACTTAAAGATGAACTTCAAAAAAGACAAAACAGATTATGCAGGTCAATAATAAAGCTTTTTGTAAAGCTTTCTTTGTTTATTTATATTGATATCACAGTACTTTTCATGCTTTTTTCTCTTCTGTGGGAGGATCTTCAAAACGTTTTGGGGTGGGTAAGAGACTTAATGACCAGAGGTCATTGGAAATTGCCTTGAAATCTGGAGATACTGCTATATTTGGCTGTCTGTAGTATGATTTCAACCAGAGCCCCATGGACATGCAAAAACTGCTCTGGCCTTTGCCCTCAAAATAAGCAGGGAATGTAAGGGAAGGAGATAAAGAAGCTTGACATGAAGATATCTCTGTTGGAGTTCTTCCTTGAACTGCCATGTTTTGTTACAGCTTCTAAATCATCTTCAGCTTAGGGCAGTTTTTTTACAGCCCATGTTCCCCTTGTGAGGAAATTATTAAAACTTCATCTAGCAAGTCAATTACAGGAGAAGGATACTAGTTCTTTTAAGCATATCTGGTACTAACACTGATATTGTTATATATTAAAATAAAATGTCAGTATTATCTGAAGTAGTTTTTCTGATTCACCCCACCCTGTTCCTCTTTCCTCCTTGCAATTAATTGCTGGATGACTAGCTGAATTGAACAATAGTAGAGGGGGTAATTACAGCACTGGGCTAGTGTATTTTCTGGTGTCTGTGCCAAGAAACTTGCCTGCATGATGACTGTCATTTAGTAGGGGCCATGGGATCACAGGTTATAAGTTTCCTTACCTTGTGATCCTGAAACTCCATGTGTTGTATGACAGAGCAGTAAGAACATCCTGAAGACTGCCCCTGAGTGCTGCTCTGTGAACAGATTTGGCTCAGAAGGAGAAAATAACCTGATGTGTTGATATTTAATTAAGCATTTTTATTTGCCTAATCTTTATTAATGAATGTAGATTTTAAAATAGGTTTTGCTTTTCTTTACTATTTCTGCTGAAATGAACAGAGTAGCTAGAGAACACAGAATTGGGTGATCTAGTGCACCAACAAGAAGAAAAAACACTAAAATCCTGAACCTGCTTGTCCTGTTATTGGGAAGAAGTTTCTCTTCTGCATTTTGTGCTGGTGCATGCGAATATCCAGTAGTTGCTGAGATATTGTGTGATATGGTGAAGCAGCACTTTACTGCTTCAAATCCCTCTGCTTTGCTCTGCACCATTTATCAGGTGACTTTAGCAGATGATTTTGGGAGAGGCGTGTCAGCATTTGAAGAGTGAGATTTCATGTGGTGCACATCTTTCTCTTCCAGCTCATTTTTCCTTGTGCATGTTTTCATTAGCACAGGCAGTGTTGTGGTCGAGGTTGTCATTCAGGAGCAGCCTGTATTGCTCTTGTGACTAACAATAGTGAGATTGCATCTCTGGCAAGCATGTTGTTACGTGCTGGGTTTAGACACCAAGCTCACAATTTTCTATGGTATTTTTAAAAACAGTCAGAAACAATTGTGAAATTAGTGTAAGTTATAAAAACACTTCTTTGGAACTGGATTTTTTCCTTCCTGGCATCCTTGTGCTGTGGGAAGCCACAAATCTGTGTAATTCTTATTTGGTAGTACAGCCTCTCTCCTTCACTGCTATGATGTATCAGAACTCAAAACACGTTTGGTACCTTATTTCTGTGAGAGTTTTAAAATACTAGGTTTTTGTGGATTGAACGTTCAGCCCCTGTTACCTAGAGTACAGTAATTTCACGTGTATAAGACACACCTTATTGACTGAAGTTTTGATCCTTATACGCCTTATATGCTGGTGCACCTTATATATGAACAAAGTTTGGAAAACTGCCAATCTGGGAGTGCAAGCCGGGTGGGCAGCTGTTGCCGCATGGATGGGCGGCCCCCCTGTTGCTGTGGGGCCGGGCTGGTGCCACCACACCAGGGGCAGGAGTGCCAGGGCCTGCGGCACGGGGAGGGCACCTGGGGCTGCATTCAAAGGCTATGCTGATCTGTGAAAACTGTTTGCAAATTGAGCACCTGACAGTAAACCTCATGATTTTGTTACTAACCCCTTACTTTGTTGCACACTGATCCTTGCTGCAAAAAAAAAAAAAAATGCGTCTTATACACCAGTGCACCTTATATATGGACAAAGTACAGTGACTTGCCGGCCATCCGAAAGTGCGCCTTATGCTCCGGTGCACCTTACACGTGTGAAATTATTGTATGTGGATAAGTGGGAACTGCTGCAATTGGAATGTTGGTGAGAAGCTGGAGCTTATCTTGTTGTGTTCTCTTTTGCCCTTCCTTAGAGCCATGTATTTGACTTAGCTGGGATGTGGATCAGAGTACTTCCAGCTAAGAACAAACGACTTAATTGACTTGCAGAGTTAAATTTCTGAAGCAGGTTTCCTCAAGCTTCTGCTGTTTCTAGATGAAGGAATTTGGAGGCAAGCCTAAGTACTTCAAATATATGCCATAGAAGTAAATAAACATTGGACACAAGAATTAACAAATAAAATAAAAGTTAATTTATCTGAGAACTGACTGTGGCAGGTTGATGGATGGAAACATGACTCTGGATAACTGTGGGATGTTTTATTTAACGTACTCATCGTGGGTTGTTTTTTTTTTGGTTTTTTTCAGGGAGAAAGATCTTAATGCAAAGTTTATTATTTCAATGGAAAAAAATAAAACAACAATCACGAACTTGAAGGTGAGTAAAAAAAATTTAAAAAATGAAGTCATAAGTCAATAGCTCCCAAAATATGACTTGACAAAAGATGCTTGCTGCACAGTGGTCAATAGCCCCTAGTTGGTAAAATACAGTGTTTAAGTAATGCTTTGGGGAAACCAGGTGTCACGGTCCACACAACCTGAGTGGGGGTCATGATGGTTCGTTTGACCACAGGGTGCAAAAGACGACAGCAAGAGACTAAAGTTTGTTCAGCAGCAAGCAGCAAAGCAGTTTATTGAGGGCTAATAACTCAGTTTTGGGGTAGTGGTAAGAGGGAGAGAGAGATAAAGGTAACGAAGCAGAGAGAGAGACAGAGAGATAGCTACCAGCAGACAGGATGTTGTCCTCATATCATCCGTTGATGTCTTGCATTCGTTGGGGAGAAAGAAATCTCGAAGGGTCTCTTAAGAGGGTAATAATTTTATAGTTCGTTTCCAGAGCAAGTGACCACTGGCCAAAAGGTGGAGAGATTTATGGACTATTGTGTTCAGAGGATCATGGCTTCAAGAATCAGGTGCA
>VRYO01001589.1:43198-66396 GCA_009812075.1 Sialia sialis
AAAAAAAAAAAAAAAAAAAGGTGCGGCTTATATTCGGGTGCAGCTTGTATATGGACAAATCCCGTGGTCTTCCCAGCTACCCAGAAGTGCGGCTTATATTCAGGTGCGGTTTATAATTGTGAAATTACTGTATATGAAAAAGCATTTCAGTGTGTAGTTTCTTCAGAATCACTTGGAGCATGGTGAGTATTGCTGAAGTACAGTGTCAGCTGTCATGTCTTGAACATGATGATTGCCTTAAACAAGAGGTAAGTCACACCTTTTAATTATGACTTCACATTGAAGTGCTGTTCATGGTGCAAGTGTCTCTCTGGCTTCTATAAATTATATGTGTAGGATAATTCCTGATTATAGTAACATCACATATGGAACCATTTAACTGAAGCTGAGTATTGTAACAAAAATGTGGTGTGGGGTTAGAAGCAGTAAGCTAAAATCCAAACAATTGCTCTGTGCTGCTTTATGATGTGGCTGTCTTTCTTGCAGAAGGGCATACCTCCTAATTTTGTCCATTTTGTTGGAATCATAATCTGACCTGTCATCACACATTTCTAAATGTGTATAGTGTCATGTTAGATTTGCGTTCTGATTATTTATTGTCAAATGCGTTTACCTCATCAGGATGTGTTGTACCAACTCTGTTGGGTTTTTGTTTTTTTGTTTGTTTTTTTTTTTTTTTAATAGATACCAGAGGGAGCTACTGGAGACACAGGACGAGAAAGAACAAAAACATTTACCTATGATTTTTCTTATTTCTCAGCCGACAGTAAAAGTCCCAACTTTGTTTGTCAAGAAATGGTAGGATTTCTGAATGTTAATAATTGATTTTTTTGCTTTCCCTTTTCTTTGTCTTGAAAGCATTCCATGAAACTTCTTTCCATTGCAAGTGCTCTTCTGTAATCTAGAAATTTTCTGTGTACTTGAGAGTTTGTATTTTGCTTTGTTCTTTTTTTTAACTCACCAAACAATGTGTGTTTTCTAATACAGCAGGCTGAATGCCTTCTTTCAGGTTCTTTTGTCTGATTAGTATTGTATAAGGTCAAGTTAGAAAACATCTCTAAGCACTGAAATTGGTTTTGAAAAGCTTTTTGGAAAAATCAGTTTTGAGAAACAGGCATATAGCCTTAATTCACTTAGAAGCATCTGGTTGAAGTGTGGTGTGGATATTTTTGGTGGCGTTTTGTTTTTTTTCTTGGTCCAAAAGCCTTGGTACACATTGAAGAAGATTCTTTTTTCCTCCTCCCTTGAGTATTCACCTTAGGAAAGGAAAAACAATTTTTCTTTATGCATATAGTCAGATCAGAAAATTAAACTTGGAGCTGTAGGCATTTTTCAGATGAACAGAGAGACCCTCCGTGACCTTGCATTTCATGGGAACATTGAACATTTTAGTTCCTTCCCATTCCCTAGTAAATTTATTAAGTGAATCACAAATAAGTTGTGATTGCTGATTTCTCTTCTGGTTTTGATGCTGTAAGCTTCAAGTGAGAGTAGTTGTTTTCCCCTTAAAATAATGAAATAGTTTACTGAATATCCTGTATACCTTCTTCGTGTGTATTCCATCTATTCAGGAACCCTTGAAGTCAGTGATGCTGTAATGGATAATCCTAAAAAGCCTCACAATTAAAACTAGTCATAAAAAATAGTAAGTTAAAAAATATTTATTTTTATTTTAAAATATTTATGAGAATAACAAGTTTTATCATTATATATATTGTGACTATAATTGATGGGAGATTTGGACTTGGGTTTTTTTTGTTTAACCATCAGGATAAGTGATATGTCCTTTTATTTTTGAATACTTCTTTTATTTCAGTGAGATTTAAGGGTTTGATCATGCATATTCTTAAACTTTCTGAATTCTTATTTCTTGATGGTGTTCTTTTAAGTAACACATTTTTTCTGCTATGTTTTTGAAATACTGGGAAACATGCATTTTATTTGGCCATCAATGTAGAAATACCCTGATTACTTTAGCACTGTGGCAAATTGTAGTAGTAATGTATTTGAGAGCAATGATTTGAACCCAAGATTCTAGTGAATCGTTTTAGACAGGTTTTTCAGGCCATATGGCTTTGCTAGAATTTTAGCAAATGCTTTAAATTGAGCATACAGAGTCATTTATTTATTTTAACTAAAGCAGTTTCGATCATGTGTTTTTTTTGCTCTGATTCTAAATTAAGCTGCTTCTTATGCACCACTTGTGACTTAAATTTATGGATATTTAATTCTTGGATCTTCTAGATCCTGCCTTTAGGTACTTCTGGAAAGCTGTGTTAGACAAGACCACATTAGAGAACCCCAGGAAGAGATTCATGGTGTTTGTGGGCTCTTGGTGTTACAGTGCAGGTTACTTCCAGAATCCAAGTTTGCTGGGAAACAGTGAAGTTAATTCTTGTCAAAACCATTTGCAAAGTAAAGTTGAATGTATACAATAGATACCCGAGTTGTGGTCTGTGTTGATGCCCACTTTCCGCCTGTAAGTGATAAACTTCCCTGTAGAAAGGTTTTCCTTTTGGTGCCATTTACGTGTTTCAGAGTTGGTCAGGTAGAGGCAAGATTACTGTAACTTGTCCATGTCAGGAGTCTGTAGAAATAAAAGATAAATTAAAATTAAATTAATTAGTGATGGTTGCAGCAGCCTGGAGCAGTAATTTTTTTAAGCTATGAGTTTTGTGATTGGCAATGATAAGATAAATTGTAACCATGGCTTCAATGTCTGTGTTCAATATTTTGGTGTTACAGTGTGTTCCACAACCATGGATACCTTCTTTATGTGTATTGGCAGGAGTGTGACTTCTCTTGCTCAGTTATAAAAATATTGCTTCTCATTACATTGCTTTAATTACATTGTTTGCAGCACTTCAAAAACAAAAGGAGTTTTTAAACTATAGGAGTGCAATTCCTAAACATATGCTGAACAAGCTACTGTTTTGTTTGTGTTAATAATTTTATATTTAATTGGAAGACTTTGTGGTTAAGCTCTTATCAAGTTCCTGCAGAAATTACAGTTTACTGCACCAATGGCATAGAAGGACCTCTTTTTCACATTCATCTTGCCAGGGAATAGAATTGATCATGACTGTTGGTGATGTGGTTGCCTGGTGCCCTTTGTTCATGATTGTTTTATTTTTCCATTTGAAAGGCAGAAAAATAAGAACTGGAAATTTGTCTAATACTACATACCTTATTAATATACCTTATAGATGCAAAATGCACTTTAGTATTCCAAAGTTAGAGTGGGGATGGCAATTTGCCATTAAGCTTCTTAGTTTGTATTCCTCACTGAGAAACAAATAGAATTTTGATGTTTACTGCCATTTTGTCACGAAGGGCTGTGTCCCATCTAAACAAGCTTTTCTTCTTACCTGTGTTAAGCCTTTGTGTTCAGACAAGGCTGACTGTACCTGTCCTATGCAGTACCTCAAATCATGTGTGAGACATACACACATTTTTAAAAAGGAAAACTCCATCAAAAGAGTAATGCGTAAAGACTTGGTGAGGTAAAAACTTGCACACAGAGAAAAATAGGGGAAAGAATAAGGTAGCTTTAGGTGATGCTCATGTTCTTCTTCTTTGAGAAATAGAACTGGTTACACCACTGTAACTCCTTTGCTCAAGGGAAGGTCAAGTGAAGTATTCCAAAGGCACATTGAAGATTAGTGATTAAAGAAATTACCTAGCACTCCTTCCAGGGAGAAGCTGTGAGATTATACTGTGCTCATGCCATTCAGTATTAAAAATGGCTTGTATGCCTTGGAGTATTTAAACCACATAAAGTGCAGACAAGTAGCCAAACTATGTGAAGCATCCATGAGATTTTTGAAAATCACGTCTAGATGATGAGACACAGATTAATATTTTAATTGGGACAAATGCTGCACCAAGTGTTACTCCTTGCCCAGTGAGTGGTATGGATTGAAATGAGGGGTAATGGTGATGAATGGTCAGGCAAATCTACGAGGGATGTTGGAGCCAGTATTGGAGAGGAAGGTGATGAAGGCATCTGATGAGAGCTGGATTTATTAGGTGAGAAAAGAGTCCCACATTAGGAGAGGTGGAGAAGGGGTCATTACTGATTATTACATGTTGAGGGTAAAAGAGAAGGGGTTAAATGATGAGAGAAGGTCACTTACCACATTAAAAACAAGTTTCCATGTTTGTCAGCCTAAAAAGCATTGCTATGTGAAAGCCACTTAGGGAGAAAATACATAGAAGATTATGGGTCATGTTCTTACACTTGATTAAACCAAAAAAAACCGAAACCAACAAAACAAAGCCCTCCAAAAAAACAAAGGAAAACACCGACAGAATCACCAAAATGTTTCCTTTTGAGAGGGGACTGGATATTATCAGAATGTGGAGAGCTGGTGAAAATGCAAAAAGATAATAACAAAAAATGAATGTTGTAGCTGAGATTGCTGAAAGAAATTGGGGCTTTAGAAAAGAAAGGTAGCAATTTGACATGTCAAGTATTCCATGACAGAGAAAGAAATACAAAACAAACCACTGCAATGCTGCAAACAAAATATGGTAATAAGTATTTTATTTGAAATATTAATTTCTTCTCCTATAGTAAATACCTCTATGTTTTGCCTTTGCTTTTTTGTTATTCCTCAATATTTTCCACGCTGGGCTGGTGACAGTCTTCTTCCCCAAGCTTCCATTGACTTATACTTTTTTTTTAATTTTTAGGTTTTCAAAAATCTTGGTATGGATGTGCTTAAATCTGCTTTTGAAGGTTATAATGCCTGTGTTTTTGCATATGGACAGACGGGATCTGGGAAGTCCTATACCATGATGGGAAATGCGGTATGTTGTGTTTTCATAGAGGCAGAATACCAGGTTGGAAGGGTCCTCAAGGGTTGTCTGGTCCAACTTTTCATGGCAAAAACATGGTCATGACAAGATGGCCCAACATCCTGCTCAGATTAATCTTAAAGTTGCTGATTGTTGGGGAATCCACCACTTCCCTGGGGACATTATTCCTATTGCTGATGGTTTTAATGAAAAATGGTCCTCTTTATATCCAGTCCTATTCTCTGCAGGAGTAATTTGTATCTATTACCATTGGTCTTTTGCATGTGACTCCTTGTAAATAGGAGTCTCCGTCTTCTCTGTAGGCACTTGTTAAATACTGGAAGGTTGTAAGATCTCCTTTCCTTTTATTCTCAAGGCTCCAGCTCTCTCTGCCTTTCTTCACATGGCAGTTTCCCAGTCCTTTGGTCATCCTTGTAGCCCTTATCTGGACCCTTTCCAACCTATCCACATCTTTTTTGTATGGCAGAGACCAAAACTGAATGTAGTATTCCAGGTGTGGCCTGACAAGTGCTGAGTAGAGTGGGATAATGACTTTTTTATCTCTGCCCTGGTTTTTATGATGCAGTCCAGCATCCTCTTGGCTTTCTTTGCCACATGGTTTGCTCATATTGTGCTTCCTGTCCACGGGACCCCCAAGTCCCTTTCTCAGAGCTGCTCTCCAGCCAGATAGATCCCAGCCTTTGTTGCACTCCTGGATTATATTCTCTCATGTGCAAGACTTTGTATTTGTTGGACTTCATAAGGTTCTTGTTAGCCCATTATTCCAGCTTATCCAGGGCTTCCTCCAGGGTGGCTGTCCCTTCTGAATTGTTGACATCCCCACTCAGTTGGGTGTCTTCATCAGACTTAGTTGAGGTGCACTTTGTCCCATTGTTTAGGTCACTTATGAAGAATTAAACATTGTTGGGCCCAGTATTAATTCCTGGAGACCCAACTCATGACAGGCTTGCAGTTTTACAAGGAGCTGTTTGCCACCACCCTCTGAGTGCAGCCTGTGAGTCAGTTCCCACCCACCACAGACACCCCTTGTCTAGACCATAACACCTTGGTTTCTTTAGCAGCAGGCTGTGGGAAACCATGTTGAAAGCCTTGGGTAGTTCCAGGTAGACAATGTCCACTTCTTGCACCACATCAAGTGAGCAGGTGTATATGTTTGTTGTAATGGATTAAAATTAAGCTGTTGCAGGAGCAGGGTTTTATGGGATTTTTAATACTCCTTCTGTCTCTATGCTACTAACCCTTTCATATGTCAGACCTTCTAGTACTAATCAGATATTTTGGAAGCTGTTTCTTTTAAGGAAAGATATTTATAGTTGAAAGAAGTTTATTTAATTGATGCTCTGCTGTTTTGGACAAAACTCAGTAATTTTTGTTCAGTAACAAAGCCAAACATTTCAAATGTTACTGCTGATTTTCTATGCCCAACTTGAAAAAAAGGAGATACTGATTTTGAGAAAATTAATGATCAACTTTTTCTGAAGATACGTACTCTTTGAAGAGTCAGAAGACTAAAAAGGTTCTTAGAGAAGGCTGTCAGGTGAGAAGCAGAAATTGGACATGACAGTAGTTCATCAGACCCTTATGAGATTATGCAGGAAATTTAATTTTAAGGATTATGTCCTATTGAGCACTGCAGGAAGGGGAAGGTCTGATTTGAGTTATTTGACAGTTTGTGAATAAAGGATGGGAGTGGTTTCTTGCAGTGGCCTCTGTGACTGTTCAAGGACAGAGAGAACCCACTAAATTTTTGGGAGTGGAGCAGTTTAGAAAGGCTGACTGATGAAGCCTGTTCACCAGGCAGCCTCTGCAGGTTTCATTCTTTAATCATTGGGAAAAGAAATGTATTGTGTCATTTCCCAGTAGAAATGAAAAGGAGAATATTAACGCTCATGCTTCTTTGGCTAGATCACTCTTATGAAATGTAGTAAGACTGGGCTCTTTGTACCTCCTCTAGTTTAGGAGAGTAAATTAGCTGTAAATCTTTTTCTTTCAGTTGTCACAAAATAAGTAGCTTTATATTTACCTCAATATCATAAGCAGAATAGACTTTTGTAACCAGAAAAGATCTTACGACCTAGGTGTGTATTTCTATTTCAGAAATTTATAAAAGTGACATTTTTATTAAACTGTCTCACTATATATAATGACTGTAATCATCAAAACAGTTTGCAAATGAATAGATGCAAAAGTTTGTTTGACACTATTGTGTAATAAAGATCTAATCTTCTTGGCATGATACATAAATACTTCATTCTTGGCTTTGTATAGAGCGCATACAAAGTACACTTAGCTAGCAAGTTAAATACTTCAAAATTGATGGCCCTGTCAGAGAAACTACAGTGCTGCAAGAAAACTTGAATTGAAAATAAATACAGTAATTTCATGATTATAAGCTGCACCTTTTTCATTGAAGAATCTAGCCTACCCCAGTAGTGTGGCTAATCATCAGGTGTGGCTTATTTATGGACAAATCCCAGCAAAATGCCAACGCGGAAGTGAGAGCTGGCCGGGGAGGGTGCCTGGGGATGCCTTTAAAGGCTTCGCTGGTCTATGAAAACTGTTTGCAACTTGAGCACCTGACACCAAACCTTGAGCTGGCGTGATTCTGTTACTAACTTGTTACTTTGTCGCACATGGATCCTCGCTTAAAAATAAAAATAAAAGGCGGCTTATATTCAGGTGCGGCTTATATATGGACAAATCCTGTGGTCTACCTGGCTACCCAGATGTGCAGCTTATAATCAGGTGCGGCTTATAATTGTGAAATTATTATACTCTTTTTTTTCTCTACTTCTCTTTAAATAGTCTGGGTTCTGTTTTCATTTTGTTTTCAGTATTTGCTGTTCTTGGCTCTGGAATGCTTCTTCAATTCTGTGTACAGCAATCATTTCAAGAAATATGTGAGCCAGTTAGAATATTGAGCGGAGATACTGAAATGAGCAGAGATCTGTAAAATATCAGGAAAGTCAGATTTGGGATATGCGGAGAAGGCAAGACTGTGGGGGATTAAAAGCCTAGACCTGAAAGGCTGCTACAGAAAATAATTTGCTCCTTATGCTCAAGGTAGATGGACAAAGCTCAGTACATTTAAATTACAATAGGGAGTTTTCTGGTTAAATAGCACAGAAGAAGAGCAGGCTTTTAATGAGAAAATTCAGCTTTGGAAATGAACTGTCTATTTTGGTTCTTCTGATTTCCATGTCTGGAAATTCTGCAGGCCAGAGAAAAAAATACAGTAATTTCACAATTATAAGCCGCACCTGATTATAAGCCGCACCTCCTGGTAGCCGGGTAGACCACGGGATTTGTCCATATATAAGCCACACCTGAATATAAGCCGCCTTTTTTTTTTTTTTTTTTTAAGGATCCATGTGTAGCAGAGTAACAAATTAGTAACAGAATTGTGCCAGTGGGGGGTTTGGTGTCAGGTGCTCAAGTTGCAAACAGTTTTCATAGACCAGCAAAGCCTTTAAAGGCAGCCCCAGGCACCCTCCCCGGCTGGCTCTCACTTCCGGGTTGGCATTTCTCTGGGATTTGTCCATAGATAAGCCGCACCTGAATATAAGCCGCACTACTGGGGTAGGCTGGATTCTTCAGTGAAAAAGGTGCAGCTTGTAATCGTGAAATTACTGTACAATAATTTCACACCTATAAGGCACACCGGATTATAAGGTGCACCTCCCGGCTGCCGACGATGTACCATACTTAGTCCACATATAAGGCGCACCGGCGTAAAAGGCACACTGGCGTATAACACGTGGGTTTTTTTTGTTTTGTTTTGTTTTCTTTTCAAAGTGGGGATCTGTGCGCAACACAATAATGAATTAGTAACAGAATACTGTCAGGCGCTCAATTTGCAAACAGTTTTCACAGATCAGCGTAGCCTTTAAATGCAGCCCCAGGTGCCCTCCCTGTGCCGCGGGCCCTGGCACTCCTGGCGCCGGCTGCCGTGGTTGCCCACATGGAGGAGGGGGCTGGCCGTGCCGTGTGGCGGCGGGAGGGAGGACCCGCAGCGGGGGAGGGGGGGGCCCCTGCACCAGCAGGGGGGCCGTGTCTGCGCCATGCCGTGCGGCAGGGAGGTCTGGCCGCATGGCTCGGACTTCTGGGTTGGCAATTTCCCAAACTCTGTCCATATATAAGGCATGCTGGATTATAAGGTGCACTTCCGGTTTTGGATCAAAACTTCAGTCAAAAAGGTGTGCCTTATACGCATGAAATTACTGTAGTCCTAGCTGTAGTTGATCCTACCCTTCAGCTCTAGGGGGTGAAAATGAGAAAGTGTTTAAATATAGTTTCCAATAAAGAGTGTACATTGTTTTAGATGTAGATAGCATAATACTTGAGGAACTGTGTGTGCTTCCTTTCTCAAGATTATATTTCTAGAGTTGGAATTACTCAGAGTCTGTACTTCCTTTTTTAAGCCTTTCTTTGTGGTGGCTGAATTATGTCAGACACTAATGATTTGCCTAAAACTGTGATAGATCTTCCATGTTTTTTACCGTAAGATTTAAATAAAACTATTCAGTTGTTTCCAAGCATGAGATGAAGGAAAAGTATTTTCCCTCTTCTGTTGTTTAAAATAGAATAAAATAAAATGTGTGTGGAAATTTCCAACAAATGAAAATACCTGGAAATAGAGATTGATAATTACAGATATTGGGAAACGCTCCTCCTCTGTTGCTAGATGCAGCTGTCTCATAAAAAGACTGATTAATCTGCAAGTTTCTCCCTTAATCTAGGATGTTTTTGTGATTTTTTTTTTTTTTAACCCATGGTGCAGTCACGTGAAGAGCTAGGAAATAAAGGAGCAGAGAAAAGATTATTATTTCAAAGCATGGAGCTTGGTTTGAGAAGGATAGAGAAGCTCTGATTTAGAGGAAGAAGAAGCTGGGAAAAGGCAAAATGGAGAGATAAAGTGTAATTAAAAAATAGAAGTGACTGCATCATGAATTAGAAGTTTCATCTGGGCAAAGGAAGGAGCTGGGAGTGAGCACCTCTGTGTCAGATGAGAGCAGACCTGCGTGGCACTCTCCTGTTCCACTGCTGCTGGGGAAAACCCTCACCATAGCTTCCTGCTTGGCTGGAGAGGGCTCTTCTTGCACCAGCAAGGAAAGCTGCATGCTCAGTTTCTGGGATAGGTTTTCTTCAGTTTGCTTTATTAAACCAACCAAGAATTTAATGCATAAAAACTCCTTATTGGCAGAGACAAACATAATTACCAAAATATTGATAAATAAATATTGAATTTAATTTGGCTGGATTGTGGGATACAGTGAATGAAGGTTTAATTTTGTCATCATGTACTAATTTATTCATAGGACCTGCTGCACTTTTCAACACGGAAGGACTGTGACCTAGGAATTAGGGGTTTGAATGCAAATGTCCTGTTTTTGTGTTTGTATATGGCTCTTGTCCTGTCTTTGCAGTTGTTGCCAAGTCCACAGTGAAATGAGATAGTAGCAGTTGAGATACTGGTGAGCTAAGGCAGTTCATGACTTACTCTGGGGAGCCAGTCTCTGCCTTAACCAGCTGGGATTATTCAAGCTGAATGACAGGAACAAAATGCATTCCAGTAGCAAAGAAATGAAGCTGGTTGTACATTCCACAAACAAAATGGTTAAAGTGGCAAGGTGACTGCAGTTAAATAAAGGGCAAGAGAGTGTTTGCTGAAAAGCCTGGATTTTCCCCCGTTCTGGAGTCTAAACTCTCCATTAGTCATCTAGGGTTTATTTTTCAAAATATATTGTGCATGCATATATAGCCTTGGAATTAAGAATTGTTGTTATTGCAGGGTGATGCAGGTTTGATACCTCGGATTTGTGAAGGATTATTCAGCAAAATAAGTGAAAAAACAAAGCGGAATGAGGCATCCTTTCGAACAGAAGTCAGGTAGGTCTTGGTGTGTTAAGAGTTTGCAGGTTATCAAACTTGTTTCCATTCCAGCCCCTCTGTTTCACTTTATCTCTGGGAAAAGTGTGTATTTTTCAAAAATAACTTTTTATACAGGCCTCAGTCCTGTAATTGATTTTTGTTGACACTTGCAGTCAAAATGCAGTGCTTGTACCTTCAAGCCAAGAGCTCTGCATGTTGCGGCATTTATATGACAGTGCAAATGCCTTTGCTGCTGGACAGCGTCTTCTTTTTTTTTTACCCTTCATTGCAGACTAATATTAGGAGATCTTGATCTTTTCTTTTTCCAAGCCTCTTGCTTTCAAACTTGTGTTAGTATGGCTTTCCTTTTACAAAAGGCTCTTGACTCAGTCAGTGGCTTTCTATTCTTTTTCTTTCAGTTATCTGGAAATTTATAATGAACGTGTGAGAGATCTTCTCCGACGGAAGTCATCAAAAACTAATAATTTACGAATACGGGAACATCCAAAAGAAGGGCCATATGTTGAGGGTAAAAACACTTTGATTGTTTCACACTGCATATTTTATTACCTTAATATGTTCTAAAATGTAGTGTCTAGTTGTACAGGGCATTTTATCTTTTAAAATATAAATTATTTTGGATGCAGTGTCTTTCTTTGGTAAAAAGCATGGAAGGAATTGCTTCTGATTTTGCATCTCTACTTGCTTTCCCAATCCTGAAATTAGAGTATTTTATCTGTAAATCTATAAGACGTTTTTAAGTAATGTTAAGAGATGCAATTGGTTTTAATGGTTTCTTGACTCCAATTTATGAATCTTAGATATTTAGATGAAATGAATATCTATTGGGATCTAATTGTCTTAATCTATTCTCTACCAGGGAAGGTTCATGTCTCTTGTGGGATTATGCTCATGTTATTCCACTAAGTATTTTAGTAAGATTACATATTTTTTTCTTTTTTACTGTAAATGTGTTAGTTTTCCAATGTTCGGATGAGGCTTCATCCTCTCCTTAGGAGATAAACAAGTATGACAATAAATGCTAATGGCAGCTATAGTTTACAGTAGTGAGAGAAATTTGAATATTTTCGTAAAGAAGATTAAGAACATAGATGAGCATACTGTAACACTCTGCTTTTCTTCAGACTTGTCTAAACATTTAATCCAAAATTATGCTGATGTTGAGGAACTTATGGATGCAGGAAATATAAATAGGACGACAGCTGCAACTGGAATGAATGATGTTAGTAGCAGGTCTCATGCCATTTTCACAATCAACTTCACTCAGGTAACAAAACAAAACTCCTTAGAGAGATTGGACATGTTTCTTTAGAGCATAGTGATGTGTTTGCTCTATGTAGTAAACTCTTTTTCTAATGACTCCTGCTCTTTGTTGTTGTTTTTGGGGGCTTCTTAGAAAGCCCATGGATGACCTGCTAGATGAAGAGAACTTGGAGGTTGGGGAGGAATTAAATGTAAATTTGTCTGTGCATGCTATAACTTGTTGAAAGCAAGATAAAAATATAATACAAATGTTGCAAGCTTAATAAATACATGTAATGCATGGTCACTGCATGATGTAAATTACAACTCAGTGTCACAACTTGTCTGTAAATGGCTAAAAAGTTGCCAATATTACAATTTAAAGAAATAATATGGGAGTTATGCAACCATTCATTATCAAATGGCTTTCAGTGGCACCTCTAATACACCTGTCTTCTCAAGATCTGCTATAGTAAACAAGTTAAATTCAGTCATGTCATGAAAAAGGCCACAAACTTTAATTCAGTAAAAGTGCAGTATCTTAGCTTAACATACTTTTCGTTATTTTTTCTTTTTTGTAGGCTAAATTTGATTCTGAAATGCCTTGTGAAACTGTTAGCAAGATTCATTTGGTAGATCTTGCTGGAAGTGAGAGAGCAGATGCCACTGGTGCCACAGGGGTTAGATTAAAGGAAGGAGGGAACATTAACAAATCTCTAGTTACTCTGGGAAATGTAATTTCTGCCTTAGGTAAGTCTCTGGTTTTTGTGCTTGTCTGTCTTGAGGTGATTTTAGTCGTTGAATACCTTTATTTACTTACACCAATTACAGCCTAACACATTTTTAAAAATGAATGAAAAGACCTAATTTTATTATTTTTTTCTACCTCTTCATCCCAGCTGATTTATCTCAGGATGCAACAAATCCTCTTTCAAAGAAGAAACAAGTATTTGTGCCTTACAGGGACTCAGTGTTGACTTGGCTATTAAAAGATAGCCTAGGAGGAAACTCCAAAACTATCATGATTGCCAGTAAGTGGTTTTAATTTACTTAGAAGTGGATGTAAATATTTAGGTTCCAGATGTTTTAAGGCAGAACATGGTTTACACATATTAGTGATTTCTTTCTTTCTGAGCTTTCTAGTAACATTTTGTCTTTTACTTACACTCTGCCCAGTGTAATTAAAGCTTTGTGCATCTGGTCTGTACTGGTATGTGAATCAGTTGCTGTTCCAAACTGTTGTTTTTTGTTGCATTAGTAGCAGCCTGGTCTCTTTTGACATCCCGTGCGAAAGGCAGTCACTTTTATCTAACCTTCTAAAAGCACACAACATTTTAACTTCTTGTCTAAATTTAATTATGATCTTGAAAACTCACATGGTTTGCTTTTTACCCATAGGAAGGTCTGCAAGGATTACGTAGTTTAAAACCCCACCTATGCCATATTTGTTGCAGGTTTGTCAGCAAACGGGAACGGGAATTCCATTCCCAAAAAAACAAAGTGAGCCAGGATGATGTTTAAGGGGAGGTGAAGATTTTGGATGTTGGAAATCACAGAATGGTTTGGGTTGGAAGGGACCTTAAAGATTGTTTAGTTCCATCCCTCCTGCCATGGACAGGGACACCTTGCATTCGACCAAGTTGCTCAGAGCTCCATCCACCCAGCCTTGTTTTGCTGGTGGGTAGGGTCAGAGACACAGACACCAAATTAAGAACAGTGTGATTTACCATAATGTAAACAATCACAAAAGGATAAACTAAGCAAAGCATATAATAATGAGCAAAGAATTACAAAAAGATAAGCTAAGAAGTGCACCTGCTCATTACTATGGAAGAATAGTGGTTATGAAAGACACAGGACCAGGTTATCTTAGTAAAGATGCATCATCCTGGGGTGAGAGACATCAGCTGTGGGGGAAAGCTGTCACAGGAAGTACTGGAGAGCCACGTCTGGTAGTTGGGAACTCCTGTAGTACATCCACTTCAGGCTGTGAAGCTCCCCCACTGTGCTATGACAGTGGCTCAGTTTTTTATGCTGTTAAACAAGCAAGCTGATGTGATTTCTAATTTCATTCTCCTGTTGGCTTTCTCCCAAAGCCTGGCATGGACTCAAGGAGGAACCAAGGGAATTGTCTTTGATTAGGCCCCAAATTAGGCCAGATGTTGCTTTATCCAGTTTCTAGATATGTGAAGGTAAATACTTTTTGCCAGTAAATGAACATGTATGTAACAATACTTTCTTAATGACCAAATATACATAACAATTTGTTGGAAGGTTCATCTATATGTCAGCTTTGGCTCAGGGCCTGTTGTTCAGGCCTTAGTACTTCATTCTTGCAGTGTCTCACCACCTGCTGGGTGAAGAATTTTGTCCTAATATCTAATCTAAATCTGTCCACTTTTAGCTTAAAACCCTTTGCCAGCCCAGGATGCAGCAGGCTTTCTGGGCCTTGAGCACAGACTGCTGGTTCACGTTCACCCACCAAAAAGAACCCCTAAGTTCTTTCCTGAGGAGCTGCTCACAGTGAGTTCTTCTCCCATGTGCTCATGTGTAGGATTGCCCCAACCCAGGTGCTCTTGGATTTACTGACCCTCATTGTGTCCCTGTGGGCCCACCTGTCAAGTTTTTCCAGTTACAACTGATGTAAGAAGAAGAGCAGCTCTGAAATTTCTCACTCTTCCCTGTTCAAATGAAATGTGGTTATAACTGGTGCAGTCCCTTTTGGGAATACGGCATAGCAAATTTGAGGGAATAAAATGTATCAGATCAAGTTCTGGTTCTTCAGAACCAGTCACATTCTCTGGGTAGCAGTTCCTTTGTTGCAGAATTTTGGGGATGTTTTTGGGATCCATGCTACTTGTTTTCCTCAGGAGAATCATAGTAGTGCCAATAGATGATCGTGGACCAGACTCTGCTTTGGTTTTCTGACTCTTTAAGTAAAGCTATGCTGGCAACTTTCTTCTTGCTGTTTTCTTGCGATTCCATGGTTGAGTAGATTTTAAATGTTTTTTTACAAAGTGATTGGGAAGACAAGTTTTAGAAACATGGTGAACTTTCGGTGCCTATACTAATGATTACAGTACCCATCTTGTTTTTTAGCTACTTCCTCACCTATTAGTGATGCTTCTGCTAGGCAGAGCCCTGTTGGTTGATCTTTTCCCCAGCAGTAGAGTTACTGTTGTAGGTGTTGTGGTAGAATTCCCTAACAGCCCAACAAGCTGTCTGGATTTGTCCTGCCTTTTCTATAATTAAGCACAAAAAAATACAGGAAGATCACTTTAAACTGTAGGAAAGGCTGTAAGAAAGCATGTCTGGTTTTTGTCATATTTCTGTAACATATTGTAACATCGTTCCAGAAAGAGAATAATTAAATAGTGGAGAGGAGGCAGTAGATAAAGCAGGCAAGTGAGAGTGTGAGTTAGGGGAAGTATAGGCTGTTTCCACGTGCATCTCCTGTAGCTCAGAGTCTGTGCCACAAAAAAGAAAGTAATTATTGTTTTTGACAGAATGAGAAAGGACAGATTATTTTAGTTGCTTAATTAGTTTTTCAGGTGTTTTCATTGTCTGATTGTCTGCATCTCTTGTTCAGTTTGATCATTAAGATTTCTGGATGGTTTTCTCTTTTGTGTTTCCACTCATGTATTTGGATGCCTTAATTATCTTTTTAATTTGGAACATCATATGTATTGTTAGAAAAATTAAAGGAAGGATAGCACTAGCACTTGCAGTTAAATAGCATTGTTTTTCCTGGTTAGGTTGCTTGAAAAATAGTACTGGTTTATCTTGATGCATCAGATAGCTGACAGTTCTGTGAGCTGCCAGGTGCCCGCAGCTCAGGAGAACAGCTAGGTTTGTAAATTATATAGGCTCTTCTCTTATTTTGGTTCTCTTGTCTAGTTATTTTTTGTTTTAATGCTGTTTAATTTCCCTACTATGTTTTACTTGGAATGTCTTTTCAGTGATTACATTGATACTTAAAAAATATTCCTTGTTTTCCCGACTGTTCTTGTAAAAAATGGCAAGAAAACCTGTGAAGCATTCGTATGGACATTTATGTTTACCAGGGAAATGTATATGTTAAATAGATTGACAGCAAGATTTCTTAGCAACACTTGGTTGTTAGACCTGATTATCCTAATACACTTATCTCATACAGTGTTTACTTATGCACAGTTATAGGGACATGAAAGTGGAGTTAGGTGAAGAGTTGGAACAAATTGAATCCATAATGGTAAATTGTATATTTCTGTCTCTTCACCCACGTTGAGTTTATCTGACTTTTAAAACTAACTTCAGTAAATGAAACATATGGTGCTAGATAAACTTCTGATTTCATGTCCTTAGCTATTTCACCTGCTGATGTCAATTATGGAGAAACTTTAAGTACACTTCGCTATGCAAATAGAGCCAAAAACATCATCAACAAACCTACTATTAATGAGGATCCCAACGTCAAACTGATCCGTGAGCTGAGAGCTGAAATAGCCCGCTTGAAAGCCCTGCTTGCTCAAGGGAATCAGGTTTGCTTCACTTGGAATTTATGTGTAATTTTCCTTTAGTTATAACATCTATTTCTAGAATGTAATTATCTTTCATTATATTGATTTGAATAAACAAGCTCTTTGAGGCTACGAATGAATATTAGTTTCCTAATTGAATCAGTTTCCGTATGGTCACCAGATTGTCTTTTAACATAAGGGGGGAAAAGATTGTCATCCCAAAGCTTTTATGGCTTCCTCATAATATAATCTGAGCTGGATTGCTGTGTGCTGTGGAACAGGTTGTCAACACAGCATAAAGAGACTGAGCATTCTGGGTCTATCCTGATGGACTAAAGAAGTACTTTGTGCAGTATCTTAAAAGAAGTAGGAGGTTTAAAGTATTTAAGATATATAAATACGGGAGTGTAGAGTATAGATTTAAACAATACATTTTGTGTTTGGCTGTACAGTACATTAGAAGGCACATAACATGCTAAATATGTACAAATATTTTCAAAGGCAGTGTAAGAAAACAAAAGTCATGCTCTGCTTCACTTTCTTGCTCTGTCAGCGTGATCTTCTGTAAACAGTTGCTGCACAGGCTCAGGTATGTTTAGTTTCTCCTGTGTTCCCAGGGTGGTGAAACCAAATTAGCAATAAGGAATATCCAAATGTCTCAGGCCAGTTGTCTCTTCTACATAATGCCATTCAGGACTGCTAGATTTCATATTTGAGCAAATATAATTTGGAAGTATCTAAAGTACTACTTTACATTTGTTCCTAGAACTGTGTAGTTCTGTTTTAGATGTCCTATGCAGTGTGAAATTTCAGTTCAGCATGGACCATTGTTAATAGAAGGGTAGGACTTCAGCTGGATTTCATGCTATAAAAAATTTGCTAAAAAAGGGGATGAGAATCACTGTTGGAAGCAGAAATAGGTATTGTAGATGATTGGAGCAGAGACCTCTGCTTTGTTACAAACAATTAAGAAACTCTTTATGGGGCTGAATTACTTGTGTTTCTTTCATATTCTTTGGGAGGGGAAAATTAATTTCTTTTCAAATTATGGTTTGATTTAGAGTTAGCAAAGTATATATAACTTGGACCCCTTGTGAAGCTTGAATGCTTTGACCTAGTTTCAAGCTGTAAAATGGTGGTTATTGCAAAACAAATCTGGTTCATTGGTAGGATGTGGTAGATGGCTGTGTGGGATACAATAAAGCATTTAAAATTAAGTTTACTGAATATGTGATGGTTGGTAAAACAGCAGGTGGTGTGTTATGTATGCACAGCAGTATAAATCTCTGTATAATCTCTTTTGTGATTTTCCTTTGTAAATCCAGAACAGTGTGTTGCAAATGCTTCTGTAGGTCTGAAGATACTGATTACCAAAATATGGTCCTGGATTCAGTGTACTGAATAGGAGCACTGCCTGTGTTTTGTATTGTTCAATAATTTTCCTCTTTTAAAGCCGGTTACCTTAAGATATAGTTATTAAAGATAAAGTGGTATATATAGGCATTAAAGCAAAATAAATAACTATTAATGCATAATAAATTGTCATGTTTTTAGAAATATAAAGAAAGCTGTATTTGGAGTTATCTGTTATAAATGTATCTGATTTCTGTGTGTGTGGCTGTGCATATGAAGTGAGTGAAAATAGTACTCTCAAACCAATTTGTATTTGAAATATCTGCTTTGACAGGATTTTGATTATTCTGTTTACAGTATTTCAAGGTAAAATGGTATATATGAAGGTTCGAAGGAGTTTATTCTAAAGACTCAGGAAAGTTGAACAATTGCCTTTCATTTGGTTTCCCCAGAAACTGTGAATGTTTTCTTTTTGAATTGATGTTTACTTTTTATGATTGTAGATTGCACTCTTGGATTCTCCAACAGCTTTAAGTATGGAAGAAAAGCTTCAGCAGAATGAAGCAAGGGTGAGCTATAATTTCATAAAGCAGTTTTTAAACATCAAAGAAAAGTAAAGATTGGTGGTCTGGATGCCGGAGTGTTTGTAATTTTCAGGATTTTTTTTAATGTGCAACTAAGTTTTGTCCCACCAGCAGCATGCTTTAAAAAAAAAAAGTGTGTGATTATTAACTTTATCCTACTAATATAACATTGTAACTAGGAACAAAATATATCTTTGATTTTTATGTAGCAATTCTATTTATGAAAATGAAATGAAAAGACTTGCTTCCGACCAGCTTGCCTTGTAAAAAAGTGTGTTTGTAAATAGACTGGAGAGGAAAAAGCCACTGAATCGCAGTAATGAGTAGAAAGTAATCACCGTAACAAAATATTCTGTGTGTAGAAAAAACTGCAGAAGATTTATAGGGACAATGGTCGCCTCTTCTGTGCTTTGAAGTAGTTTATAACTTGTGGTGTGGGATAGGTTTTTAGAAAAGTTCAGTATTTACATCTGGTGTGTACAAATATATTGAGTGCCTAATTAGCTGTCTTGCTGGGGGAGGGTCTTAGATCTCAGTGTAGTTCACAGTGTGCTTCTCACCAAGTTTTTTCAATAATCCAGCCAAGGATTGTAGAGGCTGGAAAAAATTTACAGACAGTTGGGATAACTCACAGCATACGGAAGAATCTAGATATAATGGTGGTATCATTTCTCTGATTAACAGTCTTTCATTCTTTATCGTATAATTCTGTGTTAATTCTTTTCTATATATTAGCTTGCTTTGAAAGCTGTTGCAAATTGGTTAAAAAAAAAAAGAGTAAAAGTCATACTTTGGAAGAGGCAAGAGGAAAGTATTTGGAATTATTCAGCTACATGGTAGGAAAGGCTTAGTTCTGAATACTGTCAAAAGAAGCCAATCAAATGTAGATATGATGCCTGTAAAAAAAAAGGGCTTCTCAGCTGGTTTAAATGGTAGGCTTTACACTGGTACTGCTTGGACCTTTAGAATTAGAAAATTAATGTCTTGCTTTGAGAATCCTGTTTCATTTATATCCTTAGTCTTATATTTGAGTACAAACAAAAAGCTCTTATCTAAGTAATACATTTTTTTTTTAAATCTCAGTAATATAAATTAGTGACTATAGGCTAATTAGAATATGTTATTCATGTTCTCACAGTGACCATTGCTTATGCTGTTCAGAAGTGTGGGCCCTGCTGGATGGGGTGTATATCAAGCATATTTTAGTACCTATATCAGCCTTGTTAAAAGATGATGTGATTACTATTCATGATAATTACAATAGACATAATTGCTGAAATTGCTTGATAGATGTTGCAGTGATTATAGCTTTTTAGTCATTGAATTAGTGCAATAACTAATTTGTTTGTATAGATTTAGACTATATCGCCATATTTATATTGCCAAGTAAATGGTGACTTTCTTTCATGAGTTGATTTTCCTTATATAGGAATAATTTGGATTAATTTAATTGAAAAATGTTTAATTTAAAAATTGTAATTAAAATTGAAATGCAGTGTTTCTAAGCAATACAAATTGCTCTGGTATGGTAATAGAGATGTGACAGACTTCCTTGATGTTTTTCTTTAATCTTTTGAAATTTTTTTTGTTTTAATGTTCCAGTTAGCAGCACTAGGAATTACAGTGATGCATTGAAAAGTGTGGTTACTTGTCTTTTTTGAAATCTTGAGATGCAGGTAGAGATAAGTTCCTGTAGCTGTCATGGATTAATTTGGAGCTGATCTGCAAAAACCAAAAAGTAGCTGCAGGTGGCAAATGGGGAGATGTTTGGAGCAACTGCATCAGACTTCTTTGTACAATGGCATCATATGAAAGTTAACTAAAGAGGTGGACAGCTGCTTGACTAGGAATGGAAGGACAAATCTTAAGCCTTATATTGATCTGACCTCAGTTTGGGAAATGGATCATCTTAAGTCTAGTCTCACACCATGTACAGGACAACCAGGGGGATCAGGCCCTGTCAGCATGGGTGTGGGAAAGGCAGATCCTGCTTGACCAACATCATCTCTTTCTATGAGAGGATGACCTGGTTTATGGATGAGGAAAAGGCTGTGAATATTTTTTACTTGGACTTTACGAAAGCCTTTGACTCTGTCTCACAAAACATTCTCTTGGAGGAACTGTCTGCTCATGCGTTGCACAGATGCATTGTTTCAGAAAACCATCTGGGTGGCTGAGCCAAGAAAAGTGGTGGAGTTAAATCCAATTGGCAGCCAGTCACCAGTGGTGTTCCCCAGGGCTCAGTATTGGTGGGGCTACTCCTGTTTAATGTCTTTGCTGATGATCTGGGTGAGGGGAACATGTGCACCCTCAGTCAGGTTGCAGATGGCACTAAAATGTTGGTCTGCTGAAGGGTAGGAGAGCTCTGCAGAGGGATCTGGACAGGCTGGATCATGGGCTGAGGCCATTGGAATTTGTTCAATAAGGTGAAGTGGGGTCCTGCCCTTGCCTCACAACACCAGGCAGCACCACAGCCTGGAGGAAAAGGAACTGAAATGTGTCCCAGTGGGAAAGGACCTGGAGTGTTGCTTGACAGCAGCTAAACATGAGCAAGCATGTGCCCAGGTAGCCAAGAAAGCCAACAGCACCTGGCCTGTATCAGCAGTAGTGTGGCTAGTAGGATCAGGAAAGTGATTCTTCCTCTGTACTTGGCACTGGTGAGGCCACACTTTAAGTGCTGTGGTCACTTCTGGTCCTCTCACTTTAAAAAGGACACTGAGATGCTGAAGTGAGTCCAGAGAGAAGTATCTGGAGCATAAGTATGAGGGAGGAGTGGCTGAAGGAGCTGCTGTTAGTAACCTCACTTTCTACAACTACGTTAAAGGAGGTTCTAGCCAGGTGGGGGTCAGCTTTCTCCCAGGTAAAGTGACAAGACAAGAGGAAATGGCCTCAGGCTGCTTCGGGGGAGGTTTAGATTGGATATTAAGAAAAATTTAATAATGGAAAGGGCTGTCAAGCATTGGAAAAAGCTGCCCAGGGAAGTGATTGATTCACCATTTCTAGAGGCATTTAAAAGACCTATAAACGTGGCACTTCAGAGGGTTGTGGTTCAGTAATGGTTTGGCAGTGCTGGGTTAATAGTTAGGCTTGATGATCATAAGATCTTTTCTAACCGAAATGATTTTATACTCAGTGTTCTCCTTGTCTGTAGTGCCTTTGCAAGCATCTTCTCACTTCTGTGCTGATGACAATGAAGTGAGTAGTTTCTAAGTTGCAGCAAATTTTGCTCTGGTTCACTCTTGAAGGCTACTGGTCTGCCTCTTCCTCTGCATGCCATCCTCTGGAGGGGATTTTTGCCTTAACATGCTTACTATGGGAAAGGAGCTGTCCTGTTATAGATAAGGGATCAGTTTGTGGCAGTAGACATTATAGGATTGAGGCACCTCATGAAACTATTTGAAGGTAGGCAATTATTTGAAGTAATTATTGCAGATTTGAGTTTCATCGTACAGTGTAAATAAGAACTTTGTGTTTTGAGGGAGAAGTATTTTAGTTCTGGCAACTTACTGCAGGAGCATCAGTGCTCTTCTAAATTAAGTACTAAACTTCACAAAGAATTACACAAATACTTAGTACTTCTTTGAGAATGGATTTATCAAGAACTTTGAAAGAGACGTGATTTTCTTCAATATTTGTTTTCTTTCATAGGTACAAGAACTGACCAAAGAGTGGACTAACAAGTGGAATGAAACTCAAGATATTCTGAAAGTAAGACAAATAAATTTTCCTTTTGCCATTTGACCTAGCCTTAGTATTTTTCCTTAAAAAAAGGTTACTTTTCTAAGTCATCTTCTTTGGCTCAGTTTTTTCTGTTATTCACCCCACAGTGAAAACCGGCTTTTCTCTAAAAAATATTTAAATTGCTGAATGGTTTTATTGAGTTACAAATGCAGGAAGCCTGGGCCAGGGACAAGTGGATCCCTCATATCCTTGGTATTTGAGTGGTATCAACAAGACCTGTGAATAATCACTTCTTGTCTTATATTGGATATCTCAGTGGATGTGGTTCACAGTAGATATGGATTTTCCATTGTCCTGGTGAGATTTTATATTTGGTATTGTATTTGGTATTTTATATTTGATGTTTGGTGCATGATTAAGATGGCAGTCTAAGGTTATATTTTAATGAGCTACCTGATGATTCCATGCATTTGTACAAGCACACATGTGCGTACACACACACACAGAGGAATAATTCCCACAATCTGTTTTTTAACATGTTAATTAATATTTTTGTTGCCAAATGTTTTAACTGTTCTGTTAAAAAATTTTGGGAAACAAAGCTTAAGTTTTCATGACTTGATGAATGTAACCTGTTTGTTGTGCTATTCGAGCGAGAATTTAGAAGTACAGTAATTTTACAATTATAAGCCGCACCTGATTATAAGCTGCCTTTTTTTTTTCTTTTTTTTTTTAAGTGAGGATTCATGTGTGACAAAGTAATGAGTTAGTAACAGAATCGTGCCAGTGTGGGGTTTGGTGTCAGGTGCTCAAATTGCAAACGGTTTTCACAGACTGGAGGAGCCTTTAAATGCAACTCCGCTGCCGCTAGCGACACTGCTCCCCCCGGCGCCGCTAGTGGCCCCGCTCAGCCCGTAGCGGCCCCGCTCTCCCCGCTGCCCAGAGCGGCTCTGCTCCGCCTGTAGTGGCCCTGCTCCCCCTGGATCCAGAGCAGCCCTGCTCTCCCCACCGCCCGTAGCAGCCCCGCTCGCCCCGCTCCACCCCTAGCGGCCCCGCTCCGCCGGCCCCGCTCGTGGCTCCGGCGCCCCGCAAAGCCCACTCCCCACCTGCCCCCCACCCACCTGGC
>VRYO01001589.1:66983-84335 GCA_009812075.1 Sialia sialis
CCCCACCCACCTGGCAGCTCCCCCGCCGGCTGGCTCACACTTTCGGGTTAGCATTGCACCAGAATTTGTCCATAAATAAGCCGCACCTGATGATTAACTGCACTAGTGGGGAAGGCTGCGTTCTTCAATGAAAAAGGTGCGGCTTATATTCGTGAAATTACCGTAAGTTCTCCATATCACTGATCTCAATGATGATTTTTCTTATATCACTTTTTGATTTCTTAATTTTTGTTTTCTTCAAGTCCACCACTGTCTTTTATCTGACTTCCACATGAGTTGAGTGTCTCTGTGCTTAAAAATAAAGCAGAGAGAATGGAGCAGAGTTGGTAACACTTAGCAGTTGGCATGACAGAATGGACTGTTTAATATCTACCTAGATATTGAACTATTATCAATTATCAATCAGTGATGTTTTGGGCTACAACTTTGTTATTTCTGTTATTTTGCTGTTTTGAAGCATCCATCCCTACATAAAACTTTGTTAATTCTTTCTTTATTCTCTGTAGATTGGGAAGTCCATTGTTACATGCAGCATTTGTGAGTTTTGGTCATTGTGGAAGTGAACATATGGGAAGTTTTGAAAGCACTATGTTGGAAATGCACTGATTCATGAGCCAAAATTGTAGAATCGGAGGAGGTGTTAAGTGAACAGTACATAGAAATAAGGGAGAGCTGCATTTGTTAAATACTTGAATCTAAAGGACTTAAACACAGAAGCTGTAATTTCTGATTTTCTGGTACTGAGCTTTTTTAGCGGGATTCTTGCAGCTTCTGTATGAACTGCACTCACATAGGATGATATTTAAATGTATGAATACAGATTATATTCCACTTTTGGGTTAAAAACAGTTGATTAAACTTTCTTTGTCCCAAACCCCCTGAAAGTCTGCAAAAGATTTCTTAGTTGTACTGTTATATTTTATGCCATTTCACTGGAGGTATCCATATATTTATTCACTTAACAGCATGAATGGAAAAAGGCTTTTTGAAAGTTTGCCAGGCTGAGTTGGTGCCTGTGAGAGGCTGGCCCAGAACAGAGACTAGACCATGTTAAGGGAATAAAGTAGGTATTTATTAACGAGCTTTAAAGGATATGCCCTTGGCAGCAGAAGAGCCTGGCTGTGGCTACACCCAGGATGGATCCAAGATGGATCACAAGTTTTTACGCTTTTATAAGCTTTTGTCCATTTACATATTGGAGGTTAAATGTCCAATTGCAGCTTCAGGTCACAAAGTCTCATCCTTCTGGTGCCCTCCCTTCACTTTGCCATGGTTTATGCTTTTTGAGTAGTGGTTGTCCTCGAGTCTCAAGCTGGAAAGGGATTGTTGTATCTCACTCCCCTGTGAAGAGAACCTACCAACACTTAATATGAAGTTCAGAGTCCCACACAAGTCAGCACAGAATCTGTGAAATATGAAAGCTAAAACTTAAGGCATCATTTCCCCTCTTTAGACATCACAATAACTGGAAAGCAGATTTTAAACTTTACAGAGTGCAGTTGTGTTTTTTGTTATGGATTCTCTGTGAATTCACTGGGGTTTTTGTTTTGTAATTTATGTCCCACCCTTGCACACAGAGATTGTATGCACTGTAATTTGTAAAAACAGATTGTCTTGGCACTCTGAGAAGTGAGACTGTATGTCCGCATCACTGAAGTCACCCTAACCCTGCCACTTTCCCCATGCCTGTAACTGTCAGGACATTCTTCATTAAGAACTTCATGTTTGTATTATATTTAAAACCATCTTTCCCTTGCCTCCCCTGGCTTTGGTATCATGAGATAGTTGGTGCCTTCCAATTCCCGCCCCGCAACAGGCTTGGATAATTAAAAACCATTTGCTTTTCAGTTTCTATCTTTTTGCTCCAAGTCTTATAGGAATATGCCTGGGAGATGTAAGTTTGCAGCTGAATGAAAGACTCTATTGTATGTAGCTATGATTTTTTGTACTAAGTTATAAATATTAAAATTCACATGGTTTTTAATTTTTCTCACTGGCTGATGGGAAAATCTGTTAATGTTTAAATCCAAAATAATTGAAAGGAATTTGAATAGGCCTTGTAAACACAAGAATCACAGGGCATGCTAGTGTCTTCCACTAGATCAACAGATACTGCTGGAAAAAGTTACCTGGCCTTCAATGGATACAGTGCTTTCATCAGGCAAAGATGCCTGACAAAGAAACAATATTTTGCAGGGAAGATGGTCCTTCAATTTTTTTCACCCTTGCCAGTAATTTTTGAGCTTTGTTTAAAATTAGTCCAGCAGCATCTAAATGCTACCTTGAAAATAATCCATAGAGAATGGAAAATACTATCCAGCTAGAAAGTACCAAGGAACAGAAAATACCATGTGAAGGCAAGTTTTTGATATCTGGCAGCTCAAAATTCAGTTATTCTACTCAGCATTGTACCATATGTGCAGCTGACATGTGCATGCCATTACTCTTCCTGATTTCTGTTGGTAGCTTTTATACCCATTGACATTTATGTTTAGTTAACCTGAGGTGAGTATGTTGAACTGTCCTATCTGCAAATGTTGTGAATTTTGGATTTGGGATAGTCTGCAGTGGCTGAATCCCACTATCAGCTGTGAGCATTTTGTGTAGTCCTTCATTCTCTTGATGACAGTTTGGACATATCTGGGGATGTAGCACTGATAGTGTGCTCTTTTTCTTTTGTGCTTTTGGAGGAATCCTTTTGGAGGGTGACTGTCTGGCTTCCTCTGGAATCTGATGTATTGTCAAGTCACACCTAAAGCCCAAATCTTCTCGTTTTCTATATTCAAAGCTTAGGACACTGCATACATCAGGGTTTAAATTTGTGCTGATTCTGTATGAAGGATTCTTTATTGTGTAGACCGGCAGGTTCTTGGTGTTATTGATCTGCCTGAAGTGTAAGTATTGTTTCTAGCAGTGGTGTTTGTTTGCCTCCTTGATCTTCTCACTGTAATACACTTACGTAGCATTATAACCTGTCACCTGTCCTTCTTAATAAAATCAAGGATATTTTAATGCTTTATAAATGTATTAAATATGTGGATGATGCTTCACCATTGGGTAAAATACTGCATCAGAACCCAAATTCATAGTGCATGGTTTTAAGTCCACAGGCTTTGGGTATTTCTTTGAATGTCACCAAAGGATTGCACCTTACAGAATAGTGTCCCCTTACATTCTTCTCTGTCTTCAGATGTCTTGCAACCTCAGCACTTAACTGGAGCATTTAGCTTTCGTCTCAAGCTCATTGGATCTTTGTGTAAATTTTTTTTCTACCTTCTCCTAATGTTCATCCATAAACACTCCGAAAAAGAAGAGGAGGAGGGAAAAAATCCTATTTGCTGTTTTCTTTACTTTAGTCCTTTTTGTGCTGACTGTTCTGCTAAAGATCAATTGTGGGGCCTAAGATGTTAGGGTAACCTATCCAACTTTTGATTTTTCTCTAAATTTGTAATTTAATTAAATGGTAGAGAACTTTTTTGATTTGACTGCTTTATTTGACTGGATATGTTGTCATTTCCCTAGATCTTTTTTTTAGTGTCACCTTTTTCTGTCATCCTTTGTGCATGTTTCAATTTTTTTCTCTAACCTTTAGCAGCTTTTAGATTAATCTTTTGTAAATGTGCACTCCTTAAAAATTCCCTTCTGTTTTTTCTTCCTAAGTTTCTTTTAAATTTCTTTCATTTTTTCTCTTTGTCTAAAAATTGGTGTGAATTTGAGCTGTTGCATTTTTAATGTATGTAATTTGTAGCTAGTGTGAAGATATTTAAATGCTCTTTTAAAAATTACTGTAATTTCACACTATAGGTGCACCTTTTTGACTGAGTTTTGAGCCAAACCCAGAAGTGCGCCTTATACGCCGGTGCGCCTTATATATGGAAAAGTTCAGAAAATTGCCAACCTGGAAGTGCAAGCCAGGCCGAGCCAAGGCGAGAGCTGGCAGGCGCGGACGGCAGCCGCGTGGGGCAGGGGCAGCTGTGCAGGGTGGGGGAAGCCGCGCAGGCCAGAGGGAGCCCCGGGGGTAGGGGAAGCCACACGGGCTGGGGGAAGCCCCAGGTTCGGGGCAGCTGCGCGGGCTGGGTGTGGGGGAAGCTGTGCAGGGTGGGGCTGGCAGCTGCATGGGGCAGGACCATCAGCGGATCCTCGCTGCAAAAAAAAAGTGGGCCTTATACGCTGGTGCACCTTATATATGGACAAAGTACGTAAAATTCCAACAACCCGGAAGTGCGCCTTGTACTCCGGCGCGCCTTATAGGCATGAAATTACTGTATTTTTAGTTTGAAGTAGATTTAAAGTTCCCTTTTATTTGCTTATCCTATTGTTTGATTCCAGTCATGTCATTAGCTTTGTGTGTTGGTGGTCAACTGATGTTCAAGGATGGAGAGAGATATGTCTTTGAGTCTATCAACAGGTGTTTTGTTTTGGTGTTTTTTTTTTTTTTGTGTATGTCTTATTCTTTTGATCAATAGTTTAACTAGTCACTACTTCAACTGGCTTTGTCCTGTTGGATTTAGTGACACCACCTCACTTGCATCAATAATAATTCTGCTGCAGCAATTTACCACATGGTGTGCAAATATGTTATTAAACACTGTTTATTGATGATTTATTTGATTATTATTTTTCTTTTTTTGTGCTATTTTGTTGACTACTGCTTAATAGTGCATATTTATACCTTAACAATGGTTGTTCCTACATGAGGAAGAAAACCATGAAAACTGTTTATCTTCAAGCATTAACATCTACTATTTATTTATATCATGCCTCTTTTTGGGGAAAATGAAATACCCTTAACTTGCCATGATGAGTAAATACAGACTAAAACCAAACAATTATTTTTGTGGAAATATCATCTAAAATATCATCAGGAATCTTGGCTATATGCAGCAAAGAGACTAGGAGATCAAAACTCAGAGCAGTTGTGTTGCTCATTACCAGGTGTAGATTAGGGTGACATAAGCAAATATATTTTATTTTAACAATTTGCTTTCCTTGTGGCTTGCTTACTATAGTGAACTCTGTCAAGAGCAGTTTGTTGTGTTCTATATAAAGGCTGCATTTATCTGCATTTATTTTCATTTCCAGATAATCTTTAAACCACAGTTGCTGAAAGGTAATAAAACACTATTGTCACAGTTCTTCTGCCTGAAACCATCACCATTTTGCTTTTTATGCATTATTGTTACTGCCTATTATTAACAGTGAGCCACTTGTCCGCTTTTCCTCTTCTCATTTGTTTTGTGTTCTGCTCCAGTGTATTTCCTTTTGATGAGCATTTGTTTTCTTCATTCTTTCATGTCATTGCTTCAGCAAATGCAGTCCTCAGGTGAGAAGTGCTCTCAATTAGCACCTTCTGCTTTCACCTAAAATTCTTCCACTTTCTGGCAGGGTAGAGGAGTAGTACAAGCTCTTGGGCTCTCAAAAAACAAACAGTGAAACTTCAAAAAGGTAAATAGGCTTTAATCCTCCCCTTAAAAAGTGTATGTGAGTTTTGAAAGACCTCTGCTCCTGTGCCTGTGGAGCATAGATTCTAAAATTGGTTCTATTTAAGGTCAAATGAAAAAAATGGAGTTACAAGACTGGTATGCATTTGTATATAAAACAACGTCTACATGATACTGTATTTAAACCATTCACAGCTTTGGCATATGTGTTTATTTGTATGTTTAACAGGAATTGTTTCAAAGGTTTTTTCTATTTCAATAACTGAATCATTTTTGTAAACTTTTGAGTTGGACATATTGGTGTTGCATTTTAGTTATAATGTCTGCTGTTGGCTGTGTTTGAAGCATAACTGTCTTTTTCTAAAGGGAGAATTGCATCTGTACTTCACTTGAACAAATCTTACCTGATACTTTATAACTTTTTTTACATCTGTTTGTATTAGAAAACTCCTGTTGTATGCTTCCAGTTTTTGCTTCCTTTCTAAAAGCTATGTCATCGACTTGAATTTTTAAGACGTTTAAAAATCTTGCGAAATTAACACAGGATTGTACAGCTATGGAGCTGGCAGAAGGGATTTAAGTCAGATGTTGTTGCTGAATTTGTTTTCTTTTAAAATGTTTATAGACTAAATAGAGTAGCAACTCTGTTCCTAGGGATATTGGCTTTCTCAACAAGTGTTTGTCCTCCTACAATTGTAATATATGTTCATTTAGCAAACTGAATTTGTATGGGAAAGAAAAATGCACATTCACATTAAGTAGTCTCTTATTAACATATTATGTTTAGTTTGTGCATGCTGTGCAGAGAAAAAGATAATATTAAAGTTCTAGGAGAGCTGATGTTAATTATTCTTCTTTATCTTGGTCAGTAATCATTCAATAAATGAAAGTAGCATGTTTTCTCTAGGAGCCTGTTTAACTGTGGTTTTGATTTCTTGCACTAGATGTCACTGCAGATAGAATAATCAGGTTCTTCTGCATGCTTAATTTAATTCAGATATTTTAAGGGAAAATGATTTGCAGTATCTTGAATTTCATTGCTGTTCACATCCACTAAAGTAAGTTTATGAGAATGCCAGAACAATGCTTTAGGAGCAAGTCCTGAAGAACCTGACAAAAACACTTCTGAAAAACAATTCACAATTGCAATGCATTTTAAAGTGATTATGTACATTAAGATTTGTTGGAATTATTTTTCAGTGCATTTTTCAACCCTCTTTTTCAACTGACAATGTATTTGGAATGTTTGACAAATTTAGCTAAAGCCCTTAAAATATATTTATTTTCTTAAATTTGAATCCTTGATATTTTAGAGATGTAAGAGATCACTTTCTGGGAGAGGCAGTATATTTTATTTTGTCAGCTATTACAGTTGAGAAGGCAAACAGGCTTCTGGACAGAGGTCTTTCACCAGGCCACTTCTGCTAATTACTTCCACTGGATATTGTAGTTGAATCACCAGTGGCAACGATATACAATTCCTATTTATAAATGCTTATTTAAACTTTTTTGCTTGATTAATCCCTTGTGTATATTCATAATTGAATCTCAGTACATGAAAATTTACTATGTTTGCTCATTTTTTCCATTTTTTTAAAAGAAAGTTATCTGATAACAAAGGAATGTTTACTGTTCTTGGTCCTTTTACATTATTTACCCACAGCTCCTGCCTCCTGAGCAGTGATGAGTAATACCAAGTTTCGCTCTCAGTTTTATTAGAATTTGTTTTCTTATACCTGGCCTTGTGCATTATGTATTTATTTCTCAAGTGTAGCAGTTAGTAGCACTGGTTGTAGTTAAAACCTCATCTATTCTGGTCAGAAGATTTCTCCTTTGGAATTTGAGTTTGGACAGAGATTATCCAAATATGATTTTACTTTTAAAAGAGACATTGTTTGTTTTTTCATACTATCTGACTGATCAGATGCCATTATTAGGTGATGATTATTACTTTACCTAAGTAATTTGTTCATCTCAGCCTTGGCTTGCTGTTGTCAGAGCATGAAAAAAGTACTGAACTGGGAACTGGTACTACTCATCCACTGTAGCGCTTTCCCTAACAGAAGCAGTATTGAAAGCATCCCAGCCACCTGAGGAATGCTGAGTGCAGCAGTCAAAGTAGATTTCAAAAGGAATAATCGTCTGTTCTCAAGTCTTTCTGCCACCTGTGTTCACCTGTTGAAGAAATCTCTTTTTTTGCTTGCAGATGTTATAGCTGCTTCTGATGCCTTTGTGGTGGGCTGACCACTCTTAACTTTGTTTCTGCTAGGAAGTTATGATCAAGTGATGCCTAATGCTACTGATTGTTTTTTATTTCAATTTTAAACTGTTTTTTCCACTTGAAACCAGCTGGGCTGTAAGAGAAGCACAATTGGGGACAACTGTTTCTGAGCTCACTTACGAGTGATTAAGCCAGGGTTGAATAGTTTGCTTGGTGCATTTCAAAAGAGGCCCTCCAGTGTCTAGGAGTAGCCATAGTGCCAAATATTTCACTGCCCTCCTCCTTTCAAGTGGGGCCCTGCATTTGTAGATTATTCAGGCCATGCTTGGCTTTAATGCATCACTAGAGCTCGTAGGTAGTTTTCAAATGAAAGGAAGTCAGACAGAATGGGCTGCTTTTGAAATCCTTTCTACAGCTCAGATACCACTTGTTCAACAATTCCTCCTGGGCATTTGTTCTGCTTTCCTATTAATTATCTTGTACCAGGAAGGTGGTCTAAATTGAAATCAATAGAAGCTCCTGAAAGAAGAAATATATCCTAAAAACTGTTTCTCCCTAAGGATCAGCGGAGAAGTATTAAGAGAGAGACAAAATGTAAATTTCTCTTTGGATTTGTCTATGGGATGGGAAAGAAGCATTCCAACATCAATAGTTTAGATGAACCCCAGATTTATATCTGCCTCACAAAAGAGCTGTTTCTAATGACAATATGGTATGAAATGCTGGAACCATTTTATTCTGTTGGTGTTTCTAGCAGTATACTTAGGAGCTTATGTCTGATTGATTCTGATACCTTTGAATGGTACTGTTGTGCATCTGACTTTGCATCTGAAATGGCAGCTGGGCATTAGCCTTGATTCATACAGTCTTAAACACAGGTGGCAGCACAGACTATGGCTGCTGCAACCAGTTAAGAATGTGCATCTGACCATGCATATTCCTCTGCAAAAGTCTTGCTGGTGTGTTGCTAGTCCTGAAGTCCATTTTTTTCTCCTTGGTGGTTGTTGTTTGCTAGTATGCATAGTTCTTCCAGTTTTGTTCAATAGCATGGGCTACATGTTGATCTGGAGAAAGAAATTAAAAAATTTAAAGCAGTCTATTGCTTTAGATTAATCTCTACAGAAGTAGATTAATATCTAGGTAAACAGTAAACAGAACTCTAGATAAGTGAAATACATAATTCTCCCTTTGCCCTGGAAACATGCAAAAACAGCAAAATAGCTTTCAAAATTAATAAATGCATTTGCTATGAGCCTAGTTTTATTTTCCCTTTCTATAATTCCCTGACTCATTTATCATCCAGCTTTAGCAGCAAATGAGGTAGGAGTCCTGTAGCTAATAGTCCACTGCTTTCTCGATTAAGAATAGTCTATGAAATTAATTATTTACAGGTAGAAAATATCTTACCATGTAATTAAAGGTTGTTTTGTAATGCATATGGAAGAAGAGGTGAATGAAAATAGCTTGTTTCTTTGTCTTCCAGCTAGGCCTTTTCCTGTTTTTAGATACCAGCATGAAGAATACTGAGGGTGGAGTTGCTGTCTCCTACCTGGGAGGTACAGTGTCTCCTGCTTGGTAGCATCTGTAATGGCAAGAAAAGGCTTGTTCTCTGCCCCAAAAGTCAGTGTTGCTCTGTGTAGACTTACTTGCCCTTTGAAGCTAGCGTGTGCTCAGTGTGTTCACACACAGGAAGTTCTGGAGCCTCCTCCACTTGGGACAAACCAAATTTGCTCTGAGTGCCTTACTTCTTGAGACAGAATAATAGTTTTCCCTTAGACCAAGCTAGACAGAAACCAGCCTGCAGCAGATGCTCCAGCATGGAAAATTGCAGCTTTGATGGTTTAAGTTTTATAAGCCACTGGAAAACAGGATTTTACAGGCTAGTGTCCAGAAAGCCTGAATAGGAACCTCTGCTAACAATCAGCCAAATCCTGCAGCTCTAGTCAGAGGATTTTTCTCAGATGTCAGAAGTAGTTCTGTCAGTACAGGAAGTCTGAAGTGTCAAGGAGCAGGCATTTCAGCTTAAGTTGGTCATTGGAATTCCAGGAATGAAAAATAACTTTGAAAATGCCAAGGCTTCTGATGGAAATCCTTGCAGTACGTTAAATATGGGGCTTTGGGGTGCCACCACAATATTAGGGATTCTGTGTATTAGTAGCCAGCTGTATGTCAGCAGTGAGCTCATGTTCCAAGAGAGAAAGAGAAATAATGAAAAATGGAAAAGGTAGCCACATGAGACTTTGAACTGTTCTTCTAATTTCTTTATTCTTTACAGGAAGTGCATCATTAATTTTCCATCCATTAATTTTAGCTTCACTGTCTTAGCAGTTGCTCGTTTAAGCAGTTCTACATTTTGCATCTGCCTTTTTGACTGCCATTCATTGCAGAGAGCTATTGATGCCTCTCTGGGCTGCTGCAGGAGCACCTGCATTTTCATAGTAAGCTGCTCACAACAAAACTGCAGTTTTCTGATCTTGCTTTTTGCAGACTCTTTAATTGGTATTTCTTGCTTGATGAGGGTGCTAAGATCTAATGCTCTGGGAAATGGGGGAAAACTGCTTAGGAAGTTTCTGCAGAGGTGGTTTTCTTAGTGGTTTTAGATAGTAGAGGTTACTTAATCTCAGAATGAAGTGTCTTACTTCTACTAAAACTTTTGTTTTAAATGCACTGAAAGCAGTACAGTCAACAGTGTAGTGTTAATTCTTTGTTCCATTATCTAGAGGAAGAAGACACAGTAGGAGTTTGTGCCTTATCTGACATCTATATGCACAATGAAATTAATATCCCCTTTCATAATTGATGGCTATATAAATAATTTATTGCCTGTAAAGGAAGAGCATTATTTTTAATTTTCAAAAATGATTTTTAATTAAAGTCCCATGACATGTGCAGAAATGATAAAGCATGCACCTCTACTGATAGCATGTTCCATATCTCCTTCTCTCTTTGCGTTGCTTCCCAAATACCATGTGCTTCTTTTGAGGCTAGTGATTCAAAATTTGTTTTGTTATTCCAGAAGCCATACATGTGTGATAAGACATGGGATAGAAATTTGATATTGTATATGCAGCTTTATAAACAATAAAAATGTTTAAAACAGACACCCCTAAGAAGCTGAGCATTTTCACTGATGCAATACAGAGCAAAAGAGCTTTTCCTACTTCAGTGTGTAGGCTGTCACTTCAATGAGTATCTCAGACATTTCATAGTTGTTTTCTTGGAACACTTTTTTTTTTTTAACCCTGTAATTGTCAGTCACAGTTAGACACAATCAATTTTTTTTCACCTCTTCGTGTTTTGTCTTATCTGATCTGTTTATGATAAGTATTTTTAAGGGAGTCCACCTATAGAACAAGAAGGGTGTTAATGTAACCTCTTTTCATCCAAAACATAGCAAGCTAAATGCTTGGCTGTGCTTATTCCTTCACTTTTTAAGGAAATATTGCTAATCAGCCCAAATGAGATTTCCATCTTTTGAAATATTTTTGCTCCTCTCCTACCTCTTGTTCCTCTTGTCCATACGGTAAATGTTTTCTCACACTTTGAAGTGAAATTTTCTTGTTCTTCTTTTAGTTCTTTGAGCAATATTATTGCTTTGCATAGAGAAATATTTTTCCATTTTCAACTTTCTTATCAATAACTTCCCCAGTGCTGGTATGTCTAGTGTTTTTTGACATCCATTTCCAGTATTTTCTTACATTGAGAGGTCACTATGTATATGCTAGTTGTCTGGAGAACTATTGATGAAGTGTCTGTCTATCTTCTGGATGGCAGTGCAGCATTCAGAAATGGTTCTGTGTCAGCTCTTTGGCCTTTGATAGTTTAAGCCCTCAATGCAAGCATTGTCTACAAAAATCACAGATGCATTACCTGGTGTGCAACAAAGCAATGATTGCACACTAAAGAGAGGCATTGAACAGTTATTTCAGAGTTGAGCAACCCTGGGTGCCTGGTGGTGTTCCACAAATAAAGCACAAATAAAGCACACCAGCTGTCAGAACTTGTTACTAATTACACATTTTAACAAACAAAAGAATAGTGCACATTGGCTACAAGTCACCTAGTTCTGGTATTTATTGGTATTCCCTCTTTTATTGGTTAATGACACTCTCACTTCCCATGTGAATCAGTCTGCATGCTCAGGCTTTCTCTTCTTTTGGGTCTGTGGATTTCTAGGGTTGATGGTTGTGATCTGCCCCTGCCGAAATAGCCTTTTACCCTGTTGAAGCTGATTTTTCAGCACAATTGGTGAGTTGGTTTATTAGTTTCTTTCTTATCTTGGAGTTTCTGCCATATGTCCTTGTGACCCATAAATTCTGCATTCTCTAGGCCAACTATAAGTGGTACATCCTTCCCAAGGTTTGTTAACTTCTCCCTAGGTCTGAGATCACTGAAGCATATCAGCCCTAAACCTTAAACCCTAACCCTAATTTTACCAATGAGAACTTTGTTTTTCTAACACCTGGACATCACTTAGAGCTTGTTTGCTGCTCTCTGATTTAAAGGTTAAATCTCCCTTCTTATTGATTAGGTTTGAAAGTGTAACAAACATTAAACACTAAAGGACATACTTCCTTAAGAAAATTTTACACATTCCACACTTTGCAACACTCTGAACATAGCTCTGTTGTTTCCAGATTTTTTCTCTGACTATTGTACGTTTTTCCAGTTGGTCCTTAAAAAAATTGCTTTATTATGCAGAGTTTTTTCTTCTGGTACATTTACACTCTTAGTATAAAAATGTTACTGAGACACAGTATAGAGTATACTGAACCCTGACAATCTAATGTAACTAACAGTAATTTCACAATTATAAGCTGCACCTGATTATAAGCCACACTTTTTTTCTTTTTTTTTTTTAAGTGAGGATCCATGTGTGACAAAGTAAAAAATTAGTAACAGAATCGCACCAGTGTGGGGTTTGGTGTCAGGTGCTCAAGTTGCAAACAGTTTTCATAGACCAGTGAAGCCTTTAAAGGCAGCCCCAGGCGCCCTCCCCGGCCGACTTTCACCTCTGGGTTGGCATTTCACTGGGATTTGTCCATAAATAAGCTGCACCTAATGATTAGCCGCACTGCTGGGGTAGGCTGGATTCTTCAATGAAAAAGGTGTGGCTTATAATTGTGAAATTACTGTAATAGCCTTCTCTTTTCACTAGTGTCTTCCCAGAAGGATATAAAAATATCTTGTTGGCAGTGATTGACTCATCCAATAAGAGTCTTGTTCAAAAGAGTGCAGGTTCAGTTTTATTTGTTGGAGGGTAATGGGCTAGTGTTTCAGGTTATCCCTATTTTAGGTACAGAATTATCAGTGCTTGAAGATATTTTAGTTGTTTAATTCCCATTTGTTTTAAAGTGGATTTGGCTGTATGAATATCTTAAAAACACAGAGTTTAGCCAGAATTCTATGGAGCATTTACTTTTTCTTTTCCCAAGCACAACTTCCTTCTCTGTGAAAGAATCTCATTGTTTTGCAGGAACTTTTTAGCAAAAGATTTGCGGTTTCAGGCAACTTCTGGCCTAGTAATAGTTCATCCATAAATACCATTTCCATGTCTGGAGATTTTGCCCTTATGTAAATACAGAAAACGTAATTAGAACTAATAAATCCACAACGGACCAGACAAGGACTTAATCATCTTCAAAATGTCAGCTTCTGTAGGACTTTTTGTTAAATATTCACATTTAATTTCTTCCAAAGTTCTGTTTGCAAGATCCAGACAAATACTGGGATGGTTTTTACGAGAGACAGGAACTACTGAGAGATGTTGTGAAAGATGGTTTATTGCTTTGTGGCATTATCAGTCTCATGGATCCAACACCATAACATCAGAAGCCCATCTAATTTTCAGTTATAATGCCTTTATAAGCCTTTTAGCCAATCAAATAATTCTTCAAAGTTTACTAGTATCTCCTTAGACCAATCATGAATTGCTTTGTCTTTCATGGCTTTATCACAATGCATCATTTTTCAACCAATCGTATAACACTTCATAAACTGACATTGATACATATAAAATTTCTAACTAACTTCATAACAGGTTTTGTTGCTAAACTTTAAAATCTCTTGCTTAACCAATTGGTCTGCTTGCATAATACATACCTCGGTTTACTTAAAACATAGTTCTCCTTGAACTACAAACTTATATTCTTGTTTCATGTCTGTTTCACTTTAATACTCTAATTCTCCAAGCCTTCTCCTAGGTTTTAAGTCAAACATTCTTATCCATCTCTATCTCTGAGCTTGCATGCACAAGGCCTTGGGAGCCTTCTGTGTCTACATGTCCCACAGACAAACTGTTGCTGAGGGATTTGTTCTTAATGTGTTTAATTCACTTATCAGATTTTCTCTGTGGTACCTGAAGAGACACTGCTCTAAACCCTTGACTGTCAAAGGTTGCAAGTTTATTTTTGTTTTCAACTGTTTTTCATTGCCCCTTGTTCTTCTTATTTTGTTGCTGTGTCCACAGAGCATAAAGAAACAAATCTGAGATGGGTTATATTTCAAAACATCCAGAACAGTGTTTCAACATCTTCGTAGAATCCAAAAGTGCTCAGACCTTTGATTATCTGAAGAAGCAGTTTGATGCTATACAGAGTGACATTGGTTTATTACCTGCCCTTGGAAGCTTCTTAGCACCCTCCTTCACTTGCATTCCTGTGCTCAGGCTACAGTATCAGAGCCTTATATTTTTTACTGGATAATGGCAGGGTCAGCACGAGGACCTGACAAGGTGATGGATGGAGCTCTGAGGAGCATGGTCTAATTGAGGATGTCCTGAAAGGATCCCTTTTAAACCCAAATGCTTCCATGATTCTATGATAGTAGGCCAAAAAAGGTGCTGATGTGACTCCTGAAAAAAACATACTTGAATCTTCTGAAAAGCGATGATTTGTCTGTCTTGTTTTTTTCCAGTTGAATGTGGAGATGTGAGTTTTCAAGAAGAATTTCTGGTCAAGGGAAACAATTCAAAATCCCGTCTTCCAGGCATCATACAAAGATAAACTATACAGAAATTTTAAAAAACCCAATTGTACATTATGTTTACTATGAAGGAATAGCGTGCCCATAGTTGTCTGGGTCGTTTGCCTTTTTTTGTTTGCTTGTTAGCATTTTGCCTGTAGGGTTTTTCTGTTTGGTTGGATTTTTCATCCCACCAGTGGGATCCGCCTGTCATTTGTGTTTTGATGATAACTGAGAAAACCAGTCTTTGAAATATTGATATGCCAGTTGATCTGAAGAATTTGTTAATTTACTAGTTATGTGCTGCAGGGATAATCTGAATTTTGGGGAAAACAGTGAGTCTTACGCATTCTGTCACATAACCAAGAATTATCTGTGTGAAAGATGCGAAGCATATAGTTTCAGTTTTCTGGTGTTCATTTGAATTTTTAATTTGCCCTTATAAGAAAACACAGATCCATTAGTCTTTTTGGTTTCATATCCCAACTTTGCAGGGAAAGCTTTTTCCATTATGAAGTGCAACTGATAATGTGGTAAACGTGAAGTCATGCTTTGGAGAAGCTGAAATGTAGGTGTTTGAAGTGCCCAGCTAGTTTACAGTAGTCTGCCTGCCATTTGCTTCTGTCAACAGTCTTTTATTATGTGATCACCTTTCTCTCTCTTATTATTTCTTTCTGTGGTTTCAATCAGTGGAGAGATGGCTGCAAAATACAGCATGGACTTGTGGAATGAAAGAGGCCATGGTCTGATTGACCTTGATGAGTACCAGTGTTACAGTCATATACAGGGAACATAACAGAAAGGAAAAGGAGGATTTTAAGGTTAAGATTCTATTAACCCATGGAAATTGCATCTTACTGTATCCCCAAGCCAGGGAAATTTGAGAGGGTTTCCTCCTGAGGAATTTTCTTGTGGCCATTTTCCTTTAAAGTTGCTAGTCTCTTAAGACTTAAATTGATTAGCTGAATTTAAACAGTCATTAATACTCTTAATTGAAATATGCCTGGGAGAGAATTTGGTTATATTTGCTTTAAATCTCTGTAGTTTTGTCTAAGTATAAGCTGCTTTACACAGTAAATCTAAAAGTTTTCTCTATTAATAAAATAATGTATTTAAAAGTTAAATGGCATAGATTGCTTTTGTAAACCAATATCAAAGTTTGTCCTGGTTTCAACCAGGAGCTTTTGTTTACCAGTGATCTTGTTGATCTTAATGCACCTGTCACCTTGCTTCCATTAGGAAAGAATGTACTGTACATGTTAAATTCAAGGTTAATTCTGTGTCGCAAAGTCCTTTCTGACAGCATTTTTGAAAGAGATTTTTCATGTGCTCCTGATAGTTTACAATAATGAAGCATTTAAATGAATGAGAATTTGTTCAAATGGTTAGATTTAGACCCATTGTGAGGTCTTCTTTAACTTCTGAAATTATGAAATTTGGTATCCTATATGCCTCAAAGCTTAGGAATGAAAGAGAGGATCTACTCTCTATCTGTTTTGGCTGGTGATATTAATTTGCCATTCACTATAAGTCATTAGAAAGTGCTCTATTTTATACTATATCAGTGCAATAATCCTTTATTTTGAGGTCGTAATGGAATTAATCACCTCCAGTATATCTATAGTTTTGAGGTGCAACAGTACCTGTCATGAGTCACTGAGAATTCAGGTGAGAGACAAGGCTACCATGGTAGACAGCATTTGGACACTCATGTTTTCAAATCTCAGTAAAGTTTTAAAAATAACATAGAGCTTTTTCACTGAAGAAATAAAATTTGTCTCATTTCTTGCAGTATGCAAATATAACAAATGTCATACCTCCTTCAGAGAACGTGACTTCCTATTTTATTGTTTTACCTTAGCAAACAAAAAGCATTTCCCTGAGGGTTTTTGTCAGAATGCAAAACAAGTGACAGCTATCCAAGTTAAATTTCAGATCAGTTGGCAAAATGCAGTTGTCAGTGGTTGCTTCTGGAGCTTTGGATAGTTTACTTTGCATTTTTTCCCTAAAAGTATGGCAGGTTTGCATCTTTCAAGGACGCCTTATTTTCTGTTAGTGTTGGCAAAGCTGTGCTAGTTCCTTTTCATTGACTCAATAGGCCCTAAATTTTAAAAATACTCAAATGTGGCAAAACTGCAATCTGCCAAGAATGCCATAATGTATTGTAGTCTAGATTCCGTAGTACAGTGCAAGAGATTGATCCCTTCTGAATTTTTATGTTAAGTTCTTGCCAAACATACCCCAAAAAGCAATGGGAACTTTATCTTTCAGTCAGTATTGGGGATGTTTCACTGGGCTATGAAATATGACTTCAGTATTCTTGTTTTTAATTAGATATGATAATTCTTTTGACCTTACTATTAGGGACTGATGCCAAATTATAGATACCTCAGTGTAGATTTTATTTATGCTTTTATTTACAGTAGTTTCACGATTATAAGCCGCACCTTTTTCACTGAAGACTGCAGCCTACGCCAGTGGTGCGGCTAATCATCAGGTGCGGCTTATTTATGGACAAATCCCAGCAAAATGCCAACCTGGAAGTGAGAGCCGGCCGGGGAGGGAGCTGCCGCGGAGCTGTGGCCGGCCGGGGAGCTGCCATGGAGCCATGGCCAGGCGGGCTGGGAGCAGGTGGGGAGCGGGCTTTGCACCCCGGCGGCGCTGACCCCGCACCCCAGTGGCGCCCCCCTCACCCCCAGTGAGCCCCCGTGCCCCAGCGGCGCCTGC
>VRYO01001589.1:85020-147930 GCA_009812075.1 Sialia sialis
CCCGCCTGCCACTGGGCATGGGGGCTTGCCGCCGGTGGGCTCTGTGGAGCAGGCGGGGGACCCACCGCCGCCAGGCGCTGCCGGGCAGGGGAGGGCTCGCTGCCAGCATGTACGGCCGAGCAGGCGGGGACCCACTGCCGCCAGGCACCACCGAGCAGGCGGGGGCTTGCTACCACCAGGCGCCGCCGCCACCACCACCGAGCAGGCTGGGGCCACGGCAGCTAGCACCGAGGGTGGGAGTGCCGGGGCACCCGGCACCGGGAGAGTGCCTGGGGCTGCCTTTAAAGGTTTCGCTGGTCTATGAAAACTGTTTGCAACTTGAGCACCTGACACCGTGCCCCACGCTGGCGCGATTCTGTTACTAACTCATTATTTTGTTGCACATGGAACCTCCCTTAAAAAAAAAAAAATGTGGCTTATATTCAGGTGTGGCTTATATATGGACAAATCCCATGGTCTTCCCGGCTCTCCGGAAGTGCGGCTTATAATCGTGAAATTACTGTAATTTATTTTTAAAGGACACTTCCCTTTGATTCATATGGTACCTATTTCCTGTGACTACATTTCTGGATTTATAATCTTGTCATCTTGTCCTTTCCTGTTGCCTTTGCCGAAGGCTGGCAGCCTGGATCAAGAACAGCACGGTGGCTACCTCAGACCACTCGGTCCAATTGCTCACTGACACCAATATGGTGGACAGCAAATGGCATTTATTAGCGTGTTGCACAGGGTTTTATAGGGTCAGGTTAGCCATGTGACTTCCGCCTGCTTCCCGGTATTGCTAAGGGGAAGTGCCTTAACCCATACAGCACGAAGATTTCCTGAAGCGCCTGTGCCCTAACTGCGCGCAGCCGCCAACATTTCCCCCCCCGCTTATGACAAACTGTAAAGCATTATAAAAAATCTATATAGAACTGTGTATAAAACTTTGTATAAAACTGTAGAAATGTTATAAACTGTAAAAACTGTTAGAACGGATATAAGAGGTTGTAAAAGGGAATGTAACAGGTTAGTAACCAACGGGATTTAGAACAATTGTTGACGATCAACAAATAAAATACTAACTTTTTCCAAACGGTTCTTAACAAATGATACTAACTTGTTTAAAATGCAAGGCCCAAAAATCAATGTTAGGAGTATGATGATAAGTGGGCCTATTAATGTAGAAACAAGGGTGGTCAGCCATGAGGATTGGTTGAGCTATGATTCAAACCATCCCTGTTGGACCTCTCTCTCTCTTTTTCTTTGGGCCAGTCTTTCCTCAGTTTCACTTTCCCTCCTGCCATGGAGTCTCGTACGACTCCTGTGTGGTCAGCATAAAAGCAGCATTGTTGTTTCAAGGCGGCACACAGGCCTCCTTGCTGCATAAATAAAAGGTCCAGTCCTCGTCTGTTTTGGAAGACAACTTCCAATAGTGAGGAGATGGATTTCTCCAAAAAGGAGATGGATGTTTCAATCCTTTGCAAGTCCTCATCGATAGTCTCTTGCAGCTGGGAAAGTCCTTGGTGTTGGGTCACAAGGGCCGAAACTCCTGTGGCTGTGCTGGTAGCTCCTAGGCCAAGGAGCATTGCAATGGAGATGCCCGATATCAGTTCCCTTCTGTGAAGCCGGTTGGGTTCCTCTAAAAAGCGGTAGACTTCTTCATCATGGTGGTACAGACTCTGGGGACAGTCAAAATTTGGACACAAAATTAAACACGTACCATTCAGTTCAACACCATTAATACTTTAAATACAAAATACCATTTAACTTAAAGCCATTTCTAATAAAACATACATCGTTCTTTTACTCCTTACTCCTCTTTCTTTGTTTTATTTAAACAATAGACCTTTTTTAATTTAAGACTATTTCATCCAAGAATGCAAACATTTCCAACTCTCCTTTCCCCCCCTTTCTTTATTTTTGAAATTAGAACAGGAAGAAATTTGCATTTTTGAATTACCTTGATTTGATGAAAATTTTAATTGTTGATATTTTCAATTCAGTTTTAGTGTTTAATATTGTTCAAGAATTTTCCTTTAAACGATAACTTAAAAGGTTCTTCTCTTGATAAGATTCTTTATGTTTATCTCAAGGGAAATGGTTTTAACTTTTGCAAGGCTAAATCAACTAATTCAAATTTCCTTTTTTTAATTTTAACTCAGAAATATCTGAATTTTATACTTTTCTCCCTTTGTCAGTCAATTCCAACCTGGCCACAATTGAAATAGACTGAGATGGTTTTGATGGTAAGCATTTTTTTTGCTCAGCTAATATTCCAACCTGGCCAGGGCTGAAATACTAGACTAGGCAAAATATTTTTTCTATTATATTTTAAAACCAAACCTTTACTAAATTTTTAAAAGTGATGAGGTATTTCAGAAAACCATGCAATTTTTATTTGACAATGAAATATCTTTTTCTAATCTACATAGAATTATGAAATTTTTTCTGTAGCTGAGGTGTAGACATCCAGACTTGTCGATCTCCATGTCCTTACTGTGAGCTGGTCACATAGTCCCGAGCTAAGGGTGGAAGAGACACTTCTGCATTCGTAAACTCCTTCATTTTACTCAGCTTCCATTTCCCTGATCCTTAAGAAGTTGACCATTGATATGATATTTGGATTCTGCATACCTCAATCTCATGCCCTTATTTTCCACATCGATCACGGGGTGAATTAACATTACTCTGTCCTTGAACTTTCTTCTGTGAGATTGATTTATAGGGACCGTTTGCCTTCACATGTCCTTGCTGTCCACAACTTTGAAGCACTGCACCCTTAGTCTTACTGCAGCTGCAAGTGAGTTAGCTAACAAATCCATGTTATGTGATGCTATTCCAACTTCAGAACATAAATTTATCATTTTTTCTAAATATGGATTTTCCTTAGGCAACATATTTTTAATTCTTCTACGTCCTCATTTACATTATCTCTTCCTAGTTGCAATAATACATGATTCCTGGCATCATCATTATCTATCTGTTTTTCCATGGCATAGACCATTTGCCCAACCATTTATCCCAGCTCGAGCCCGATTCAGAGCTGGAAGTCGAATGATCGGATGCTTCCGGAGTCTGGAGCCTTTTTGTTGGACTTCGGCGCCCCCCCTTCCTCTTAGGGTTTGGCTGCTCCTTCCCCCTAAGTTCCCCCTGCCTCCTGCTAGGGGAGGCGCTTGTCTTACGAGGGCATGTTTTCAGGCAAGCGCCCTGATTGGCCTTTCTCCCCGCTCCCGGGTTCTCCTGTGCCCTCTGTTCACGTGTGTCTGCGTTAACTAGCAGGCCTTCCCTGTTCCCGCCGGCCGCGACGACGCTCCTCCCATCCCCTTGGGGTACGGCACCACTTTGTAGTGCATAGGGTGGGTTTCTCTCCCCGGCGCTTTCGGACTCTGCTTTAATGGCAGCGTTCCGAGCCTCCTCTGCCAACCCCTCCCAGAGCAATTGCATCCGTTCTCTTCCCTCTGTAGGTGTGCTGGGGCTCAGGGGCTGTGGCAAGCCTATGGCACCGGGGGTTCACGACTGTGGAGAGGGTCCCCGCTCCCGCGAATCTCTACAGCCGGCGAGACCACTGTCAGCGAGTGTCTGTGTAGCCGCCCCAACTCCCAGAGGCAGTGCTGCTAGCAGGCAGCTTTGAACGGCTTTCCAGGTTTCTTGCTCCTGTAGAGCCTTCTGCAAAGCCTGTGTAACTTTTCCACGTGATTTGAGATGTTTACCTGATCCCGAAGACATGGTCTCTTCCGCAAGTGCCTTCGTGCACTTGTCCCATGACCCTGGGTGGAGTACATCCAGCGGACTCTGAATTACCCCGGCTTCTAAAAGACTTGACACCGCGAGGGTAAAAATCCCTCAATTTACAGTCTATTCCCCACTGCCTATGAATCTGATAAACGACCTTTGTGAGCGCCTCCATCTTCCTTGCAGGTCCCAGAGTATCCTCCCTGCCGAGCTAGTCCAGCTGCTACGGCCACCGTTCACCCATCCAGGCGATTTCTGATTCCCGAGCAGTATTCCCGGGTTTCGGCACCAGATGTTGCCTTCGCCAAAGGCTGGCGACCTGGATCAAGAGTGACACGGTTGCTACTTCAAACCACTCGGTCCAATTGCTCGCTGACACCAATATGGTGGATGGCAAATGGCATTTATTAAAGCATTGCACAGGGTTTTATAGGGTCGGGTTAGCCGCATGACTTCCACCTGCTTCCAGGTGTTGCTAACCCATACAGCGCAAAGATTTCCTGAAGCGCCTGTGCCCTAACCGTGCGTAGCCGCCAACACTTTTCCCTTATTTTGTGTTTATCCTCTTTTTTAACCTATCTTTTTAAAGGGTGCTGTGATCTTGTTGGGAGTCTGTACATGTGATTCAGTATTTTCTATAATTGAAATTGAGGTCATTGTAGTGCAATTATAGCTGAAGCATTTGGTGTCCTCTTACGTTGTCCTTTAAAGCAGTTTAATTACTGTACTGGGCTGTTGCAAGTTAGAATGATTTGTTCATTTTTACTTCATCATTAAAATTGTGAAATGAACTGTAGTTTCATTACATGTGATATAAGGACATGGGCATTTCCTGTGTATCTTCTGGCTTTCAACCATTTTACTAGAAATGATTCAATTTAGAGAATTCAAGCTAATTGACATTATACTATGTATAATTATGTAGTTTTTATATCTGTATTTTATATGCTTATCTTGTATAGTATTAATAATGGAATTGGAGTATATTTTTAGATGAGATCTATTTTACTGGAATTAGAATAAAGGGAAGACATTTTCTTAAGAAAAGTTCAGTTTCCCCAGCTGAGTTTACCTGCTTTACAAAAGAGTAATATCAAAAATCCTAGTCCTTTAATGATGGACAACCAGTCGCTAATGCTATTTGTGCCAGCTTAATGCACCAATTATTTTATGCTTTGAGTACACAAAATCAGACTGCTGGTTTTTAAAGGGCACTTTATCCTGTCTTTTTGTAACATCCTCAAACGTTTGTCTTGAGATGAAATGGAATATATTTTTTATGATTTCTGACCTTTTAATAGGGCTTTAATTTGCATTAAAAACGTCACCTAAGAGACAGCTTGTATTTTCTTTAACTGACCTAGTACAACCTAGCACATAATGTCTGGAAAAGAAGGTAAGGTGATTATGCTTTCATCAGTTTGCAGAAAAGTAGTTATAAACTCTGTTCTCAAAATAAAACAAATGAAAAATAATATGCTAAAATATTACCCTGTGGAAATAAGCATTTAAAGCTAAATGCAAATGTTAAATTCAGAACTGTAGCTCTGACTTATGCTTGTTATGCTGAAGTAAATTGTGGAAGGAGTCAAAAACTTGACTGATACTGCCTTCTGAACAGCTTATATTTGCTGGGATAGTGAGGAAAATTTAATTGCTTTTCTTGAGAAGACTTTTTTGAAATGGTGTCTTTTTTTTCTGCCATGTCTTTTAAAATCATTGTCATCACTTTCTGTAAATCTCTTGGGTTTTAAATAGTCATTTCCTATTTAATGAATATCATGTTGTCTGTAGTCTGTAATTTTTTCTTGAGCTGGCTGATCCTGGTTTGTGTGCTCAGTGTATGCTGGAGCTAGTTCTCTGTTACAGTGATCTCTGCTAGAAACAAAGTGGGACTGATTATCATCTTGGTGGATGTTGATGGAGCATTTGACCCTGGGATGTTGTCCTGGTTTAGGGGGCAGATATTGCCAAAAAAGGCAGGAGCTTTTCCTATAATGGAGAGTAAAAATCCCCTCCCTCCTAGTTTACTATAATTTGGAAATTAAAGGGCTCTCAGGCAAAAAGTATGGGTTTAGGAATAACAGTTTTTTACTGATATATCTACAAGACAAACAAGAACAACATCAGTTATGAAAAATCAGCGACAAAATAGAACAAAACTCAGTCCCTTTTCCAGTCAGAGACACTCTTCTCTGCGCGGTCCCGGTGAGAGCGGGGCGGGCCCCTCACAGCTGCGGCAGCAGCAGCAGGAGCGGGGAGGCGAGGCGGCAGGGCTGTGTCCCAGATGGGAGAAGGAAGACTCTGCTCACCGTTCCGGAGTCCCGCGGCTCAGCGCTGCTCTCAGGAGCAGGAGGCTTAGCAGTGCTGGGGTGCAGGGCAGATCTGAACCGCAGAGAGAACCTCTCCTCGGCTGCCGAGTGTCTCCCCGAAGGACAAAGCAAGCAAAAAAACCTACGCCCCCCACCCCTCCCCCCTCCCTGCCAGCGATCCAGCCAGCCAGCCCCCCACCCATTCCTTTTGTCTTGAGCAATTAAAAGCTCTGGGGAAGCCACCCTGCCAGCTTCTCACCATGGTAATGGGAAAAATTCTCAACCTCCACTGAGGGAAAGAGTAAACCCCCCACCCCCAACAGATGTATAGGAAACTATTTCCTAATTTATGTAGAGTAGAAGTAAGGATATAAATATAATAAAAATACTTACACAGAGGATATGATGGAAGCAGTGGTACTGGGAGGGAAGTTTGTAGTTGTAGGATTTTTGGGGAGGTTGCCCTGGAGCACATTTTTGGAGTCAATCATGTTTAATGGTTTCTTAAAATGTGCTAACCAGTGAAGCTTACTCTGTTAAAGCTAATTTTTCTAGTAGAGCATCTGAGAGAGGATTGGGTGAGTCTAAGGGTAACAGAAGAGTCATTGATGGTAAATAGTTTGCAATATGAATTAGTTAATACACTGGAAGAGGAGACTTTACTGTTGCAAGATATTATGTCTGCATGAAAGACACATGAATCTGCAAGGATCAGATATTGTGTGTAGTGAGTGGAAAAGAGAGGTGTATATCGTGCTGGCAAAATTGTATACACACTGGGAACATGATGTGGAAATTGGCTAAGAAGAAGAGTTTGAGAAAGGATGTGCTAAACACTGGGATATGGTGAGCCTCATCATCTCCTGGGGGGAAATGCTTGGAGTTTTGGCATAATAAAACCACAATAAAGAGAATAGACACCACTGCTTGGCAGTATCAATGAATAAAGGCTGGAGAAGGAAAATTATTTCAGCTGAATGTCAATAGTGATGCAAAGTTCGTAAGTATAAACTGGCTCTTACCAAGTTCACACCAAATGCTTGAAATAATTTTACATTATATAATGGATGAGAGCCTAAGTGTAATCTATAAAATTACTTGTTATGGTGTTTGGGCACAGCACTTGTGACACAGGAGGTCAGTTTTTAGCTGATTCTCCTCAGGTAGGAAAAATGTTGCTGGTGTTTTGAGCAGAGGTAGAAATTCCTCAAGTTTTCATTGATTACAGAACCATCAAATCAGCTTTCTTGTGTTTTGTGGGGCTTACTGGCAGCTTTACTTATTTTTTGCTACGTTTGCCTCTTAATACTGTGAATGCAACTTCAGTAGTTGACTGTCATCTTTATAAATATAATAATTAGCATGCAATGCAGTTGAAAATTCAGAGGAGTATTCAATCTGTTTATGTAGCATTTTGAGAAGAATTGTATCTAGAATTATTCAAATAATTTATATAAACATAAACAGAGGTGTGTGTGTGGTGTATTCCTCTTATATCCTGCTATTTTTAATCTGTTCAAAGCCTGCCTCAAATGGTGGGAATAAGCACCATGTAGGTGAGTTATGGTTTATTCAGCTCCACTCAATTTTGGAGTGTAAAACAGGGCAAGCAGATAGCAATCCTTCCTCAGAAAATACCCTGTGCTTTCTGAGTCAGTGATTCTTGAAGTTAGGGAACCCCAGGTAATGAATACCCTGTGCCTTTGTTCACAAGTACCTCCTCTCCTTTTTTCACCTTTTTTCCAGGAAATTTCTTGCAGCCATGTCAATTATTGGTGTCTGCAGTGTCCTTGTATTTAACAAGGGGTTGCTTTTTGGTTTTGAACTCCTGACAATTAATTTTCTTTTCTATTTCCTCATATAAGAAACATCAACTGAGCACTGCTTGTTTGGGAATTTCCACCCTTGGTTTTTTTGCACATTCATCGCAGTCCTGCCCACACTTTTGTCTCATTTTCTCTTTTTATGGAAGGGTTAACTCTGGAAGTTAGTTCTGAGACTAAGGCCTCTGAGAGCACCCATGTATGAACTGGGTTTGAAGAGGGTTTGTCTACATTGCCATATATTCTTTGTTGAAATCAAGCAGTAGAGCCCTCATCTTCCTGTGTTTGTCCAGAACCCCTGAAATGGAGCTGTGATTTTAAGTCACCTAATCTTCTGTAGTCCTGTCATGGTGAATATATACGTTTCTGACTTCAGTGAGAGAAGTTTTGGATTGTCACCCATGCTGATTATGGCATGACAAGCTGAGGTTGCTTCACCCTATTTCCTCTCTTTGTTTACATGGTCTCTTTAGTGCCGTGTATCTGCTGGGTTTGGAAATCAACTATTTCAGGAGCATTTGAATTCTGAACACTGTGGAAAATTTTTTTCTCTAGGAATTGAACTTTTGTTTCCAGTGATTTAAAAGAAATGAAAAGTGTTTTGAATACATACTGCCGCGGCCCAGAGCAGGGGAGCAACACAATCAGTATGATTGATGAATAAGCTCCGATTTATTGCTGTGCAATAGCCTTATTTATACATAGTTTAGTTCTGCGTCACATTGCTCACGCGACATTAATAGCATTACAATTGGTTAAAATATATGGTTCACGCGAAAAGCACAAGCAAATTTCACTTATGATTGGTTACAGTTTTTGACGTCTCATAACCTTTCTTGTTTCTTTCTTGTGATGTATCTTAACACACGGATGTACAGGGTGGCCTTCTTGTATTCTTTTGTGGTTCGTACTCCTTCTTTTCACATCCTGACTATCTCTATAGTTAGAGATAGTTATTTTATGTGCAACTACATTCTTCTTTCTCATGGGAAGGCACACTTTGCTAAATCCTTCTATATACAGCACCTACAGTAAAAGGCCTGTCCCTGACAACATACTAGCAGGAAAACCAATTAAGAATTAAAAGCTTCACTTGTGTGCTGCTTACATCTATGCATTTTATAGAGGACTTAGTGTTAGTGCTGGGCCATTGAGTATAGTCAGACATTTTTGTGAACTCAGGATATAATACAATATTTTCAATAAAATCAAATGCACTCAAAGCACCTGTTAGCATAAGAATTTTGTCATACATTGCCTGGTTAAATATTAATGCCAAGACTTTTGCCATTGCACAGTTTTGCACATAATTTTTTAAATTTGATATCATGCGGGGTTTCTTCATAATTTAAATGTAGAAATCTGAACATTGTGCTGGCCAGTTAAATAGTCATGTTTTACTGGAAGTGTCTGTACAGGGTATTCTCTGGACTGTATACTAGCAGCTGTCTGTTCAATATTTAAATAAAGAGATTGCATTTTTACATTGGAAAGTGTGACAAAAATTGAACTCCCCTGAGAGATTTTGTTCACTGCAGTGCGCTAATGACATGGACTCTTTAAGTAGTGCTGGGACAATAGCAGCATAATGTCTTCCTCTTCTATTGGATTGGTAAAGGAATGTTAGAAATGCCTTCTGAACCTACTTTTAAAAAAATTTAATTCAATATCTTGTTGGCCCAAAAAAGTAAAGCTGTATGCTTCTATTTCTGTGTATGCATTTAAAGATATTCCCTTTAAAGACATCCAGTGTGTCACAGTGGTGGTCTTTATAATGGCTGGTTGTGTATGATGATGGTGAACATTTCAGCTCAAGTCTACTTCATAAATTTGTTCTTTAGCTATCAGATCGTATCTTCTTTTAGAGATGCCACTGTATCAGTGGCAGTACAGAAGAAATGAATTATCAGAACAAAGCTTTTATATCTCTCTCTATAAATGTAAATGAGTTCACTGTGTCAGGATATTTCTGATAGCTGAGTCAGAGCTGAATTCAAAGAGACAAGAATTTAAATATACAATATAATCCCTTTATTTTAACTTCGGCTTAAAGACATGTTTTTTTGTATTCTGTCTCAGGATTACTTTCTGAGTTTCTACTCTTCAAGTCCATTTTATCTAGCAGCTCCCAAAGAAGAAAATCTTTTTCTGCTCCTAGCAGAGTAGCCACTTGTACCAACTAAAGTGCACCTTTATGAATAATACTTGGCTTGCTTGATTTTCCACAGCTTATGAACACATCTTAAATTCTGAGGGAGTATGTTTACACTTTTCTGTTTAAGGATAATTCAAGCTAAGAAGCATGTGGGTACATTCAGCTTTCTTCAACTGCATCTTGAGATTTTCATAAATTTTCTGAATTAGTAATTTTTAATAGGGACAGTGACCTTTCATGATCTTGTAATTTGAGTTATGGATTCACCACTTAAAATTATGTGGCACAAATGGAAGTGGATCAAATAGTAGATTAAACCCCATAATTTCTCTGCCTTCTAATAACTTACAGACCTTCAATTTATTTCAAAAGAGGTCTGTCTCTCTTCAGAAACATTATTCCTGTGCTGTCAAGGATGAAAGAGGAGCAGTTTGTCTACTTCTTTTGGGCCTTTTTCTTTTCCTTTTCTCACTGTCAGAGAACAACATAATAAAGACTTATTATTGGTGATTTTTCTGTGATTTCATTTTCGGGCAGAAGGGCACAATTTGGCTTTTGGATGCATCCTTGAAAAAGCTTTTGAATTTGGAATTAAATTTTAAGCCAAGTGATTTAAGTTCAGGAGTTACTCCAGGTATCTGATTAAAATTCAGGTTGTTTTAGTAAATTGTATCTGAAGATAAAAGCTTTTTTACAACCTGCATTAAACTAAAAAATATTATAGTTAATCATATCTACTGTCTGCTGCATTTCTTATAAAATTTCCATTAACACGATGCATTCTGTGTGTGAATGGTAGTAATTTACAAAATACAACTCTAGAAACCCAATTAATTTATTTTCTTTCATTTGATATCTGACAAAAAGCAATCCATCTGTTTTAAATCACAATTATACGTGATTAATTTCTTATTATAGTAAGAATGTGTTGAATAGTGAAAGACTGAAAAATAAAGAATCGTACTGTTTCTTTATTCTTAATTATTTGTGAGCTATTTTTTCACCCAGTGATAATTTTTTTGTCTCCTGGGATGTTTATTTTTTTTTTCATCTGCCAGGGACATTGACAAATGCTTTGTTGTGCAAAATTTCCTCAAAAAAATCTGTGGAAAAGATATTCAGCTTTTAATATTTTATCAATTCTGTTGGACGAAAGGTTCTGGCAGTAGCCAGTCCTCAGGGTCTGGTCTTTATCCTTGTCATATGGGAACATTATAAATCATGTATAACAGTAGATGTTACTTAGTAAATATCTAGTATATTTTGGGTATTTTTGACTGAAATTGCAGTCAAAATTGAACAATTAATTAAGCTGTATTTTTTAGGTTTATGATGTAAATATTTTCTAATATAAATGAATATCTGGGTGTATTGTGAAAGTCTGAGCTGCACATGAATCACAGTTAATTTTTTATTTTTGAATGCTGGAGAACTTTTTAATTCATCCATGACCAGAGTAACATTTCCCAGTGTTGTTTTGTTTCTTATATCTTTCTTATGTGTTGCCAGATGTATCATTACTTGGAATTTTTAGACAGTATCAATATTAACAACAGGTTTTTTCTGCAGGGAAATGAGATTTTACATCTTCTTTCTTCTTTAGACTTGAAAGTATAGGGGACAGTTGGGCAGTAGAGCAGAAAGTTCTGCAGCACTGATGGATGTGGACATTCTGTGCCTGGTGGGCCAGAAACCTTGGGAGCATCAATGAGAAATCTGAAGGATGAAGGCAAAAGAGAAGATGTGCCTTGTCTAAAAGAAATCATGCAAGACTGCAGGTGCATGGATGTGGTTATGCAATGTGGTTATTGCCTCGGCAGTAAAGAGTTTTACCCAAAGCTCTAAGACCATTTAAACCGAGCTATATAATCAATAAATTGACTTCAGCTTCATGAATTGCCAGGGCTTAGCTCTTTTACATAGACAAACCCATTTGTCTTGAAAGATTGTGTGTGTATATGTGTGCACGTTCACAGTCTCTATTGTTATTATCTTCCAGGTCTGGAAGACAGTAAGATTCTGTTTCAACTTGAAAATTGAACTTTCAAAATACTACAACATATTTCAAAGCTATAATTAATTTTTTTATTTATTGCATAGATTGTTGTATTACACTGTACATTACTTTATCCAAGGTTGAAATCTCCCACTTGTAGTCCTGCTGAATGATGCTTCAGCCTATGGATGGCTGTACAATGTGGCCCAAAGGAATTCTGAAGAATTGAAATTATATGCTGTGAATATTTCTTACTTTTATTTAGTACTGGCAATGCTTGTCTTACATTGCATGGTATTTTAACTGCTTAGGTTCACTGAATTATCAAGAGTCTGGGGTTTTTATTATGCAAGGTTCAGCTTATTTAAAAGACTGCTGTAAAGTATTCAGTTTTTTGTTCTTTGGCTATAATAAATGCTGAGGAGTTGGAAATTCTCTTTACCGTTGTGAAAGGTGGCACATAGCTTGCTTTTAGACAACATTGCTTTGTATACTCTTGATTGATGTTCCTTCTCTGGTATAATTCAGCTGTTTTTCTGGTTTCCTTCAAATAACACTTTCACAGATTTCCTCAACAGCAAGCCTGGAATGCTTAACAAAATTAAAGAAGTCACATTTCTTGTGGTATTACAGAGAAGAAGTTACATTAAATGTGGCTTAGAAAGAGAAGAAAGAGGGGCATTTCTTGCACATCCTAATAAATATACTTTGATCCTTTGTAGGAACAAACTTTGGCTCTGAGGAAAGAAGGGATCGGTGTCGTGTTAGATTCTGAACTGCCTCATCTCATTGGCATCGATGATGATCTTCTCAGTACTGGTATCATCTTGTACCACTTGAAGGTAAATACATGTCTGTGTTTCCATAGCCTTTATATGCCTTGTGATTTTTTTCACTAGAAAAATTACAGTATTGATTTGTTATCTATACATAGTGCTCATTATATTACTATGGCAAAAAAAGCTCTTTATGCTTCTCTGCTGTAGTAAGAAAAGCTCTTAGGAGGTTGGAAATTACAAAATTCAAATATCTGTTTAGATATATCCTGAGAGTCAACTGGTTAACCAGATATAGGTGTTTCATATTTTTATCTGTGTGTATTGGTTTGTTATTCATCTGACTATAAAGCTTGACCTTAAAATCTAAATCTAGATTTTCTCAAAACTGTAAATGTGGTTCTGCACTGGACAGTTGAAACTTGAATTTGCTTACAATATTGTAAAATAAAGACCGTGGAAGCATTCTGAAAATGCTACATGATTCCTTTTTTTCTTGTGTGTTTAAATATACAGTAATTTCACACTTATAAACTGCACCTGACTATAAGCTGCACCTCTGGGTTGTTGGAAAGTCCACAGAATTTGTCCAGAAATAAGCTGCACTGAGTGATAAGCTGCACTTTCCCCCCGTCTCCCCTTTTTTTTTTTCCGGGGGAGTATCCAGCTGGCCCCACCCCCCCACACCCCCCCCCACGGTAGAGACTCCGAGAGGGGCTGCCCCTCCCCCCCGCTGCAGCAGAGGCTCCGAGAGGGGCCAGCCCCATCCCCTGCTGCAGCAGAGGCTCCGGGAGGGGCCGGCGCGCCTCCCCCACTTCCCCTCAGCGGCAGCTCTGGCCCCGCCTCAGGCTGGCCCGCCTCGCACTTCTGGGTTGGCATTTCTCCGTATTTTGTCCATATATAAGCCGCACTGGGTGAAAAGCCGTGCTTCTGGGGTCGGCTCAAAAACTCAGTCAAAAAGGTGTGGCTTATAAGCATGAAATTACTGTATATTTTATTCAGCTTTCCTTGAGAAAGTGGAAGGATAAATTATATTCTTTTGGGGGAGATAAGGAGATTCCAACTGGAAATAATGTGTGTTTCTCTCTTAATTAGGAGGGCCAAACATATGTTGGCCGAGAAGATGCTATAACAGAACAGGATATTGGTATGGAATTCAGCATTTTTATATTCTTTCTTCTTCCAGTATCCTAATACATGAACTAAGCTTCCTGTTTTTCTCCCCTTTTTACATTAGTTGTTCTGTGTTTTGTGTATTGTAATTTTTAAAAAATCTGAAAGCTGAATTGAATGGGATTTGCTTCAAAGACCTTGACTTCTAGCATAGCTTGTGGGCTTTAAGTATGTTCATATACTTGTTACTAATTTATTTCTTGCTTCTCTTGAAACAGCATCCTGTAAAAATACTGTTCATTTTCATATAGCACTTGTCACAATTACTGCAAAATAATTTTCTTAACCTCACACACCCTTGCCTCTCTCTATGAGCCTTCCAGCTAGCTCTCAGTCAGAGATGGAGTAGGGTCTCATGGACAAGGCAAGACAAAGGGGCCTAAACTCCTTGGCTGTGTTCCAAGGTTTATTCTCGAAGAGATCCAGGGAGAAAGAGAATGGTCACATGGTACACGAGGTATTTCTAGGAAAAGAGGGTGGGATAGTAATTGGATCTGTCCCAATCTGTTCCAACTCAGTATGGTCAGAGGGAATAAGGTCAAGCCACAGGGTCAAGGAATGTACTATCTAAATATACGTTGAGTAGTGGAATGCAACATCTCCCCGTTTTTTTTTTGTTTAATAAAGTTGAAGGGAAGATACTAGGTTCAGCTTAATTCAAATTATGATCTTGCCCACCACTTGCAGTTAGTGAGAGAGTTAGATTGTTTTAGGTTTTTCATCTCTGTGTGATTGACTATTGAGGTAGAAGGAATAACCTTCAAAACTAAGTGATGTAGGATCCTGAACACCAGTATTACAAGGAAAAGAATAATAAAAAATAACAACATGGTTTTAACTATAGAAGTCCACCACCCTGTGAATCCCCAGCCCTTGAACATTTCATTGAACCAATCTTCAGATTCTTGCTTCAATTGTCTGATCAAGCTGTTCATATCTCAGAGGGCAGCATGGATGTTAGGAGCTTTCAAGAACAGGTTCATGCAGCAAAGTCCTTCAAATTCCTGTCACTCTTGTCCATGCAGCAGCAGAAGGAAATCTATAGCAGCACGATTTTGGAGTGTTGCGTTCCTGGTAATGTCCTCGTCTTCTAGGAGGGAACTGATGGCAGTGGATGTCAAATTTGCCTGTTTGACTACCCAACACTCTAGATGGCCTAATTCATCCAGAGTCTTGACTGCTGAGACCCATGGAAGGAAGAGGGATACAACAGTTCTTTTTGACTTGGCCTAATGGACAATTTCAGAATCACAATTTGGATCTAAATTTTCCATACTTCTCTTTTGGATTTTATTATCCGATTTGTTTTTATGAGTCCAATCACTAATTAAGGTTTCGTTGGGTGCCAACAGGGACAACCGCCCGATGGCTCTCCTAATAGCTGAGAAGGAATCCCTGCCCATGCCCGATCTCCACAAATCAAGAACAATCCCTTAGGGAGGCTCTTGGGACTTGATTGAGATGGGTTGTCAGCTGGAATCTGACTTAGAATATTACACCACCTTTTGACCATGAATTCCTGCCTGTATTGCCTTATGTTGTGAAGCTCTTTGGTGTCAGTAGGTTTTAGAGTGACCATGAAATGAATGCAGTATGGTGCTGGATAGGAACCTAACAACTCTAATTCCTGGGGTTCCTGAGCTGCTTTGGACAAACTTGGCAGCACTTCCTCTATAGGATTCTTACTCATTACAGCTTTCTGCCTATGCTGTTTGTATGGTGAAATGGTGCATACCTCGGGGAGTTCATGGGGCATCAGTATTTCAAAGTTGGCTAAATATTCTCTAGCCTTCAAAGGAACTCCTGCCATACAGGTAGACATAAGATTTTCTGCTGATGCAATGGACAGGCATATGTTTTCCTGTTGGAGTGTCTGTGCCAGGGTCACCCAGACGTTTTGGCGCAGCTGAGGGACGATCCATGCAGCTACCAGACTGTTCAGTGTTAGCAAGAAGACAACTTGGATGGTGTTTATCACGGGGTTGAGTGGAAGGAAGGTTCTCTCTAAAAGGAAAAACAATCATTTTAAAACATGGTGAAAGTCTCTGTATCTGCCGGAATGTAGTCCTCTATGAAGATTCTCTTTCCTCTTTCCGGCAGCATCTTCTTTTTGAAGCAACTGCCACTTGCTTCTCATCCCCTTCCACTGGAGCTGGATGTTTGGGGACGAAAGGCTTCACCCATTTCTGGGGAATCCACTGAGGGCCTGAGGGAGTGGATATGCACGAATAACCATGTCCCCAGGTTACAAGCTCATAGGGACCTTTGATTTCCCATGTTTCTGGATCCCTAATCAAAACTGGTGGATGCTGAGACAACTTGAACTGTTTACCACTGTTAAAATGACGAACCACTGGAGGACTCATGTTTTCAAATGAACAATTCAGAAAATTAATAGTGAACAGGGCTTTGCAGAGCTTCTGCTGTGGAGACATCCACACAGTTGTACTGCTCTGTCTAGCCAGGACCTGTTTGAGCGTCTGGTGAGCACGCTCAATCACAGCTTGGCCTGTGGGGGAGTGGGGGATGCCAGTCTTATGTTCCATTCCCCTCTGCTGGACAAATTCCAGGAACTCATTGGACACATACGCCGGGCCACTATCAGTTTTGACTTCCTTAGGGATCCCCAATACTGAAAAGGCCTGCACTAGGTGCTGTTTGGCATGCAAAGCCCTTTCTCCTGCGTGGGCAGAGGCATAAACTGCACCTGAATATGTGTCAATGCTTACATGAACATATTTGAGGCGTCCAAAACTGGGAATGTGTGTGATGTCTGTCTGCCATACTTCATAGCTGCCAAGGCCTCGGGGGTTAACCTCCATGCCTGGTGATGGCATGGCCTGATGCTGGCAGCGGGACAGGTGGCCACAGTGGCCCGAGCCTGACTCCGTGCTAGCTGGAACTGACAGATCAGACCTGGCACATTCTGCTGATATTTCTGATGGCTTGTTGGAAGATGTCAGGGAGGCATGCTTGTTCACCTGGGGTTGCAAGGGAGTCTGCCTGACAATTCCCTCTGCAATCTCACGTGGCAAATCAGTGTGTGACCTCACATGCATCATATAGAATAGATGTTCTCTATGGGAAATCAGATAGATTAGTTTTGAAAGCAACCTGAAAAGCTGCTCATTCTCAATGTCTTTGAGCACTGCCTGCTCCACCCTGGACACTACCCCCGCTTCATAGACTGAGTCTGTTACCAAGTTAATTGGCTCTGAGAACTTCTCAAAAGCTCTTACCCCTGCGGCCAGTTTGGCTACCTGGGGTGACCCTTCCACAAATTCAGCATCAGCTTCCCAATGCTGAGTCTGAGGATTTCTCCAAGTCATCACTGACTTGTGGGAAGCCCCTGAGGCATCTGTGAACACTGTGAGAACAGTGATTTCCAAGCCCAGGTACTTCCAATGTGTCATCCTTTGAACTTTGTCATCCTGCAGTTGAAATCCAGCGGAGGTTAAAACCTTAACCACTAGGTCAAGTGTGTGTTGGAGTATGGTGTCATCAGGGGCACACACAAGCACATCATCTATATAATGCAAGATGATGGCATCCCTTCTCTGAGCATGCACCGAGGACAGCAATGAGGCTACATACCACTGGAATATGAATGGACTACACTTCATCCCTTGTGGGAGTACATTCCAGTGGTAGCGCTTCATTGGAGTTTCTCCATTGATAATAGGAACTGAGAAGGCAAACCGTGGAGCATCCTCTGGGTGTAAGGAAATTGAAAGAAGCAGTACTAATATCAAAGATAGCCAATTGCCAATTTTGGGGAAGCATCATTTGGGATGGTGGAAGTGATCCCATGTCTGCTATAATCTCTTTTTTTTCCTGGAGATCATGTAACAACCTTCCCTGGTTTCTTTATAACAAATCCTGGGGAATTCTAAGGGCTTGTAGTTTCTTCTGTGTGACCTTTTGCCAATTGCTCTGCTACAAGCTTCTCTAGCGCCTTGAGTTTCTCCTTACTCATTGACCACTGAGCTACTCATATCGAATTATCATCTAACCATGTCAGTTTCTGGGTAGGGCGTACCTCAGTGGCCACCTTTAAAAATCCTGGGGAGTCTTCGGGATAATAATTTTTATTTCCCACTGAGACATGGCATGTCTTCCCCACAGGGGTCACTTATAGTCTGTAACATACTAGCCAATCTTCCATCCAGTCCCTCAATTTGCACGACGCTTTTTGTTGTTTTAGCCAGTTTGATCCCTCCTACACCTTGGATTTTGCCTGCCACAGGTTGTAATTCCCAATGTGACAGTCACATACTCTCAGGTATGATCGTCACATCTGCCCCTGTGTCCAGCACCCCCTCCACATGGAGGTGGTCTGAACACAGGTTAAGTTGCATGCCAGAGAAGGTTTGTCCTCACCCAGCACTTCTGCCCAATAGATTTCAGGTGATTTTCCAGCTGCTGTTATTGCCTTTGGAACAGGAATGGCCTGGGCGAGGATTTGCCCCTCGGCCAGGTAAAATGGTTGTTGAGGGCAGCGTGCCAGGAGAGTGAGGCAGGAGATGCTTCCCTGCATAGTCATGGGAACCACTTCGATCTCCAGGGGTGTGCAATGTGTACCCAATAACAAAATACTCACTGTCCAGTTCCATATGGAATAATGTCACCTCCAGTGAAGTGTTAGGCAGGTCCACTGTAATAATTGTCCAATCTGTTGACATGAGATGAAAACCTTTTGTAGTTATAACTCTGAAACGACCATAAGGCTGCCAAACCTTGTTAATTGAACATTTGACATTTATGTTATCTTGAATCCCCACACTCTTTACCCCATCCTCCCCCTTAGTTTTTAAGAGAGAGGCTTTTGCCAGTGTAGTACCCACAGTATTTGTATCTTTGTGTGTTATTGTATTAATGGCGGGTATGTGCTGTAAACCTAGTTTTTTGGTCTATTGGTCTTCTGTTTCTGGTTGTGTGGGCAGTCTCTCGTGAAATGTCTTGGCTTCTTGCACTGGAAGCAGGTGATATGCTGCAGCTGCTGTGGTGGCACCTGTAGCTTCCTTGGTCCCAGTGTTACAGCTGCTGTAGACTTTGATTGTGCTGGTCCTGGGTTCCTCTCTGGTGTACTAAACAGTTCTGCTTTTCTGGTGCAGGCTTCAATCATCTGTGCTAGACTAGGTGCTGGCTCGAGGGGAAGGCTAAGTATAACCCTACGGCAGGCTTCGTTGGCATTCCTCTGAGCCATCTCCTTGATTAATTCAGCTTGTATTACTGGGTCTGGCACCTGTCTTTCCACTTGCATGCAAAGATAATCTACAAATTATAAGAAATTCGCAGGGGCAAAGTCTTTATTAACACTTTAACTTCAACAGTTGGTAGCTGATTGAAGGCCTTTTCTGCAATACTATAGATCTTATTCAAAACAAACTTGGATAATACCTGTGTTTGTTTTTCTGGACAATGCCAATCACCTTCTCCAGGATGTAATAAAGGAAGGAAGAAAACATTGTCCAGAATAGAGTGAAAATAAACTCTCTGATATGTAGTGCAATGTGTTGTTAGTAAATTATTATTAACATTTTAATCTTACTAATTATGAGGAGTCTGATTATGTTATCTTATTTCTTTGTGTTTAGTTCTTCATGGCCTTGATCTCGAAAGTGAGCACTGCATCTTTGAAAATCTCAATGGTACTGTGAACCTCATCCCACTGAATGGAGCACAGTGTTCTGTGAATGGTATTCAGATCACAGAACCCACACACCTCAACCAAGGTATTACGTTGCCTAATGTCATTTTTCAGGCAGCCTCTTTGCTTCTTCCTTGCAGAACACTGAAAAAAATCTGCACATATATAAAGGGATTATTGTTTAATTAGTTTTAATTTCATGTCTTTTCAACTACAATCCAAAACCACCGGGAAAACCTCATGGTGTTTTTGTTGTCAAAGAATTGCGGCAAAAAGAGAATTTTTTATTAATTTCAACCACTTCTGTCTTGGTTTGAAAGACAGATGTCTGCCAAGGAAGGCAAGAACATCCCTTAGAATGGAAAATGTTCACAGTTCTTTACTGTGTATGGATAGCAAGGCAAACAAAAACAACAAACAACACCAACACCAAACAGTAGCACAAACCCAGTCCCAGCCTCTCCCTCTCTGCACTTTCCCCTTGGAAAATTTACCCTTCTCCCCATTCTCCCACAAGCACCAGCTGGACCATTTTCCTGTGAGTAAGCCAGGAGCTGAACTCCTTTTCCCCAGCCAAATTCTTTGGTATCTCTGCATCTTCAGGAGAAACCATCAGACAAGAGAAGTGCCCTTCTCCCCTGAACTTAGCAACTTCTTTTGTCTCTCTTAAGTACTGATCGTTACATTTTCTTAGCAACAAAATGGGAGAAAATTCTTTAAGAGAAAGAAACAAAAGGAAAAATCCTAAACGCCAACAAGTTCATAATCTTGATTATGATTTAATAGTTACCCTTTGATTCTGTTCATTTTTACACAAAGTGAACTCCATGCCAGATTGCTGTAATGCTAAGAAAAAGGATATGGGTCTCTACAGGACTAATGTTGTCAAAGACATCCCTGCCCCTCTCCCCAGGTTTCAGGTTGGTCCTGCTTAATACTACTGCCAAATTCTCTTGTACAGCAAGAGATTGGGCTGGAGTATCTGTTTGCTGCAGCTATAGGAAATGACAAAAATAGGGAGACTAACCCTTAGGAGGTTTAAAGAATTACAATTTTAATGTAAAAACTTTAAAATCTGGAAATTAAAAAGCATCTGGGAACAAAGATACTCTGTTTTGATCTGGAAAGGACTGACTGGCAAGTGAGCAGGAGAGCTTCTCAATGTTTAATCTTCCAGGAGTATCCAGAATATCTTCCCATTTAGCAAGGAGCTGGAAAAGACCTGTTTTGGAATAAGGCTGTGACACAGCTCAGCTGCTGAAAAACAATTTCACATTACTTCCCTGAGAAGAAGCTTTCAGAGCAAGCTTAGGCTAACAAAAGAAGAATGCAGTGTTAAAGGGGAGTCATGCATCCTTTCTGAACTCTAACAAATACTTCTAGAAAGGCTGCTTGCATAAAGCAAGGAGTTTTGGTGTAGAGAGATGGCATTGATGCTTTTTTTTTTTTAAGTGCTTATGTCTTCATGCAAAATGAGAGGCATATGTTCTTGTTTCTATTATGGATATGGGAAAAAAGAAAAGAAACCCAGCCCCCTTTGTCTTAGCTTTGAGTTAATGTAGTGCATAAATTCTTATCAATAGAAACATTGACATTAATAGCAAACAACACTGTAAACAATAAAAATTGAGTTGTGATGAGTCATCTTTACTTTATCCTGCTGCATTTTACAGGCAGAAAATGTTTAGTGCCTCAGAAGAAAGGAGGAATTTGGATGCTATTTCCTTCTTTCAGATGCATATTACAACTTGATTTTTGTACTGCTAAAAGTGGAAGCATGAGTTTTTTCCCTCACTAATGTCTTCAGACAAAAATTTGCAACTCAAAGGGAAAAGGGTTGCTAAGTTGTAAAAAACAGCTGCCTAAGCTAACCTTTTGTTTGTGTAAGGAGACAGTCTGAGATGAAGATGACAACTGTGACATTAAATGTGCAAAACTGATTAAATCACTAGTTTAAGGACTCGTGTGCAATCCATTTATCCCAGTTGATAGCATATAGTCTCACAGCATGAGTTGCCAGGGTCTTTAAATACCCATTTTTAGGTAACACTGATTAACTCCTGATATATTAAATGATTCTGTTCATCATTAATAGTTGTTCATTTGAAAATGTGTTAAATTTTTAGACCATCATGGAGTTTAAAAATAATAAGAGGTATGGTAATTAATTGCCACTTCCTTCTATGGATTTCTTTGATAATTTCTGAATTTTGGCTAATGTGGTGTTTTTGTTAATGTAACTGAACAAACAATATTTTCTTAGTCATAAGAATGTAGGGTAGGATTTCTGAAAGTAACTGTGTTAATATTCACATTTACAGTTTGTCATTTACCACAAATATATCCTCACCTTAGAACAAGTTTTCAGGGTTTTGGTCCAAACTGTCAACCCTTCTGTACTTACAAGAGAAATCTAGGAGTTATTTGAATGACCCATCATTTAGGACTGACTCTCTTGTGCTTCCTTGAAATTTGTGGAGTTAGGGATGCATATCTGTAACTATTAATTATGAAAATTTAATTAATTTATTTACATTACTTCCACCTAGTGAAGTGATCACAAATGTTTGCAATTAATTGTTTTTATCTTTGCTTGAAAGTAACTGAAGGAATTTCATACAGATTTATGAAAGGCAATTATTTTTGAGATTTTACTGAGGCAAACTGCAAATGTGATGCAAAATTGAGGTGTTGTGTAGAAAGCAAGAAGTGATTGTAGTTCTTTTTGGCATTTATTTGCTAAGACTGGATCACCTAAGTTGACTTGATTAAGCAGATTTTAGGAGATGCATTTCTTGCTAAGAACGTCGTGTCATTATCAGATGGTAAGAATTTGTAGTGATGAGTTTAAGTACAGTTTTTTTCATACTGTGAATGTAATGGAGTCCTTTTTCTTTTTAAAAATGCTTTGTACCGACTGACAGATAAATGCTTGATTCTGAGGTGCTGAATTTGGAAGACTTCAATGTTATGACAGTAGTGAGAATCACTGACAATATACTTCTTAGTAGGGAAGTATTAATCTTGGTATCATTGTCTTTAGAATATGATAAGAATTGCTCAGAATCTCTTTATTTGTGACCTATGCCTTAACTGATTAAATACAGTAATAGATATGCATTGAGCAATATGAATGATTCAAGGTTCTTTCATCAGAAAGTAACTGTTGGTATTAAAGTCTAATAATGCTGTTTTGAATAACAATAAACTTCAGTGTTCCACATGGAGAAGAAAAATATTGTAGTACAAATAATGGAAATTTGGAGCTCTTAGTGCAGTTGGATCCAAACCTGACCAGAGATCAGTAGCAGATGGACAAGTTTGTTCTTGGTCACACTTATGGATGTTCCTGATAAATCTGCATCTGCTGGTGGCTTCCAAAGTATCACTCTTGAGGGGTATGTAGATCAAATTGGGGCAGCTACTTCCTCTGCCTGTGTTTATTCTTTAGCTGAATTCCATGAACATGATTGACCATGAGTCAGCCATTCATGCAGTGTGTTAACATGTGTGGGTTTCATTTTTGTTTAAGTAGGAAGAGGAAGGATTCCACTGTATGCATCAGTTAAGGTAGCTGTGACTATGCATGGTTATAGACTTGTCAGAATGCACTTTCATTTCCTTATTGCTTAATGGAAGTCTTTGCTTATGTGTTGCGTGTCTGAAAAATTGCATGGTACTCTCAGCGGCAGAATGCTATCAGTTAGTGGTGTTTCTCTCATCAGGTGCTGTTATCTTACTTGGAAGAACCAACATGTTTCGCTTTAACCACCCTAAAGAAGCTGCTAAGCTAAGGGAGAAAAGAAAGGTGAGACTAAATCAGTGTTTGGTAAATTTAAACCTTTTCAGAATTTTATTTCTAATATAGACATGCCTTGTTGTTGTATGATGCCTTTTATCATTTGCTTCATGTACTTTAGTTAATATTTCATCAAAGTAAAAGTTTGTAAGGCTTGTCTAATACTTTTATTTTATGGTCTGTTGTTAGAGTGGACTGTTATCTTCCTTCAGTTTGTCTATGACTGATCTTTCTAAATCTTGTGAGAATCTGTCAGCAGTTATGCTTTATAATCCAGGGTGAGTATATTCTAAAATACAGTTGTTATAATTTAAATAATTCTTCATTTTAGCTGTTTGAAATGTACTAGCAGCATTATGACTAAAGCAGTTCAGCAAAATGACATGGCAAATTTTATGTTTGTATTTTCTTCAGAATTACAAGTTAACTATTTTTCCTGAGAAAAATGCATTTTGAATTGAAAATTAAGAATTCTTGAGCTCATATAATATCAGTACAAGCATAAAAAGGCTGATAAATTAATGTCTTGTGTTCACTGGAGTACTTTTGAATAAATGGCCGAATTAAAATATGGAAGAAAGTTTTATTATGCAGTTACAATGATATAGAATGCTTATGGTAGAGAAGCTGTTTTTAGTGATTTTTCCACTGTTCATACAGAGAGCTGATGGTGTTTTGTTCGAATTTTTTTTCCATATCAAGAGCCTGCGTTTTGAGTATGAGATGAGGCAATTTACCTACCTATGTGCTTTTGAAAAATTGGCTGGAAATTGAATCATATCCTTGGTGGTGCAGCTTTATTCTCAAGTTTTACTTGAGAATTTCTCTTTACCCTTTAGAATTTAGGAAGATTGGACAGGTGGTAATAATAACTTCTGCTTAAACAATGTTTGAAATACAGGGAATGTGTTTAATAACTGCTTCAAGTGTGGCTGCTACTCTTCTGCTACTGAGCTCCTTCCAGAGATCTCACGATAGTGAACTGGTTACTAATAAATTACATTCTATTTTCAGATAGGGATAATAAAGAATGTAAAAAAACCCGAAAGTATAAGTATACTTTTCTGTTTCTTCCGCTTTTCAAATATTTGAATCTAAAAACTTTCAAGGACAGTTGCTAGTATTATGTTTTCTGTGAACTGGGGAAGGTTCCTGCCTTTGTTACCTCTGGTTATTGGCGAGCTATCCTGGGCTTTTCTGTGACTGGTAATGTTACTGTGCTATAATACTGTTACGAATATTTGTATTATACTAGATAGTGCTGACCTTAACTCTGTAGTTGGTATAGAGCAGGGCAGATTGTTTCAGCATTGCCTCATTACTCCCAAAATATAATGGCATGACCAAGGCCCAGTGGAAGGTGTGCTTTAAAATTATTTCCCAGCTGAAGCAGTCTAATTGTCTTCAGATACTACCAAATCCCTGCCTTACAGAAAGGATTTTTCCTATTCAATCTACTTACTAAAAAAACCAAAAAGAGAGTCTGGAGAGTTACTTGATTGTCTATGATCGAGTAGATTGCAAGTTCTTATTTTTTTTCCTTGTCAGATTACTTCCTGCCTTGCTTTTCTGGAAATCAAACAGTATGGATAATATTATTAGATTGCCAATGTATGCAGCAATTTTTCGAAACACTGCCATTTTTTCCCATTTAACACTTCTTGTAAATTTTCCTTTCTTGGGTATAATTGTGAGAATACTCTTGCTCTTGAAATTAAGATTAGGTGAAATATTCGTAATAATCCTGAACACTTTATGCCTGTGTTTTATTAAACTAAAAATTGTTTGTGAGCAATAAAATCTGTCTGGAGTTGTTCTGTACTCACTGAAATGTGCATTTGTTTTTCTGAGTGAGGAAGCTTCTGAATCATAGAATCATTTGGGTTGGAAGGTGTAGCAGCAGAAACAGCAACACCTGTTTCTTCGTGCACCACGCTGAATCTTTATTGCACACAGCTCATGTTTATATGGTAATGGCTAGTGCACATGTCCATCAAAACATTCTTCTATAACCATGTTTACATACTTGTTTCTGGGGTAAAGAACAATTTCTCAGGGGTAAGAGTTTGTCTTCTCACAGGTACAATCTGTTCCCACAGGAATAGATTGATGTGCTAGCTGATTCTCACTGTTGCAGTTCCTTTCTCATGGGAATTTATCAGGCTAGCTCTTAGCTATACTTAGCTGGAGTAACAAGGCCTGAACCATGATTTTGTAAGGACTTTCTTTTGTAAGTTTTTACCTAAATGTGATAGGAAGGGATCTTTAAAAATCACCTAATTCCAACCTCCCTGCCATGAGCAGGGACATCTTTGGCTAGTCCAGATTGCTCAGACTCCCATCCAGCCTGACCTTGAATGTTTCCAGGCACAGGGCATCCACCACCTCTCTGGGTAATTTAGATTTGTACTACCTTAATTGTAAAACACTTCTTTAAATCTATTCTGAATCTATCTTCTTTCAGTGTAACACCTTTACCCCTTGTCCTATTGTCGCAGCTCTGCTGTAAAATCTGTCCTCATCCCCATTCAAGTACTGAAAGGGTGAAGTCAGCTCTCCCTGGAACCTTCTCTTCTCCAGGATGAGCAACCCAAGTTCTCAGCCTGGCTGCATGGAAGAGGTGGCCAGCCCTCAGAGCATCTTTGTGGCCCTCAACTGGACTTCAGCAGTTCCATGTCCTTGATGTGCTGGGACCCCTGAGCGGGGCACAGCACTCCAGGTGAGCAGAGCCTCCCTGGATCACTCCCCATGCTGCTTTGGATGCAGCCAAGGACACACTTCCTATAATTGATACCATACCTAAGAATATGCATGGTTCATGCTGTGTATCCTAATAGATCAGTGATTTTAAAAAAACAAACACCTGGTGCCCACCACCCCCCCAAAAAAAACCCCAAAAAAACCAAGCAGCAAAACAATGCTGCAAAAAACTCCAAACCTCAAATGTTACAGTTCTGTCTGCTTTTATACTGCTGCAAAAGCAGGTGGAAGAAAGCACCTTCTGTAATTGATAGATCTTTATGGACAGCAATTAGGCAACAGCAGCTTTTCAGCTTAGGCTGGAGTACCCTGACAGTTTTATATTTATTTATGTTGATGCTAATGCTGTTTTTAAACATCTTCTCTTGATACAGCAGAGGAATTTTTCTGATTGTGTGGTGAGGTTGTCACAAAGAGATAATTGTTCAGAAGGCATTATTTTAAGGGTAACAGGGAGCTAGGATAAATGTAGGTTAAATATGTTTTGAATAAAGCAGACTCCAAACTCTCCACTTCCAGTTAAGAATACTGCCAATATGTACTATATTGGTTATTCTTCTTAGTGGAGACTATGTTCAGCCTGGATAAAACATTCATTAAATCACATCTCTAATTATCAAAGTGGAGTGGAGCATCTTGCATTCTAGAAAAGTGCAGAATATCCTACATGAAGTCTAGTTTGTTGGGGATTGTATATTTGTTTTATCAGGAGGAATGCTACAACCCTTTCCTATAGCAGATTGTAGCATCACTTTCTCTCAACATGAGTTGTACTGCTGACCACGAGTGCAGTCCAGGATTCAGTTGCTGGCCCTTTGGGGTTTTTTCTATGCAGTTTTTGTGGCTAATTGTTTTTAATTCAGACTTTTCTTCCAGTTTCATTATTAACAACCTAAAGAGGTAGCTAAATTTGCAATTTTTGTAAGTTGCAATAAAGATTCTGATGAGAGCCAGCATCTTTAGCAGTCAATGGCAGAAGAGCCTGTGGGATATTACCTTCCGTTGTGAAAGCAACATGATGGATTTTGCTTACTGCATCTTTTCCATGTGAAAAACGGCAATGTCCTTAATTGTATTTTCAGATGGATGGTCTTTTCTTGTATGTGCCTTTTTGTCTGTTGATTTCCCATATGTGGGAAACAAAGAAAATTTTGGCTTAATGTGAAAAATTCTTTGTTCTGCTTCTTCCTAGTCTTTGTCTTTGATCTAGTATCATGGAACACTGCTTCAGATAATAAGCTTTGGATAAAATGGAATTTTACATGTAGATTTATGCAGAAGATTTAATTTGTGGACCTTTTCTTAGCTACATGATACTGTAACTGTAAAACTACTGATGAGAAACCTTGTCTTGGGTCTGTGTCACAGGTTTATATCTTGATCTGGTTATTAAAGTTCTTAAAAATGCCTCTGCCTGAATTAAGGTGCAAACGGGACCATATGCCAGTGACAACAGTATGGGTTTTATTTGATAGTAAATATGAGAGAAAGAGAAAGGAGAAATAGAAAAGAGATGATGGGGAATAGAAAAGGCTTGACAGAGACAGAATAAGGAAAATTTCACCATCCCATGGATCCCAACGATGCTCTCTTCCTCCTCTCCAGCTGGTCTTCTTGGTGGTGAAGGTCCCCCCAAAAAGCATAGAATCCAAAGGGTTAATGTATGCTCAGGCTAGATAGAAAAACCCAGGCATTTCCCTGGTGTGGGGAGTTTCCTTCAAGAATGGCTCTGGTGGGGGCACTTTGGGGGGTCTTTGATGGATTATGGCGCCTCCCCCCCCCCTCAGCTGCCTGCCTTGTGAATGTCCCATGGATGTGGCCTGTGAGACTGGGGGTTCCACAGCTGGGCCAATTTGCATCAGGGAGGATGGTGTTCACTGCTTCTAACCAGAGGTTGCACTTGACACCTCTTCTACTCCCCTGTATAATTTTGGGAGGGAGTCTGTATAAACCTGGCTTCTGCAGGCTATGGTCTCTCCCACCCCAAACTCATCCAGGGAAGAGTCTCTGCTGCATTTGCTTTTTTGTGGGTGTATTTCTCTCCTTCAGTTTGGCTTGTTTTTTCCTTGGTCTGAGATGACTGAAGAATAGATTTTCCCTTTATCTAATCTTAGTGCTTTAATTTACAGTCTGAAGTCCAAGTCAAGTATCTTCAGGGAGGCTTCTTTGGTTGGAGCTTCTTTATACCTTTTGTTACAATGAGCAAAACTTTGTATCAATGTGTGAGGCATGAACTACTTCAGTCTCTGACAGCTTAGTATGGGGTATTAGGTTTGTTGTTAGTTTTTTTTTAAATTAATGTCATTAACTGGCATGCTGAGCAGCATTGTAGCATCTCTGTAGTCCTGCCAGTACTCAGTCCTTCCAAACAGATGTAGTATAAGATTGCACTTTTGTGCTGTTCAAATTAAGCTACTTTAGCACTGTGCCTGTAAAACTGGCTTCCTTTCTCTGCAGCTTATCTACACTATGTTGTTATCACTGGATATGACACACATTCCAGGAAAATGGTGTCTCTTTAATTCAACATTGATCAGATTAGGTTTCCTTTGTGGTAGATTTATAAAAGAAAGAGTAGATTCTGGTCTTTAATATCTGTGTGTTTCTGTTTAATTTCAAGCTAATATGCTTTTTCTATTCACAGTAGTGCTCACATGAATGAAGGGAATAAAGGTTATGTGAAAAAGATTTTTATTAGGATAGACTAAACATCAGTCATGCATATGTACTTTGTAAAACAGTGATGTTACAGCGTCTGTGGTTTTAGTTTTTTTCTTTTGTGATGCTGGGATTGTTTTTTGTAGTAGCTTTTTAAATAAGCAAGATTACTCCAGTCAGGCCTGTCCTGCCTCCCCAAATTCTCTCCTATCCTGAAATAATTTGAGCCCACAGTGATTTTGAAGCAAATATTCCAGAGGTCTCAAAAGGGGTGAGTTCCTAAATATATTAAAAAAATGGGCAGCCAGCTAAGGAAGACTGGCATCATTCCTACCCCTGCAGAAGAAAGGTTGCAGTGTGAGCAGCAGAAGAAGAATTAGAGAATGGAGACACTGAATAACCTCATTGTTAGAGAGCCTTCATTGGAGCTGAGACCATCTTAGGCATCTCTGGGTAGTAGTAGCTTGTGTCCTCATGGAAGTATTTAGTGGTCTGAAATGCATTAAACACGCATTTATAAAACACCACAACGTTGCATTTGGAGAGTGTTGACTGGAGTAGTTATGATACATATTTTGCTTTGGGAAGGAACCATTTTCACTGAAGAAAGAACCGTTTTTGCACAATTCACTCCTTTTTCATGAGCAACTTTTTAGGCACCTCCAGCTTCGTTTAATTCTAAGATTGTTGTAATGCCACTGTTGAATGTTTTAGGGACAATTCCTCAAAGAGAAGATCACAGAATTTTTAATCACTGATCTGTTTTTCTACCAGACTGATTGCTGTGATGGTTCATTTTCTTTGTATTAGATCTCAATCAAAAGTTGGTTACCATTTTTTATGCTTATTAAAAAGTCTGCCAAATTATGTCAAAACACCAAAAGATTTTGCTCTGGGTTTTGCATGTTATGTTAGCTGATCTAACATTTTCCTTCGTTGTGTTTTAACCAAGCATGGGAATACAGTCAAACTGTTCTTTGCCAACTGTCTAGACCAACTGTGTAGATCAAAGATGGTCTACATCTGATAGCACTGAAAGGAAACATGAATTTCCACAAGCCAGAGCTGTATTCTCCAGGGTCTGTATTATTTTGGACTGGGATATGGCATTTTATCAGCCAAGCCCTAGGTAAGTGATAGTCAAAAGCTATGAATTTCAGATAGCAGATCACAGCCAAAGGGAGAAATTTTGAGGTATACCTTTAATTAAAAAAAAGGGGGGAAGGCAAACCCAAAGCACATGTTAACCACTGGATTAAGTTTTTGTTTCGTGAAAGCCCCCAAAATTGCAGCTTGTTCCTTTTCAGCACTCTGTGGGTTTTGCATCCACTTTGTGGATTTCTACAGCATTGAAATTCAATTTCAAATTAAATTTGAAATTTCATTTTCAAATTAAATTTGAAATTTCAATTTCAAATTGAAAATACTAAATTACCGTCATCTATCCTTGTGCTGTAAAGTTTAATGCAAATGTGATGGGACTCTTGGTGAGAGAGTTACATGAAGGTTTGAATGCCTGGATCTGAGTATAAAAATCTACCTTGGCTAATCACTTAGGGATTGTAGAAGACATTTTTTGAAATGAATTTGTGAGAAATAGGGAAAAATGAAATCCAGGATGTGTGAAAGTAGTCCTTCTCCCATAATTCTGCCATTAGAAACATGCTTCTTGAACATGCAGGAATCAGTTTGTTACAGTAGCTTTATAACATTAGATTATTAGTGTACAATTTGCATATTCCCAAAGGCATTTTCTTTTTGTTGTATGCATTTCTATGACTTTAAAAAGAAGTATTAAAAATTCCTTATTTTTAGAAACCTATCTATATAAATGTGGTGATGACACCACAAAACCTGAAGTTAACTTGTGATGCAGTCTTGCATTTTTTTTTTCAGTATTTATGGATGGTTTTACTAACCTGCATATCCTTATGCTGTGATAAGCCTGAAATAACTGAATATATGTGTATTTGGTTAAGTAATTTAATCCATATATAGGTTCTTTCTGCCTTTTTAATATTTGTTATTGAAAAGTTCCTTAAAGATATTTCAAATGAAATTAAGAAAAATACTTGTGTACAACTGTAATAAAAGCTGATGTTAGAACATTACATAAAATACTCTCCTGAGCTTTTTCAGAACCTTGTCAAATTAAATACATTAAAGCCTCAAGATATTTTAAATGAATGGGTTTGAACTGTGTTCTGTGCCGTTTGGGGTTTTTCAACCCCACTGGCTACATCCTAGGAGTATTTGGGATTTTTTCCTTTTTCTTGGAAGGAAATGGCAGAACTATTAGCACACACTACAATAGTTTTGCAGCCCTTTCCCTGGTCAGAAATGGCTAAGTTAATAAACCATAAGATGAAGATAAATACCTTGGCTATCAGTGACATTTGAAAAATACGTTTAGAAGGCATAATTATTTAAATTCTTCTTCTGAGATGTAATGTGATAAATGTTCTATGAATCTAACCAATTTAACCTCCAATAAAACAAAGTACTGTTGATTTTGAAGTATTCTGTACTGCTAATATGTTTTTTCTGTCAATTCCTTTCTCAATTGATCACTCTGTTTCCCCCTGCCTCCCGTGGCAGGCTTTTCCCTGTAAAAGGACCGATCTGTCTAAGGTAGAGAAATTAAATTTCTATTTATTGATTGCCATGTCTGCATGTAGTTAACTCACAGAGGCTATGCTAACATATATATGTCTTGTACTTTTTAAATACCTTTTCCCCAGAAATTCTTTTTCTTTTTATACTCATGTCAGCATGATACTTAATTTGTAACCTTAATGAAGGAGCTGTTTTCTGTTCTTGTAGAAAGTAGTCTTACAAAACTTCATTTGTATCATTGTCATCAAAACAGACAGAAAATTATATTGTGTTCCCATTTTGGTGTTACTCAGAAAACAAAATTTTTGCTGTATTCTTTATTTTTTTTTTAAATCAGGCTAGAATTTGAGAGACAGCAACGAGAGGAGCTTGAAAAATTGGAAAGTAAAAGGTAACATTGTTCTCTGTGGTATTTATGTGTGTATGTATGTCTATATATATACAAGTTACAGACTCTTTTAAATCATGAATTTGGAGTCACAGCAAGATGATCCTGAATAGCTGAATTGGAGCTAACTGGTATTTAAGAAACTCTGGATAGATTGTGCAAATGCAATATATTACCCTTGCTCTTAATTTTCATGGTTTTACTTTAAAAGATGGCAAATTACATTCCTAATTAATATCTCTTTTTAATGGTTTATTTATCTTTGAACTGAATCGTGATAGGAGAAATTCACATTACATTCTGCTTCTCTTACATCAAACCGTGGTGTGCAATGGACAGACTATTCATGCTTTTCATAACATTATGTGGAAGTTGGTGTGGAATACAAAAGAAAGCATTGGTATTAGCTGCCAAACTGAGTTGATTTTTTTGGCTCATCATACCTGCTAAGACTGTGGAAGTGGTAGCTGTGCATTGTTACAGATCTCAGCACTGATTAGATTCACAGGCTGAAAACATTTCTGCATTCTCAACTTTAGAGGGTGTGCTCCATTTTGATAGAGCTCTTTCTGCAATTGGACTAAATGAAGTAAACTCAGAAAAATCCTGAAACACTGAAGATACTATTCAGTAACTAATGCAATTGATATTTATCCCTTTTTGTTACGTTGGTGGAGTTTAAATTCAGATTGTGCAGAAGCTGATTTGCTTGTAGTTTAATTATTCTGACTTCTGGCAAAATAACCAGTCGACTTGGAGGTTGCCTCTACTTGTATTATGGGGATAATGGTAACCCTCAAGTAAGAGAGATTACACAGGACATAATAGTTTTTCTTAAATCTTGTAATCCTGTTTATGAGTAATTCAGTTGGAGTTACCTAAAGTGAAAATATTAATTCATCTGTTGGCTTAAATTTGGTGAGACAAATTGCTAATCAAGTCCTTCTATACAAGTTTTTGTGTGTGAGAATATGTGTTTGTAAAAAAAAAAAACAACAAACTTATTTACTCTGCACTGTGTGCATAGATATGTTCTCTTAATATTTTTTTTGGATTTGACGGAACTAATACAGTCTAATTTTTTAATAACATAAGTGCTACATAACATGTCTTCCTATAATTTATATATCCATAGCTTTTTATACTGACACAGACTGTGAATATCTTCTTGATTTGTCTCATGCATTGAGTCATTTCCAAGCAATGAAGGATCTTAACCTGTAACAAAACAAAACTATTTAAAAAATAAAGTTATATATAGTCAAAAATCTTAGTCCAAGGCTTTTTAACTTCATGTAAGTGTTTTACTGTAGGAAACAAATAGAAGAGATGGAAGAAAAACAAAAATCTGACAAAGCAGAACTTGTAAGAATGCAGCAAGAAGTAGAGTCACAGCGCAAAGAGACAGAAATAGTTCAGCTGCAAATACGAAAGCAGGAGGAGAGTCTGAAACGAAGAAGTGTTCACATTGAAAGCAGGTTAAAGGATTTGCTGGCTGAAAAAGAAAAATTTGAAGAAGAGAGATTACGGGAACAACAGGAGATAGAACTTCAAAAGAAAAAGCAGCAGGAAGAAATTTTTGACCGGGTCAAAGAGGAGTTGCAGCGACTACATGAACTTAATCATAATGAAAAAGTAGAGAAAATGCAGATTTTTCGTGAGCTAGAAAAACTAAAAAAGGAAAAAGATGAGCAGTATCTTAAGCTGGAATCAGAAAAAAAGAGACTTGAAGAACAGGAAAGAGAACAGGTGATGCTGGTGGCTCACCTGGAGGAACAGCTTCGAGAGAAGCAGGTCATGATAGAGCTCCTGAAGAGAGGGGATGTGCAAAGAGTAGAAGAAGAGAGAAGAGATCTTGAAGAGATCAGAGAATCTCTTTTGAAAGTCAAGGAAGCCCGATCTGAAGGTGATGAAAACCATGAAGATTTAGAAAAAGCACAGTATGATTTTGTAGAGTTTAAAAGGAAACAGCTGGAACAGTTGGCTGTTTTGGAAAAAGATTTAATTCAACAAATGGATCACCTAGAAAAGGAAATAGCAGATGAAAAAAGAGCTCTGGAGCACTTAAAATTTGTACATGAAGAACATTTAAATCTCAAGAGGGATGATGAAAATTTTATGCATGCCATGCTCAAGGCTGAAGAAGTTGACAAGATAAAGCCAGTGGAATACAGGCTCCAATCTAAAGTACGCCAGCTTGAGTACCTGAAGAGTAATCATTTTCCAGCTCTGCAGGAGGAAAAACAAAGAGCCTCTGAAGTCCTCCATAGGGGCTTGCTAGGGTTAGATAATACTCTCTATCAAATAGAGAAAGAAATAGAAGAAAAAGAAGAGCAGCTTGCCCAGTATAGGGCCAGCACAAATCAGCTGCAGCAGCTTCAAGAAACTTTTGAATTCACAGCCAATGTAGCACGGCAGGAAGGAAAGGTTAGGAAAAAGGAGAAAGAAATCCTTGAATCAAGGGAAAAGCAGCAGAGAGAAGCACTGGAGCAAGCTGTTGCTAAGTTAGAAAGGAGGCATTCTGCTTTGCAGCGTCGTTCCACCATAGACTTTGAAATTGAAGAGCAGAAACAAAAGCTGGCCACCTTGAACAACAGCTGTGGCGAGCAGGCAGGGCTGCAGGCGAGTCTGGAAGCTGAACAGAAAGCTCTTGAACAAGATCGAGAACGGTGAGTGCTGCAATATCTTCCATTTGTCAGAACCTGTCCACAAAAGGGGAATAATTTTATACCTTGGATATTGAGAGCACAACTTATTCAGTGTCCTGGTGCTTGGGTTTCCTCATGAGTTTCAAGTAGTTTATCCACAGTTGAAACTACTGCTTTTTAAAGAATTCTTGCTCACTTATTAAATTCTGGTATGTTTGGATGCTTATCCCACCCTTAGCAGGATATTATTTACATTGCCCATCACAGTACTTAAATTGTTTTACCTGTGTAAGAAGCTCAGACATCCTTATGTTCTGCCCTTACAGCAAATATGCCATCTAACAACTTTTTTCTCTTAAATTCTTTCTGTATAACTTTTTTCTTTTTTCTTTATTAGTATCAAGTTAGATGTTTGTTCAAAATTTGGACAGTATACCTGCCAACTGTCTCTCTGCACTGAACCCTTCTGTATTAAAAGTAAATGGGGGTAAATGTTAATTTTTTGAATAGTCCTGGATTCAAGGTAAATAAAAATTAGCTAGCCACATATCCATGTAAAATTTGATGTTGCTTTTTAAGCTTATTGAAAAATAAACAGAAGCTTTAATACTGCCCAGTGTGGTGACAATCCCTTTTAGGCACAGAAGCAATGTCATGGGTTATACTCAAGATATTTAGCCTGAGAGGCTCAGAGAAAAGTCAGTCAGGTAGGGAAGGATCTTCCTCTGTGGAAGAGGTAGAAATCTTTTGGGATTTTTTTTGACCTGAGCAAAAAGTCACCAAGATTAATGTATTCAATCCCTGCAGTATAGAAAAAGTGCAGAATTGCCATTTTTAAATGTGCTGCCTGATTTGCTTATACTGGAGCTTTAAAACCTGTGAGTGTCAGTGAAAAAATGAGGTGTTTTTTTCTTCAGGTAGCATTTGTCATAAATTTTTTTAAATATTTCACTAATTTATGTGAATAATTTTTATAAGCCCTTCAAACAGATGTAGAAAAACTGCTTAAATGAAGAAACTTGCCTGTAGCCAAATTGGAGAGCTCTTCTATATTCTGTTCCTTTTAAACAATTGTCAAAGAGTTGCTTTGTATAGGCTGTGTAGAGGTCACTTTTTCAACATTTATAGCTACATTGCTCAGCTTTTAGTTAAGCATTTTCAGTACTTCATTTCAATTCATCATTTTGTGTATATTGTCATTATTTTCCATAATTTTCATGAACATAAAATCTCATTTTCTGCACTAAGCATCTCACTTGACTAAAGTGAGCCGTAAACAGCTGGAGGTTCCACAAAAATAGGGTTGTGTAATAAGTGAAAAAATATGTTGTCAGCCAGAAAACTGAGGTTTGGAGAAGAAACTAAGTAAATAAAAAAACAAAAAAAACCCCCCAAAAAACCAAAAAAAAAAACCCCAACTTACAACTATATTATTTTTAAATTGTTTATTTTTTCCTTGTTTACTTCAAAGTCCTCTTGCTAAATAAAACTTTGAAGTCTTTCAGTGAATAGCCCATGGGCCTGAATAATTCAATTCAGTATGTTTTTGTTAGTGTTTGAGGCAAGAGAAAGATGTAAAGATACATGAGAGTATGTTCAACATTTCAGGCTACTTATTGCTCTTGTGTTTGAATTTACATTTCACAGTATATGATGCCATAGTAAGCATATGAATTTTATATGTTTTTTATTGTTTATCTAGATCCCATTATGTAATTATGTGCTCTGGTTCAGATCAGTGTTAACTCTCTGAAAATGTTTAAATGCACTATTCATTTGAAGTGCTATACAAGTCTAAGTCCATCATAACTAGATACTAGATGTTTTTATTTGTTTGAATCATATGGAAGCTCAAAATTCTTTCACCTACAGGTATCTTGGTTTTAGATAATTTAAAGGAGAATGCTCTGGAATTAGTTATCTCCTTTAAGAGTTCCAAGAATCCTTTTCTACCAATAAGAAATTAATACTAATAGAAGAAAGTGAAAAGGCAACAGTTTATGAAGAAAAGAATGCCAATAGGCAAAGGAAAAAAAAAAAAATTGCTAGATATCAAACTGCTAGACCTCACCACCCCATTGAAACAAAGACAGACCCAAAAAGCTGGAAAATCCCTGTCCTAGTTTGGAGGACAGGTGTCTGCTAAAAAAGGCAGGAGCCTCTCTTTGAAATGGAGAATGTAAAACCCCCTTCCTCCAAATTGTTATAATTTTGAAATTATTAGGAATATTAAAATAGAATTACATAACTATTAAAATAGTATTACAAAGAACAAACCCAAAATGCTGACACAGTCAGAATACAACCTGACACCCCGTCAGTCAGGGTGTTGTTAGCAGTCCCATTAAATGGTGGCTGCATCGTCCTGCAGTGACAGATGTGGTTCCGTTTAAGCAGTGCTCCTCTAGAAGGGTGCAGTTTTCTTCTGAGGGTCAAGTGGTGATGTGGAAAGGTCCAGTTTTTCCCTGGAATCCAGTGGAAAAAGGAGCTACCTTGGTATTCCAAACTTCAGTTTTTATCTTGGTAGGAAAGGCTTGGCGTTTTCTCCTGGCTGGAGCATCTCCCAATGGGTTGAAGTACAGTAGTTTCATGATTATAAGCCGCACTTTTTTCACTGAAGAATGCAGCCTACACCAGTGGTGTGGCTAATCATCAGGTGTGGCTTATTTATGGACAAAGCCCAGCAAAATGCCAACCTGGAAGTGAGAGCCGGCCAAGGGAGAGAGCTGCCGCAGCGCCACTGCCAGGTGGGCAGTGAGCCGGAGCCACAGGTGAGTGGGCAGCCGGCCACCGCTGGATTGGCGAGGCCAGCCCAGCTTTGCCGCCTTCGCATGAGCGAACGAGCCGCCTTTGCCGCGTTCGCGCAGGTGAGGGGGCCACCTTCACTGCGGCCAGTGCGCTGCCGCTGGCACCGCCTCCCTTGGAGCGGGCAAGTGAGCGCTGCTGCTGCCTCATCCCTTCACGCAGGCGAGCGAGCACCACTGCTGCCGCATCCCTTTGCGTGGGCAGGCGAGCAAGTGCCGCCAGCGCTGCATCCCTTTGCACGGGCGGGCGAATGAGCGCCACTCCCTGGCACTTCCCGGCGCTCCCGCTGCTCCTGCTGCCTGCTGCTCCCCGCGTTGCTGTCTCCCGCTGGTGGCTGCCCCCTCCCAGCACAGCCCTGGCGCTGCCTGGCCCCTCAGCAGCACCCCCACCCTGCCATGCGGAAAAAATAAAAAAATGCAGCTTATATTCGTTCGGGTGCGGCTTATATATGGACAAGTCCCGTGGTCTACCCGGCTACCCGGATGTGCACCCTATATTCCGGTGCGGCTTATAATTGTGAAATTACTGTAATTTTATCAGTCACACAGTGGTGGACCCAATAGGCCATTAGCAAAAGATAGCTCCCTGGAGGACGGATGGCTTGTGAAAAGATAAAGATCACTGCTCCACCTGGTTTCAATAGATGGCCCATTAGCAGAATATCTCCCATGCAGATAAGGATCACTGCCCCCACCCGGTCTCAACAGATGGTGATAGAATAGATACTTCGGTCATATCCATATTGTAACCAAAGACAATCTCCATTCCCCATACAGACCTGTTGGGATGGCTTTGGGCCGGGCCCTGACAGACGCGGTGATGAGGTGGTGTGAGATCCATCTCAGGAAAGCAGGAGCCTGCAGAGCAGTTCCAGGTACAGCAGGGCAGGCATGGCAGCTGGACTGAAGCCACTGGTGTTTGGACAAGTGGCTGCAGAATTCCTTCTCAAGGCAGCTCAAACATTGCTACTGCAGTTTCTCTGATCTGAGGAAAAAAAACAAACCAAAAAGTAAAAAAAAGGTCTTCCCCTAAGCAAAGACTAAGCAACCAGCAGTGCAAATACCATGCTGTGAAAAGCTGTGAAAAAACTTGGGTGGGGAGCTTTTTAAAATGCCTACACCTCCCAGTCCCAGCAGACACTCGAGGTCTGCGGCTTCAGGATCTTAAAGAAACAGTAACAGTTTAACTTTAACTGGGATATATACACCCTTTTTAGCTTTACTGACAGAGATTTGGGGCACTAGAATAAATATAAAACAGCTTTAGAGGCATCTTTGAGGCAAGTGGCAGGGCACAGTTCAGTGTACTTACTGGTGGATGCATCACAAGGCTAAATTTGTAGCTATATAAGTGATATCTTCTCATAGTAGGATTGCAAACCAAGAGCTAAGCTTTATTCCTTTAATGTAAATCTGATTTTTGTTGTTGAATTGATTTTCCATGGATGCAAACACTTTCCTATATACATCAGCCATCTTTCACCCTCAGGACACAAGATTGTTTTGCTGCTAATCAAAAGAAATAGATGGCTTCTGGCAGTGCTGGAAAAAGCACTCTAAAACTGAAATAACATTTCAGCCTAAATCTCAGCATTCATCATCTCTCTAATTTTCCCATTTAACCCCCCAGGATGGAATATAGAATTGCACTTCAATTTAGATACATACAATTGTAGCTGAAGTGGTAGAATCCCAGCTTTGCATAGTTCCTCCTGTTTTTGCAAGACCTTATTTTCTCTTAATATTTGATTTCTAAGTAATCTCCAGAAAAACAGTTACTTCTAGAGACAAAATATTTTAATGAAAGTGGGGAACATTATTACTGTGTTACTAATCTAATCTCAGCTACTTTACAACTGAAAAGGGTATTCTGCAGATTACTTTGTTGTAATATGATGGATATTGCAGTAAGTGCTTCTTATTTCATTCTTAATGCCTCCAGACATTTTTAGTCAGAAACACAGTATCCAATTTTACATGCTGTATTCTGTGCATATAAATCTGTGTAGAATTAAATTTATTTGATAAAGCAAGAAGGTTTTAAAAGATGATTTCTTACCTGTATGTATACAATAAGTACTGTATGTTTATTTTGTAGATGTATTTTCAAAAGGAAAACTGGAACAACTGGAAAATGTACATGTGTAGTACACAATTTAAAGATTTTCTTTTAGAGAAGTTTTGCCACATCAATATTTTAGGTTTTCTTTGTTGATTTTTTTTTTCCTATTAGTGCTGTATTTTGAATTTTTAATCTTTAACCCCTTTGTTTCTTCATTGACTTTCACACTGGAAAATAATATCTGAGGTCACTGATAGAGTTCTGTAAAAATGAGACTTTATTCAAGTGATTTTAATAGATAGATTAGGTCTTAGGAATTAATATTTAATGTACAGATTTAGATAGCTTTTGCAATGGAAGTTATTTGAGTTGTTTTATTTGACTTGATACTACTCTTGGAATGTGGTTTTGAGCTCTCTCTGTTTTCCTGTCTAAATATGCTTAAAGAAAAATTATGATTTTTAAACCTTCATAAATACTAGTATCAATTATCTTACATATATATATACCAGGGCACATTGCTTCCCATCAGAACTATGCAAATCAACTCCAAACCAAAGCAAATTACATGTTATGATATCTTTATAGCCTGGACCAGGAAATTCAGCAGCTGAAGCAGAAAATATATGAGGGTGATGGAGCTCAGAAAGGAAACCATGGAATATTAGATGAGAGACCCTCCCATAGCACTTCCCCTGCCAGTCCAACAAAGCCACAACCACCTGCTGCCCCACTGGTTGATGATAGGTAGGTAACCTGCATTCCTGAAATACAATGCGAATGATAGCTTTGGAAAATAAATGTTTTGAAAGAAACATTCTGCCAGGGTTGCATTTGACTTAAATACTGTGATTGTACTGGAAGACTAAAATGGAAATAAAATTTATGTTGTATTGTAAGTAACCAATAGCCTCACCTGTTGTTCCTGTGCAGTTTGTTTTAGAATACAGGGTTGGAAACCTGAAGGCTGAAAGGTACTTAAGTAGTTCTTGAGTTTACACATACTTGTCTATATAGTTTTGCTTCATATATGCTTAAGACAACAAAGTACATTCAATTGTCTTAAACCTTTTTTAATAGGACAGCTGCCAGGCATCCCTAAAATCTTTAGTCTCTGCCCTTGTTAAACTTACGCATGGCAGTTATTAGCATTGGCTCTTGCAACATCCCTTCTGTTTGAAGACCAAACCTTTGCTAGCCCAAGTTGCTGATATTGCAACAGCAATGAAGGCAAGCTGTTAAATTACTGAAGATGCAACCCTTGCCTTCTTCCTTCTTCATCACTTGTAGCCTCACTGCCTCTGGTGTATAGTGCTGCACTCATAGCCATGACTGAACCTGTGTTCTAGTAATTTGTTTAATTAATAGTAATTTTTTAACCTTTGCCTGTTAGATGAACATTCAAAAGTCCTTGTTTCTTCCTTAAGGAGGGTTAAAGCTGGTCTAACATTGAGCCTGCCATTTAAGAGCTGTGCACTATTAGGGTTAAAAGCATTTCAAAGAGCCTTTTAGTCTGTTTTGATTTTTATATAAAAATACATTATTTTTCCATATATACACACACTTTTCTGTGTCTTAAAGAATAAATGCCTTTATTGAACAAGAAGTGCAGAGAAGGCTCCAGAATATTCACCATAAAGCTGAGGATAATCATGTTAGTGCATCCTGGTCTACAGACAGTTTCAAGGTGAGCAGAAATGGATGGGACATCCTGACCTTCAATGGACCATGTCTAACCACTAATTTAGTTTTGTCATTCAGTAATGTTCATGTTTTCCTGGGTTTACTTACTTTTAATTTCCAAAAAAAATGTAAACAATAAGTGAGGTATGATACCAGATTACAATTTTTAAAGTTTAATAATCTTTTTATTTCCAGTGGCCTTTTTCTGTTGTATTATTTTGGCAGGAAAGAGTGTGTAAATGGCAATAAGAAGTTTGCAGACAAACTAAAATCTTCATTTTATGTAAAAAAAATTAACTGATGAAAAATTAATGTTCTTCTGGATGGAATTTCATACTTGCCAACAAATGCCTATTCAAATACTGGAGATCTAGTTGATCCAAAGAGTGGATTTATTGACTTCTAAGCTGGTGGTTTAATAAAAATTGATTGATAATTTTATCTGTTATAAAGAATGTATCTTCCTTGGAATACTTTTAAATTAACTTATACAAGAAAGGCACTTTTTAATAACCTCCTGTACCGTTTTTGTGCTTAGGATAATGAGAGGCATAATAACAGCACTGTGCAACGCAAGCTGAAGTATGAGGTAGGTCATAATTTGTCAGAATGAGATGGTTGTCTTAAATTATGGCATGCCCTGTAATTAAATTTCATAATGTTTAGCTGCATAATTAGAATTTGGAATTCACAGCAAGATTAATGGCTAACAGAGGTGGCAGTGCATCTTACCAGTTGGAATCAAAGTGATTTTGTTTCAGATTGGACCTAGCTTTTCCTTATTTGAAAGATATGGTGTTAGGATGGATCTTTCTTCATTGTTTTGCCATGATTCCTAATTTGGAACAGCATTCCTTTTGTTATTTTTAGGGGAGAAAAGCATTTAATGAGCATTTAATGATTGTTTGAATTCAGAATATATGTAACATTTTTGACTCCGATGAACTGCTGTAAAGATGTCTGTAAGTTAGCAGGAAGAACCAAGCAGGCTGTGTGTGTCCTGAAGGATTTGTACATATATTTATATATTTTTTAACTGAGACTTGGATTCCTCCCACCATATTTAGTTTTCAAACACAGTTGTTGAAACACAGTTATTGTCTTGGTGGGTAAATGCTAAATACCTTCACGGATTTAAACTGTAACAATAGGAGGGCTGAACACCTTGAATTTTTACTTCTTTGACTTCTACACTGTTGGTTTTCAGCATTCTTTTGACTACTATGGGATTACTTTTTGGTGCATGTGTGGGGGAAAAAAATCAAGAGCTTATACATTTCTGCATTGCCTGTTGACTTTCCTGGGATTTTTGAGTAAAGCAAGTATATACCAAGTGAAATGGATACTGCACAAGAAATAAGCAGGGATGGGTTGAAAACTCAACTATTCATTAATCAGATATCAGTCACTTCTGTTGGATTTTTGAGAGAGAGAGAGATTGTACCAGTTTTGGGTGATTGTATAAATCTAATTAAAATCAGTCCTTACTTTAGGAAGTGTTCAGGTCAGCAGATTTTATAAATACGTTTTGATTTTCTTCGTTTGAAATTTTTAACAGAAAAGTAAATAGTGGCAGCCACACTATGCCTTTCCATTTCTATCTAGAGATGGCAATTGTGCTTCTGAGTTGTGTGGAGAAAATGCAGGAGTAAGAGACCATAAGAGACGGAAGGCATATATGGAGATGCTGGATTTAATTTCCAGTTCTGAAAGACTTTCCTCCCCTTGTACATCAGAGAAGGTGTTTCAGAATGAAAGGAGTAACTCAGTGCAAGAGGGCTTTGCTTATCATTGTGACATTAAAAGTAGTTCAATTCATTCTACAAGTAATAATACTTTAAAGAGTAAGAATGTTTCATATCAGAATGCTTTATCTACTTCTTTACATAGTTCTGACTTTAATAATGTGGCTTATTCATTCCATAAGGTTGAAAATTTCAGTCATTTTGATGATAAAATAATTACTTCTCCAGATTGTGACAGCTCAGGAACTGAATCTGATTGTTCCCACATGAAACAGATGTCTTCTGCAGGATCCTTAATGGGTGCTAATGAGCAAACTGGCTTTAGCATATTGTGCCTTCTCTTTTCTCAGTCTAATGTGCATTCTGAAACAAAAACTTAAGAAGATAAGAGCCCATTAAAGACAGTGCAACCTATAGTTGAAGAACAGTCTAGTAATTCTCACCTTCCAACACACAATACCTCTGATTTAGTTTCTTTTAAGTCAATAACTTCTTGTTTTTATGCAAGACCAGAACACGCTTCCAGTTTGGGATATTTTCAGTAAGCTTTCCTGCTTTTACGAAGACAGCAGTAGTCAGCTGGTCACCAGTGCAGTGTTTCTAAACAAATTAAGGAGTTGGGAAGTTTGTGTGATGGAAGTGAGAGATGTGCCCAAGCAATATCATGAATAAAAAAATCTGCCATTTATAAGAAACTTGCAAGTACAGTAATTTCGCATGTATAAAGCGCACCGGAGTATAAGACGCACTTCCGGGTTGCCGGCAAGTCCCCACAATTTCTCTATATATAAGGCACACCAGCGTATAAGGCGCACTTTTTTTTGATGCAAGGATCTGCTGCTGGCTCTCCCCACCCAGCCGCCAAAGCTGTGCCCTCTGGCTCTCCCCGCCTGACCGCCAGGGACGCACCCCCTGCCTCCCCCTGCACTGCCGCCGCCCCGGCTCCCTGCATGCCACTGCTGCCCTGGCTCCCCGCGTGCTGCTGCTGCCCTGGCTCACTGCACACTGCCACCACCCCAGCTCCCTGTGCGCGGCTGGGACTGTGCCCCCCGGCTCTCCCCGCCCAGCTGCCAGAGCTGCGCCCCCCAGCTCTCCCCGCCTGGCCACTGCCCCATCTTGCCACACACCGCTGCTGCCCTGGCTCCTCGCGTGCCGCTGCTGCCCGGGCTCGCCCTGCGCCACCACTGGCCCCGCGTCCCTGGCTCTCCCCTTGCCTGCTGGCTCTCGCGGCTCGCACATCCAGTGCACTTCCGGGCTCGGATCAAAACTTCAGTCAAAAAGGTGCGCCTGATACACGTGAAAGTACTGTAAATGTGTTCCCCAAGTCAAATGTGAATCGACATGTATCCCACACTAGTGGTGGTGCTAAAGCTCATACTAAAAATGTCATTGAGCCTGAATCCCCCTGCAAGAGGCTGTCACAATGTGCATAAGCACAGAGATCTCTGATGCCTTTGTGAGAAAGCACTCTGAAAAATTTGCATGCCATTTGGGAAAACAAACAAACAAAAAAAAAGAGCTAGAAAACAGTTCTGTGTTAAGACAGAACTTTCTGCATTTTCCTGATGTCTTTTTGAAACCTCAGGTGTATACTCTGGAAGAAGTACTGGAATTTTTCATCTGTGCTTTACCTCAAATTTCTGTTAAGATGGAGAAGTTGAAAGATATCTATTGGCTTACTGTTGGCAGTTGCAGAAGACCAGACCCAGAACCTGCTTGCTTGCTTTTGTTCAGTTCCATTCTGTATGTTGTTCTTGTTTTGTCAGCTGAACAAGGCACCTGCCAGAGTTCCTTAGCAGTATTTCATGAGGTTCCTATCAGCACTATAAAGGAGATTCAAGTTGCCTTTGGTGGACAGAATATTTGACTTGTGTTATGCTGAAGATGACTTACAATATTTACCTATAACAAACACTTCACTAAAAGAATTTGCAGGAACATAATGAGAAGTTTGATTGTTACAGTTTGATTGTTTGGATGATGATGTTTATTTAAATCACCACCTCTTGAAAGATGATTTGATGCAGATTTCACTGTAGTGAATTTCAGATATAAATGAATTAGTGTTTTTCAAATGGAGTACAATTGTCCTGTAAATTTCAAACTGAGTTTGCTGACCTGGTTTACTTACTCTGTGAAAATATGGGACGTATTAAACCTTAATTAGGTGAGATTCATGTACTGCTGTATACATCAGAGAAAGTAGACTGTGCTAAGCAGACTGTGTGTAAGAGTCTTGTTCTTACAACTACTCATATAGGCCTCTTATAGGAAAATAATGTCTTTTTTTCTGCACCTAATAATTTGGATGCTTTATGCCAGAGATCATAATTTGACAGCCTTTGGTTGTACAGTTTGAATGATACCTGTTGTACAGTTTTGCCAGACAAAGTGAAGTGCACAAAAATTGAGCTTGTGTTTTCTAAAAGGAGTGAGATTGGACCTGATTCAAGAATTGTTTTTTCTAAATACTGTGAAAAATATACTCAGCTGACAGTCATCTCATCAATTCTTCAAAGCAGTTTACATATCCCTTTGGAAATCTGGAAATTAACATTCAGTTAAAGTGAAGAAGCCATTTGGCTAATTATGCATTTGACTAGGTATTGAAATCCAAGTAAGTTTAGATACATTCAAAATAAAAGGCTAATAAATATTGATAAAGTTATTTCCCTCTCCCCCTTTTTCTTTAATCAATAGAGAAAAGGGACCTTTGAGCTCTAAAGGAATACCACAGACTTTGTACATACATCTAAGCAATAATAATTATTAATTGAGTGTTTGCATTTTGTACATCTCTGAAATGCTTTACTTACAATTCATTGGAAAAGTCAGGAAATTAAATGTTTCTGTGTTATATGGTAGGTGGATGAAAACTGTAATTACCACTCTGTCTTATGATTTCCTTTTTGACTGTTTTCTAGCTCCTTCCATATACTATCTATCTTCATTAATGTCTTCTCTATTCCTCCTTAACTGTCTTTTCCTTAATCTTTTTGATTATTTTTTGTTCATGCTCCTCATTTACTTCATGCCCTTGATCTCAATGTTTCAACACGTGCAGATTTTTTAAAATCTTATTTTCACTGAATGCTCTTAATACTACAGATGTTTACAACTTTTATACATGCAATTTTGGGAATATTAGCATTGACAATTCTCTTCTTCAGAGTTTTATATTTAAAATTTGTTGCACTTTCATATCAAAATTTGTCACAAGTGCCAAAAAAAAAAAAGCTTTAAATAGCATTTCAACCTTTGGTCATGCTACTGTGGCAAGACAGATGTTTTGGAGGGGTTTACCATCTGTGTGCATGTTTCTCATGCTACAGCTAGGTAGTTGACAACTGGGGACACTGCCTGACAGATGGAGTGAGTTTAACTCTACAGTTCTGTCCATGTAATGTTCTTGGCCTTAATTTCATCATTCTCTGCTTGCTTACTGATGGGGTTGTTGATGCTGTGAGACTGCATCTTTTACAGTCTTTTTATTACTACGTCTCAAAACCAAAATGGAGCTATTGGACATTGGTAGAATATTTCCATTAGTTGAGACTTTCCTCTAGCTTAGGACAAGGGGTATTTTACCTGTTACCACTGTCAGATGTTTGAGTAGCCAATAAGCTGTTGTCTCCTATCTTTTATTTCTTCTCTTGTAAGGGGAGCTGAATATTTTTTGAATCCTGTTGCTTGAATATGCCATCTGCCTTTGTGGAAGATGGTTCTTGGCAGAAAGAACAGTGGTATCTCATCTGAAATTCTGAAGTCTGTGAGCATATTGCCAAGCAGAGGTGAAATCTACTACACAGACTTCAGTCTCCCTCCTAGTATAAGAACATTTGCCATTTGTTTGTACCGTGTCTTAGGACATGATAATGTAACTCACATGGGATTTAAAAAGAAATAGCTTACATTGGGTAGGGAAGTTAGGTCTGGAAGGATGAACACTTGTTTGGACAAAGAATTATGGAGTTTTTTATTCTTACAGTAATTTCACACTTATAAGCCACACCTGGTTATAAGCCACACATCCAGGTTGTAGGGAACCCCACGGAGTTTGTCCATAAATAAGTCGCACCAGATGAAAAGCCACACTTTTTTTTTTTTTTCCCCCATGCAGCAGGTTGGGGGTGCTGCTGAGGGGCCAGGCAGCACCGGGGGCGGCGGGAGCGGGCAGTGCCGGGCCCCACCAGGAGCGGGAGGAGGCAGCATCGAGAGTGGGAGGGGGCAGTGCTGGGAGTGGGAGCGGGCAGCGCCGGGGCTGCACTGGGAGCGGGAGGGGCCAGCGCCGGGAGTGGCGGGGGCCCGGCCGCTCGCTGGGAGCTGAGGGGCAGGGAATGCCTGTTCCCGTCTTCCCCACTCGCTCTGCGCGTCTCCCGAGGGGCAGGGAATGCCTGCTCCCCCTGCGGCTCATACTTCCGGGTTGGCATGTCGCCGGAATTTGTCCATAAATAAGCTGCACCTGGTGATTAGCTGCTCTTCCAGGACTGGCTTGATTCTTCAATGAAATAGGTGCGGCTTATCAGTGTGAAATTACTGTACATTTTTACCTCCTTAAGGAAGTCCAAAAATGAGCAAAATGTGTCATACTATTTTTAGGATTGTGGAGTTTTTTAAACAAAAGAATGTGTATGCAAATGAGTAGACAGAGTAGTATCATCATGTCAGTCCTGCTCAGGAGTGGCTCCCTCCCTGACATCACTATGGCGTTTCTTCTGGGCCTTGCCCAAAGTCTTTGAGTGACACTATCTGAGAGGACTGTCTTGAATAAGGCTGTTAAAGGAAATCAGTCTCTGCAAGCAATTTCTTTTCTGATTATTGTCCAAACTTAAATGTTTGTGCATCTTGTGTTTCTCAATAATGCTTTTTCTCTTCGGTGCTTTTTAAAAAAATCAAACTCAATGAATACTCTGCACTTTCATGAAAAAGAACTTCATAGCAATTGATTTTATTCTAATATTTCTTCTATTTTTATGATGTAAAGTAAACATAAAGATCATTGTTTATGAATATCAAAGCGTTATTTAGTGTATTATGGTGCATTTTCCTCAACTCTTTGTGTTTGAGATTGTTTTCCTCTCTGTTAGCCGTTTGTAATAGTTCTCTGAAAATGACTGCAAATAAATTACATGTTTTCAGAGGTGGCTTTAAGAGTGGCTTTATGGTTTTATTGCTGTTTTAAGACAGATGATGTTGTTTTCAAGGGAATGAACTTCTCTTTTCCCCCAAGGAAAGCACTTACATTTCAGTGCACCAGAAATGAGTTTTAGCTGAAAAGCCAGTAATGTCGGTAGTAATTAGGGAAGAGCAAAATGGACAGCAGACAATATTTGTTGTGAAAACAAAGGTGGTTAAAAATGTTTTTCCATTCAAACATAAACTTCTAAAGTGGTTTCTTAAAATAAAATGTTTGTGGTAAATACACTCTGGATTAACTCAGTGGAAAAAAATTGACTTCTTTTTTATTTTCTTTTTCACTCTTATTAATGCTAATGCTAAGGGAAATTACTTTGTCATTTATAATTGACTGGCAATGAAATAACAGCCTCCTCTTCTTGAGTGGCCAAAGGCTCTCTATAACAGGCAGAGGTGTTTATGAATGAGTTCCAAATTCTTCTCCAGCTCCTACACAGTCTTATGTGTACTGGAAGTCACCAGGAGTTGCTACAAAGAAGTTGAATGTTGAGAATACAGTTACAGCTCAAGTGGTGGATAGCAGTGCTAAAAACAAATACATAGTCATAACTTTAAAGTGATAGTTTTTCAGTCTTTTCAGTCATTAATTTATATTTGTCATGCTGCTGTTATTTTTTTAAGTGCCTGTTCATTAAGGTTTTCAGACTAAAAATGTTCAATGGAGGAAGGAGAGGACTTCCTTAAAGGCAGCTTCTGTACTTATTCACTCTAAATGCTTATGCTGCTTTTGGGCATAGTGACTGCAAAGCATTAATCTTTTCAGTTGCAAAAATGTTTTATTTTGACATAATTTCAGAGTTACATATTCCATCTGGCTGTCAGAGGAATGCGCTCTCATTGCAAATAAACTTTTAGATTGTTTTGTTCAGACTGTGCAAATTTATCATAGTTGAGTTTTCTGGGATTCAGATATTATTTAGAAAAATGGTATGAAGCTGTTCTGACAGAGGATTGCTTATTTAATTATAAAATGTGTTTGAACTTTTGATGTTTAAGAGCTTTCTGAATTGCCTAGTCTCCTGGAGCTTTGCATGATGTTGTAAATGTTTGTTATAAAAGATAGAGATGTACAAAAATTCGAATTAACTGTGAAAGCTTGATTAATACACTGATTTTTTTTAAAGGGGGGTAATAAAAGATCTTCTGCTTCCCCTTCTTTTTGATACCTAAGATGAAAATGCCCTTTTAAATAAAGAAATATTTTTTAATACACTTCACCTTAATTTTTGTATGCATAAAAATATACTTGTGTATAAGACAAGATCCACTTTGTTTTCAAAGCATTCCCTCATTTTAGAAGTAATTTCTGCCTCCTCTTTTCCCACTCCTCTGACCAGGAGCACTTTCTCATTTTCAGTGAAGTTTTATTCCTTATGTAGTGATTGATTTTGATTTTGCTTTCTTCTCCCTATTTGGTATGTACATGAAAGCGGATGGTCTGTCGTTCACTAGGAGCAAATCCAGACGACCTGAAGGACCCAATTAAAATTAGTATTCCACGGTATGTCCTGTGTGGGCAGGGAAAGGATGAACATTATGAGTTTGAAATAAAGGTAAGTGCTTGCCATTTTCTTTAATGCTTTTATTCCACTAAATGCAATTTGTGGTTCTCTTTCTCTTATGTAAGCAGCCTCAATACTGTTAAATAAGAGAGGTGAGAAGAATGTGCAGAGTAGGACACTATAAAGACAAGGGCAATAATTTCATGACTAGAAGGCGCACCAGATTATAAGGCGCACTTCTGGATTGTCAGCAGTTTCCCAAATTCTGTCCATATATAAGGTGCACCGGACTATAAGGTGCACATTTTTTTTGCGGCGAGGATCCGCGCACAGCGAAGTAACAAATTAGTAAAGGAATTGCACAGTCGTGGGGTTTACTGGCAGGTGCTCAATTTGCAAACATTCTTCACGGATCGGCGTAACCTTTAAATGCAGCAGGCACCCTCCTCATGCCGTGGACCCTGCCACTCCCGTCTGCTCCCGGCGCTGGCTGCCCCGGCTCTCGTGGCGCACAGCCAGTGCAGCTCTCGTGGCTTGGCTCGTCATGGCTTGCACTTCCAGGTTGGCAAATTTCCAAACTTTGTCAATATATAAGGTGCACCAGATTATAAAGCGCACTTCTGGGTTTCGATCAACATTTTAGACTTTAGGGTGTGCCTTGTAGTCTTGAAATGACTGTATTTTCCTCGTGGGTTGAAGGCTAGTAGCCAAACTCTTGGATGAGCAGTTCCAGAGCCAATGTCAATTCAATCTGAAGAGTTCCAGAGATGAGAATTAAGTGCATATTGGCTATAGAAAAGCCCTTTATTGAGATGCAAGCGTCAAGTATAGAAAAGGCTTAGACTTTAAATATTTACCTGAAATAACAAAAGCATTGAAAGCATTGTAGAAGTATTTTGCACATATGCATGACGAAGGCTTGATTCTTTTCAGACTCTCTTTATTGTTCTGATTCTTCCCAGTCTGCATTTCCAAGGTGTTGCTTCTCCAAACTCTCAGTTGATCTTCTGTGCAGAAATGCTTGGGGCAGGAAAAAGCATATTAATTTTGTTTCCTCTGGTATGCAGACAGTGTTTTTACAAAGCGTGATCTAAAGTGTAATTGGAAATGTTTCTCAGTGTTTATGGACATTTGTGTAACATAACTGATGTACATGGTATCAGAGACAGAACTGGCAGCCTCTTCTGCTGAATGTGCTACCAGGTGCTTTGTTAGCTGCTGCGAGGTGGAGAAGTGACCTTCCTCTCAGTATAAAAGACTATTTTTGAACTATGTTCTCTTTTGAAACAGTTTTTATTAAATGGGCAGTCTTAGCTTTGTTTGTGCTAATTAAATTTTCATTTTGGAACACCTCCTTTTACCTGTTGTACTTTGATATTCCTGGAGCTAGTGAAAGCCTGGAGCCAGGGAGATGCTGAGAGATGAGTAAGTGCATATTCTGTTCTGAATATATTGATGTATTTATTTTCCAAGTATTCTCCCTTCATCAGTAAAACCCATGTAAGCCTCTGCAAGATCTTAGCATGAAGGAGCAGTTGAAAGGATATGTGCAGTCTGGCAGTTTGGGGATGTTTTGTATAGTCATTCCCTCACATGAATCAATCAACTGCTAATGCTTTTTCCTTTCCCTCTAGGTCTCTGTGTCACAGTGGATTGCTTCTGCTGTAGTCAGGATTTAGCTCCATGCTACAATCCACAGACATTCCAGAAACTTTTCTATTTTAAACCTTTTCTGTGCAGAGCTCCCAGCTCTACTTTGATCTGTATTAGTCTTCAGAAGCTCCTACAGTTATTCTATAGAAAATTAGAACACATGTAATAGTGGGTTTGGTTTTTTCTTTTGCCTTAAAAATCAGGACAATGAAGAGAGGGGAGAATTTAAATGTACCTATTCATTTAATATCTTCCTCATAGGTCAGAATACCATGTCAGCTGTCAAAATAATTCCTGATTTCAACCTTGCTTCACTTACTTCAAGATTACTTTCAGGTCATCTGAAATATATGTCATTGTGGGAAAGGACTGAGGTGTTGCTAATCTCATTTCCTTTGCTAGGTCCTAAATAAGCTTTCTTCAGCAAGGTTCCTCTTGCTTTTGGGAAAATGGGTCACTGATCTATCTGCATGTCATAGCACTTTGCAGCCTGACAAAGTGACAAGTGATGATTGAGTTGAATTTTAGGATAGTCCCCAAAACTCTGAATCCTAGGTATCTCAGAGGTATTTTCTTCAACAGATGTTTCTAGTCATCGTGTTTCTAACTGCATATTGTTATATAGAGGAACAAATGTAATAAACTTCTGTATATAAGAAATGTATACATTTCTTCTTGTGACATGAAGTAGTAAAGATTATTTTGTCTATATGCTGCAAGAAACAGAATGAGTTCCACTTTCCTTGGCAGCTTCTTGGTCAATTCATAAGTCTTTCAACCCTAATTGTACTGTACAACAATATTTTGTTTTAGTGCAGGTTCAGCCTCTTGTCAGTATAGACGTACATGGGAATAGGCCAGCAGGATGTTCAGTCCACTCAGGTTCTCTCACTGGATCCATATCCTAATCAAAGATGCTGAGTGAGTCCTATAAGAACCGAGTGGACAGAATTCAAAACAGGAAGAAATTGATAATTTATTAGCACTAAGACAGCACCTTCTTTTGCAGCAGGAATATGTCATGGAGCTGTTTGTGCTAATCTGCTGTTAAGTATTCTATGTGAATTGATTCATTTCCAAAAAAGCTTCCATTTGAGTGACAGTTTAATGTGTTGTCTTTAAAGACATGATGAAACAGTAATAGCTTAATCAGGTCTAAACATATTTATGTTAGAGCTGAATTGTATGCCAGAGAACTATTCTTGTATTCCCCACTTCCTTTCATGTTGTGTCAGGATATTTAGACAAGGCTGTGCTAGAAACAGTGTGGGAAGAGCTTTTGCATCAGTAAAACTTGTGGTATCTGTTACAGACAGTGCCCATGGTTGCAGACAGTACCTATGGTTGGCAGAGGAGCAGCAAGGCAGCAGGGAAGGTGGAACTCCAGCACTCATAAAGACATGCAAGGTCTCCTGAGAGCAGGTGGAAACAAAGTCTGGAAGAATCAAGCACAGCCCTGCAGGGATCCTCTGACAATAGTGAAAGTTGTAGATAAGCCTTCTCATTCTTACTCAGCTTTCCCTCTTTCTTCTGAGTTCCCTCCTTTTATTTATACTGTTTGATGTTCTTTCAAAATTCTTTTTCTTGTATTTCAAAGCCTTTCAGTGATGTCTGACAAGTACTCTATAAGAAAAGACCCAGGCAGATGCATCCTAAAACCATGCTTTCCTTCAGATCCAGTTGCATTTCTGTTCAGCCAGATGCTGTGTTGGATCTGCTCAAAAAGTCCACCTTTCTAGTTTAAATTTATTTCTGAGTTTGGTGAACTGTTGCAGAGTGAGACTAAAGCAGAAGTAGTTCTCATTGATTCACAGTTCTTTAAGAAAATTATGCATGCCCCATAACTGCCTAAATTAGTAGAAAGTCTAATATTCCATCAACCTTATCAGATGAATACCCTCAATAATAAAATTTAAAAAGATTATAAGAATTTTTTAGAAAACTTCTAGCTTTTCAGATGCTGTATTCGTTGTGTGAGGAACAGTTTCAAGAAGGTCCATTTGAAGAAATGCGAGTCCTCATGAGGACTATAGAGAGTTTAACCAGCCCAGGTAAAGAAATTAGGCATTTCCTGTTTTTTTCTAATTGCCATCAGAAATAGGTGGAATATTGTTTTTTTTCTCCCCCAGCCATGGTGTTTCTTCTGTTGCTATGATGCAGAAAGAGAACAAGTTCTGTTCTTTACAGTGGAATCGATCGAAAATGTCTCCTAGGTTGTTTTCTATCAGTCAAGGAGACACAACCGTGATATCTCCTTTCAGATTTATAGGTTTTACATAGGAAATGATGCCTTTGAATGAGAAAAACAAAACAACCCAAATTCTAAGGCAAATCTAGGATTACAGCAGTACCTAGATAAGAATATTTCACAATCTGTCTTGCAGATGTAATTGACCATATGGTTTTGTTCTTAAGAAAATACGTTTAACTCTATTAGCAAATTACGTAAAAAGCAATGAAAGGGCTTTTCAGAATTGCTTTACTTGTTGTTCAAAACATCTGCATTTGTACGTCCCTGTCCCATTCCTTCAGAACATATAGTCAGTTATACTTTTTTTTTTTAAATGGGGGAAAATAACCCCAACTCAAACTTGTTGGATCAGTTGTAGGAGTAAAAGGCTGTGTTCTAGAAATGCTATTGCTATGCAAAGTGCAATGTAATTCTCCTTATACAAGTGGAGTTTGATTCTGTCTGTCCTAATAACATCATTGCTGTGCTTTGGGGGCCAGTTAAGAGTTTGTTTAACATTGAAATTTGTTTTTCAATCATACCAGCTATAACAACAATTAATTTTTGCAATTACCTGCTAGTCTCATTACAAGAATTTGGAAAGTAAAACAAAGAAGATGACAGGTTTGACCAAGTCATGTCAAACCAAGCCACTAAAAAACACTTCTTAAGCAGAACAGATGCATGGCTTTGCTGTTTGTCTTGCTGTCCATCTCTAACAAGTTATTAAACTTTGTAGAAGAAAGCTAATAAATAAGTGGCTGCAGGCATTTTGGGTAAGTTTGGTGCCACCCCAATCACCCAGACAGCTGCCTGATGCACAGCCAACATGACATGTCTGCTATTCCCCAGGCTGTGTGTCTGAAGGAGTCCAGAATGCCTTTTCCTAGGTTGCTCTTCGTCTGTGAAAATCCCTGGGAAAAAGAGGTCCCTCTTCAATAAAGATCATATACAAGTGAAATTAGCACAGCAAATTTTCACAACTCTGTAATATTAAATTACAGAATTAAAGCAGAAAGAATGCAGTAATGAGTAACATCTTTGTTTTGTGATTAGCTGTTACACTTGACCATTTCTGCTCAAACACTGAAATCACACAGTCCTCTGCCTTAATTATTCAGAGCAGGATGGTTAATTGATTAATTGAGATCAGTAACATGCATATTCCTGAACATTTATTGATTTATTTTAGTTAAACCTGCCTATGAATGTTACATCTGTTCACCTGAGTTGTAAAGTTTGAGACACTGCTAACAATGTATTGAGGGAATGTAGTCCACTGTGCAGGTGTCCTAAAATGACAGAATTGAGAAGATTGGAAAAACATTTAAGATCAAGTCCAAATGTCAGCCCAGCAGCACTAACATGTTTACCATTAAACCATGTCATCGAGTGCCATACCCACCCTTTTTTGAACACTTCTACGGATGGTGACTCATAGTAACAGTGAAGCTTATTCATGATATGAAAGACAAATTTTTTGAGAGATTAGTTTTCGTTGTGGTTACATGCTAGAACAACCTATGTTATAACGTTTGTGAAAAGTTTAGAGCAGGCACGTTTTGTTTGCTTTCATCTTTAGTTTAAAATTGAGGTAAAAATGGGAAAAAGCCTACCCCAAACCTCATTCCTCTTGCCATAAAACATGCAATAATTTCTGGTTTTCAAGGCACTTCCCCTAATTTCCCTGTAGCATATACAGCAGCAAAGGCAGCAGGGATGGAGAAGAATGGACCAGAGATGAGATTGTTGCAAGTGTGGGGTAGCAGCATTTGTGCTTGGTTTCTTCTGGCTTTGTTGCTCTGATTTCTGTTTCTTTTTGCCTCCATAATTTTTTGATACACTCAGTGGTGAGACAACTACTTGTTAACTTTAGGAGTCACTTTAAGATTAAAAAGTCTTTGTGAGACATGTTTTGTGAAATTGCTTATTTTTCATCTTCCTGCATAAAATCATAGCATAGCTAAGCTAAGCATATTAGACCTTTTTGATTCAAAATGCAGCAGTGTTCAGTTTAAGTAATGCAGTTGGCTCTCTCCATCTCTACTAGTCAGCGTAGAGTAATGTTCACTCACCCTGCAGCTTGGCTTCTTGTTAGCCTTGGATCACTAGAGCTGCACAAAAACTTTTGACTTCTGACTGTGAAGTCAAATGCTCTAGTCACAACACTTTTATGACCCAGTTAGAAATGTCCTTAGCTAGTTTCACGTAATTTCAAATAGTGTTTAGTATCTCAGTTCTAGTGAGAATTTTGGAAATAACTTAGTGATGATAAGGTTAGTTTGCCCTTCCTCTTTGCTCCTGTTGTTATGCACAGGAGTAATAATATTGATTTTAAGAAAACTTCCTATATAAATGGAATGTTCTTCACCATTTTGAAGACACAGACCAACAGTGTGTTAAAAAGCTGATATAATATTTTACCCTGCAAACTGGAATTCCATTCTATGTGTTAATGAACTTTGTGTATCCAAGAAATGTGTATATTAATTGTCAATGTCTATGTATAAGAATATATATTTCTGTGAATATTTTGAGAGGCTACACTACACTTATTCTGGATGTTATTTCTTCATTAATGGAGTACCCACTGATTGTAATACTGAGAGTCAAATAGCTGCACAAAGAAGGGATTTGGAATGTTTTAAAGTGTTTACAGTTTTGTCAAATCATTGTGGATTAAGGAATAAATGCATTCAGGCGTTTCTTGCTTTGCTGTCAGTGCTCATTATTAAATACATTTCTGTCATGAACTTCCATATAATGAAAGAAAAACTAAGTAAACTTATAAAACTTTTTGAACTAAGAACTAAGAACTATCCATTTTAATCTTAAAACCTTCTATACTGCATGAGTTTTAGTGTTGTACACCGTGTGGGTTTACTTCTGTTCCTTCTTTTTATATTTTCTGCCCTAGATAACAGTCTTGGATGAAACATGGACAGTATTTCGGCGGTACAGTCGTTTTCGAGAATTGCATAAAACTTTAAAACTGAAATACCCAGAGGTAAGTTTTGGTAAAACTTATTTTACCAAAAAGAGTAGAGACTTGAAAAAAAGGGGTTTGAAATATGTTTACTCAAAAAGGGAGGTGATTTCAGACAGCCAGCACAATTTCATCCTGACCAATCTAGTGACCTATGATGGAATGGCTGTATCTGTGCACATGAGAAGAGCTGCAGGTGTCATCTCTTTTCATCTGTAAGGCCTTTGTCACAGTGTCTTGGTTTAAAGAGTTTAATTAAAGAGATGGGTGCTCTGAAATGAGTAACCTTCCCCTTCATTCGAACCAATCCCTTCCCAGCAATGAGATATGGGTAGGTATAAGTGAAAAAAATAACACATTACTGACAAACAGAATGCCAACAGGCAAGGAAAAAAAAGGTCAATATTTCCTAGATACCAAACGATGAAAAACTCACTACCCTGGTAGAGCAAAGAGAGACCCAAAGTGCCAGAAATAGCCTTTCTTGAGATGGCACTAGGCAGGGACAGCCATAGGCTTGTGGGGCAAAGAGACAAGATGCCATCACATCCCTCTTGGGAAGGCAAGAGCTTTGCAGAGCAGTTTTAGGAGCAGGTGAAGACTTGCTGACTCATGTGGGATCTGCCTGCTGCTTCCTCCTGCTGTTCACAGGCTCTGCTGCTGTTGCTGTGCTCTGCACTTGTGGCTGTGGGATGAGGGGAAGAGCAACAATCTGTTGGTGCCAGCATGGGGTGGCCTTTTTTGCTGCCAGCAAAGTTTGCAAATTCACTTTGAACCAGTTTCTAATTGCAAAATGCAGTCATTGTGGATGGGTGTGGTTGTGAAGCCTAAGCTGCCAGAGAGAGGCTCTGCTCCTGTCGTCTTCTCTCCTGGAGAGGCAGCCGATCGATTTGGACTGGCTTGCTGCAGCAGGGCTGCCCATGGCTGCCCCAAGGCAGATCAAACCTGCTCACTGCACTCCCTCTGAGATGGCGGGAAAAAAACCAAAAACGAAAAGAGATCCCAAAAAGGGAGGAAAAACCTTTGCCTGAGCAAAGACCAAACAGCCTGCAAAATAAATACCATGTGGCAAAGGAAAAGGACCAGAAGCTGCCTGGGAGGGTCCATTTTGAAAATACCTGCAGTAGCACTCCCTCACACACACAGAGTCTCTGGCTGCAGAGTCTTCAGGAGACTAACAATTCTTGGACACAGATGGATATGGAATACAGAAACATTATGCATCATCCCAGGAGACATAGTCCCCCAACATCCCTTTTCTCTGACTTGGAAGGAGATGGATTTAGTAGGTAAACTGTTTTGGTGGATGAGGAATCGCTTGGATAGTCACAACCAGCAGGTGCTGATCAATGGCTTAAGGTCCACACAGATGTCAGTGGAAAGTGGTACCCCTCAGGATTCCATATTGGGACCGGTGCTGTTAAATATCTTCATCAGCTGACACAGAAGGAACAAGCATACTTTTTACAAGTTTGAAGATGACACCAAGCTGGGTGCAGCTCACAAGCATGAGGGATGGGATGTCATCCAGAGGAACCTAGATGAATTCGACAAATAAGCCCATGGGAATTTTATGAGATTCAACAAGGCCAAGTGCACCTGGGTGCAGGCAGTTCCCAGTGTGAGTACAGGATGAATGAGGAATGAGGTTATTCAGAGCAGCCCTGCCAAGAAGGATTTGGATGTGCTGTGGATGAGAGGCTGGGTGTGACCCAGCAATGTGTAGTCGCAGCCCTGAAACCCAGTCATGTCCTGGGCTGCATCAATAGAGTGGTCTGCAGGTCTAGTGAGGTGATTCTCTACGTCTGCTCTGGTGAGACCCAACCATCCAACTCTGGAATCCTCAGCACAGGAGGGATGGACATGGACATCTTGGAGTGATCAGATGGTCGGAGCACCTCTCCTTTGGAGAGAGGCTGAGAGAGTTGGGGTTATTCAGCCTGGAGAAGAGAAGGCTCTGGGTAGAATTTACAGCTGCCTTTTAGTTCTTTAAGGGGGATTATTAGAAAAATGGGGACAGATTTTGCAGCAAGGCTGTTACAGTAGACAAGGAATAATGGTTTTAAACTGCAGAAGGCAGGTTCAGAATAGAATGTAAGAAAAAATTTTACAGCGGCACAGTTTTTACATAGAGAAGAGTGGATGCTTCATCGCTGGGTATATTCAAGGATAGGTTAGCTGGAACTCTGAGCAACCTGATATAGCTGAAGATGTCCCTGCTCATGACAGAGGGTTGGACTCAATGGCCTTTAAAGATCTCTTCCAACCCAAATGATTTTATGATTCTATGACTCCTCTCAGATGTATGTGTCCCTAAGACTGACAAGCCCTTCAGCACTTCAGAGATCCAAGGGTTATTGATACAGCATGGATGTTGCAATGAAACTGTGACTCTGTGTTTTGCTTCTGGCTATAAATTCCCTTCACTGCTGACTAGCATCATTCCCTGGAGCTTGCTGTTTTGTTCATTGTAAGATACTTGCTGTCAGATCCTGTTGTCCTGACAACTTCTCATTTGAAAGAACAGCATTGCTTCACAAATACCCTTTCCTACCCTCTCAGCTTTCAGGTTTCTGCAAAATGAAAAATTAATCTGACCACTCCAGAGATTCTGGGCATTCAGGAGGAGGAGCTGTGCCTGATGGAGCTTTAGTTCATTGGAGTGAGCATTTATGGAATTACAGTTTTTAGTTTTCACATCTAACTTTTAATTATTAACATTTTTCTTTCTTCCTACATGTTCGTTTGGATAGTAGAAGAAATAAATCATTCAAGCAATGAAAGTGACCCTGATTTGAGAGCTAGCACAAGTGAAGAAGCTTGGGCCATATATTCAAGGGCAGTAGATTAAAAAATATGGATATGTTAAACAAAGAGAGACATGCAGTATTGTGCACGTCTTCTTGGTTTCGTTAATGTATGCTTTAAGCTGAAAATGAAATGAGCATGAAATAGACCTTGAGTCTGGGGCTTCAGACTGTTCCCATTTCAAAACAGTATGAAAACCAGATATGGAAACTACTGTGCTCCAAATATCTAAGAAAAAGTTTTTAAAGGAAAAAGGAGAGAGAGAAAATAAAATTAATTCATCTTTTTTTAAATGACAGAATTTTTTTAAGGTGAAATGGAGATTTTAATGGGAAATTTAAATGTTTTTTTGTATACAAATATTACTTGTGAATGTTGTATCATATTTATATTTGAATGACTTGCCATTTCCTTTGGATGTTAGAGTTATAGTCTGTTAACAGGAATATCCTAATTGAATTAACTCTAGAAAAAAGAGCCAGGCAGTCATCCAGTTGACATGGAAAAGGGCCACCTGAATTCTTGTGGAGACTGATTTTCCCCATTTAGGAAAACCTGCTACAGTAGTCTTCTTCAGAGTTGGTTATTGATCCTGACAGTACATTGAGGAGCAACTGAATTCTTTAACACCTGCATCAGAGGGACATCAGCTTCATTCTTGTAGGTAGTAATTGGATTCAGGAAGGATCTGATGTTCTTAAAGCCACTACTAAAATGTCCTGTGTGCTGCAGCATATTTCACGTTTTTGAACTGAGTATTTGTGACTGACTGTACAAATTCAGGCTTTTTTTGGTGTTACAGGAGGGAGTGGGTTTTTTTTTATTCTTACTTGTTTGTTTTGAAAAAACAACATGAATAGTATTATTAAATCAAAATAAAGTCCAGCATCCAAGAGTGTACAACAGGATAAAATCCCAGCCTAGAGCACAGGTACATAGATTTCTTCATCTTGGAGTCTTCCCAGCTAAATCTATTTTTGTCGTCATTAACAGTTCACAGTTAATATTTTTTCTGTGGATTTTATCTGTATTTTATATTCCCTACGCTGCTCACTTTATAAGTATCTTATAGAGGGCAATTTTCTTTTGCAGTTTATTTTCTTTTATCATCTTCTCTCTGTTTGTGATTTTGCTTGCAAGGTCAATACATTCGCTAGTTTAATGTGTCCGTTTGTTCCTAATTGACATTTCTGCATTGCCGTATTTTGTGTTCTAGGTAAACTTACTGAGATCCATATCTAGTGCGTTAACAGAATTACTGGTTAGTTATGCCAAAGCATGAGTGTCTAATCTCCATATTTTTATTAAGCTGCCCATTCCTTTGTGAAGAAGTTTTTTAAGTCTGCAAACACCAAGTCTTATAAAGTTGACAACAGTATCTTTCTCCAGCCTTGACTGAACTTTCACTTCACTGAATTATCAGAGAAGTTCAAATATGCTCATGTTTGCTAAATACCAAGCATGCTAACGATTAGGAGAAGCAAGATGAACATTTGATCATGTCAGCTAGTGCTTTTAGATAGGTACTGCCATGCAGGTACCTGTTCTGGAAACCCTTGCAGAACTGATGATTTCTTCTCTGTTTTACACAGCACAGGCTGCTGTATTGTGTCCATTCCTGCTTTGAGAATGGCAGGGCTGTGGGCAGAAGAGATCTATATAATATGCAGTGGGTTTCTTCTACTCATCAGCATTTCTACAAACTACTGTGTCCTTGTTTATCAGAGGGGAAGCGCATGTTGTGATGGATGAAACAAAAAAATAGTGTGTGCTGCAGTAAAGATCTGGTATTTGTTTTCTTTGAAGGAATTTCATTAACAGTGTTACATATGTGAAAGACTGATGGTTTTCCGTATTTTTACCTTTATTTAACATAGCTTTAATTTATGGTAATTTTGGATTAGTCTTGCAATGTGAATAGCAATTCAGTTTGTTTTGTAAATTGAAACTCATCTGTCTGCTTCTGCTCATCTGTCATTGAACTAATTTAGGATTCACCATGATGCAAAAATGCATTTAAATACCAAACTTAGGAGAGTTATGTCTTTAGTCACTATGTATTATTCCAAAAATACTTGATCCTTTAAAGGATCTTACCAGGATCTATCAGAGTTGAGTTTTATTTTGCACAGTTCACCTTCTCAGTCTAAATTAATATTTATAATGAACAGCAAAAATACTGTGGGCATGTTTAATAGATGAGCGTCCTGCTATTGGAAGTGAACTTTACAGCTCATTAGTTGCTCAGCTCTGAGTTACTATATCAGTATTTTAATAATTTGCTGATCTTGCATATCATGTTTCTGCCACTGAATTCCCAAAGGGATGTCTTGGCAAACTGATTTATTAGGAAGGTTTTGAAAAAAAGTCTATGTTTCAAAAGCAGAAACTTACCTAATATCTTCCAGTTTTACAAGATGTCATCTATAATATATATCTGCACATTTCTTCTAATGTAATTAAGGGGCTGCTGACAACAGCTTATCTAACTAAAACGTGTCACGTGCAAATTTTGAAAGACTGAAGAAGCTGCAGCATGCTGAAACTGAGCCAGTGGCAGATAACTACCAAGCATTTAACAGTGTCTGTTTTTTGGAGGGGCCTGCATGACTGTCCTTTTCCCAGCTCCAGCTTCTGAATTTTACTTCTGAATTTTTAATTAAGATCGTGTTTGGCTTTCAGTTGCAGTAGTCTCTCTAATGAATGCACTTACTGATTTAGTCAGAGAGCAAATGGACTGGACTCTTCATTCTCAATAGAGAGGTGAGAACTTCCATAGTTAGATTCTCCTGTTTTTCCCTCTGTCTTCATCTTTTCTTACAAGTTTCGGGTTTTGGAATAATACCAGAGTGTTGGTTTCTGCAGAAAACTTTCCTTCCTGATCTACATCTTGCTGCAAGGGAAATCTCACTCTCCTAAAACTTTCTTGTCTTTACCCTCTTTCAAAGGAGAGCAGAGAAACTGTTCCTATTTGTCTTTCTCCTAACCAAATCCAAGGTTTATGAAGCCTTTAAGTTCCATTTGCATCCAGGTTTTGTGGGGCTTTCACTGTAGGCACTGCTTATGGAGTTCCCTGTCAGTCATTATGAAAACCATTTCTGTGTGCATAAAAATCTCTACATGTTGTTAAGGAAAGCAGCTTCCATAGAGGCATTTTTATTGCTAATAGTGATTCTTGACTTAAAATATTAGAAAATCTCTGGAGAGCTGCTAAGGGGAAACTTGGATTTATAGACTCATGCATGGACATATGGACATATGTGTGTCCTGTTCAGCAGGAATGCCAAAGCTATTGACTTCTAGCTTATTTAACAGAATGTAGTAATTTCTCTAATATCTGTATTTGTAGATCTGTATATAAGTATATATTTGTGTCTTTCCGTGTATAAGGGACTGTTTATAGTTTTAAAATAATTATGGGTTATAACCTGTAAGAATTGCATGAAACTCAAAGAACAGATTTTTCAGAAGTACTAAGTGAATGTTTTCTAAAATACAGTAATTTCACGAATATAAGCCGCACCTTTTTCATTAAAGAATCCAGCCCACCCCAGTGGTGCGGCTTATATTCAGGTGCGGCTTATCTATGGACAAATCCCAGCAAAACGCCAACCCGGAAGTGAGAGCCAGCCAAGCAGAGTGGCAAGTGGGAGCCGCCGGGAGCATGAGACTGCCAGGAACGAGGGCTGCAAGTGTGCAGCCCGGCCCCTGTGCCACCGGGAGCCGGTGGGAACGGGGAACAGCCGGGAACGGGGGCTGCGCAAGGGCAGCCC
>VRYO01001589.1:148461-175371 GCA_009812075.1 Sialia sialis
GGGGCTGCGCAAGGGCAGCCCGGCCCCTGTGCCACCGGGAGCCGGTGGGAACGGGGGCTGCGCAAGGGCAGCCCCGCCCCTGCCGCTGGGAAGCTGGGCTGTGTGGGGCCGGGCCGGAGCGCCCTGCCCCTCTGCCGTGTGAGTTAAAAAAAAAAAAAAAAAAAAAAAAAAAGGCGCGGCTTATATTCGGGTGCGGCTTATATATGGGCAAATCCCGTGGTCTTCCCAGCTACCCGGAAGTGCGGCTTATATTCAGGTGCGGTTTATAATCGTGAAACTACTGTATACTGAAATCAAAACATTCGTTGCAAGCTTATTTAAAAACTTTTTAAAATACTTTGAAATATTTCAGACATTTCAAAACTCAAAAAGTAGTCTATCTGTTTTTCATCCAAAGTATTTTGCATCTCAGTGAAGAAAGACAAATGTTTGCATCTCAGTGATGGCAATACCTATTTCATCCATCCATACTCAACCATCCAGCATATAATGTGTAATTTGCTAGCAAAATAGAGCAGACACCAGTTTTTTAATTGTTTCTTAAGTTCGTTTTAGACACTCTTCCACTACTTCTTATTGTTCAGGTGTAGTTCAGCTATGTAATGATTAATGAAGAGTCATGAACTCTTTATGGAGCCACCACTAACTGGTCTCACTGTCCTTTCCTTTTGACTCTGCGCTCTTCTTTTGGGTGACTGCCAAGGAAGGATCTCTGTTTCGTTTTTAAGTGCTCCATACATCTGGTGGTCTTGATAAGTAGTAAATGGAAGAAATCTTCATCATGAATTGCTGGCACAGATACCCTGGAGAGGGTATGAAATTGAGGTGAAGTCATTAATTTTAGGAGAACACCCTTGGATTCTGGAATAGATCACTGACAGAGAAATGCAGTATTTTACTAACATTCAAAATATGGTTGGTGTGAATTTGGGCATTTTTATTCTTTCCCCCCTCCCGCCAATAATCTCAAGGACAATTAGGCAATTTCTGTGTACTTACATAATGATTAAATAATTTTTAATGTCTTATCAGACATGCAGAATTCTCCTTTCCAGTGAAGAATTCAACCAGGAGTGGAACAATAAGCCAGCATATTTGTGCAGAGCACTTGGGGCAATGTTTAGGCTGGGATCTTGGCTGTCTGACTGCTCCAGTTCTGGTTTATAACACTGCAGCTGTAGAGTTTTATTGAATGTAAAACTTATATTAATATTCTGTGACTGAGGTACTTGGCTTGCAGGGCTGGCAAGCCCGTTGCCATGTAACTAGTGAGCTTCTGGAGCTTAGGAGCTGATTTGGCAGCACAAGTCAGAAGCTTATTGCATTAGCATTGGTTGGCCTGAAACTACTGATTTAACACTGGATTTTCTAATTTACTGGCATTAGTAACTGTATTTTTAGTTAGTATGTAAGCTTTAGGTAGTATGCTCATATTGATTGCAAAATTCTGGACATTTTGATTCTTCTAGTGTTCGATTTTAAATAGCATAGAGTAGTATAGTTGTAAATAATTGAACTTTCCTAAGACAATGTTGAAAAATATTTTGTTCTGAAACCTGCTGTGCTTATGCCAGAGTCTTGATCCTGCAGTGACTGAAGTCCCAGTCTAGTCACAAATTCATTCATTGTTGACATTGATGTTTAGAAACTCTTGAGACCAAGAAGCAATTTAAAATCAGTGATTACTTGCACTAGAGAGGGCAGGGTGTAGCATATAATACAGAACATGATTGTACATATCTTGCTATAAATCTATCTCATTATTTTAGAAAGTTCAGGTTTATTCGGTCATGGATTCTTTGTTCAGGTTCTTTCATGGAGCCCTATGACCCTTTGTAAGTATAGTCTCTAACAATATTTTAAGATTTGTCTATTTCTTTGAAAAATTGATCCAGTGAAGAGATAAGCTTGCTGACGTGTTTTGGCTGAACTGGATGTTTCTGGGTGTCTGGATAAAAAGTAGCAAATTTTGTTTGTTTTTTTTTTCCAAATAATCAAGACTAATGTACTGCCGTTTTGGTTTTAAACAGTGGTAGAATTTAATAGGACTGTACTATGAGAACCATAGGACAAACACCAAGCACCAAGAATGTATAAACAGTCTAAAAGCCTGTTTGTTTGGGGTTTTTTTGGATGGAAATTATGTATTAGGGCACAGGTGAAAAGAAAAAGTATTTGCAACACTGATGTGTCTAGAAATAGCAAATGCCATGATGTGTATTCTTGTAGAATTATATGTAAAAAAAGTTTTAGAAAATAGTTTTTGAAATATGAATCCTAAAGGAAGGACAGACCTTAATTTTTACTTTCTAGCCTGGAAATTTAGTAGGTTTAGTAATACATCTTTCCATAAATATGGAAAGAAAAAAAAAAGTAGTAAGTTTTAAAACACATAAAGGAGTTTGTGTGTAAACTCTTTAATACTATTACATAAGCATGCAGTTATAGCCTTCGGCTTCCTTCAGTACATGTTACAGTAATTATGATATAGTTAATTTTAACATTCATATTCTTGTCACCCAGAACAGCCAGGAAGTGCATACACAGGAAGCATATTTTGTCACATGCATGTTTCCACCTCCTGTTCCATATTATATTATGTTCAGAGCATTCTGCAAGCCTGCAGGTTTGTATATGTAGTACTTCCATATCTACCCGAGTTTGCCACTACTTACAGATGGGATTTAAGTGGTAGATCCTTAGAAGCTTCACCTGGCCTGCCTTTCTGCAGCATGAGACTGCTGAAATTTTTAAAAGAAATTTTTAGCATATTTCTCAGTGTATCTATCTACAAATGAACAGGAGAATTCATTCCAATAAGTAATGTGTGAAAAACATCCCTGGTAACCATATCATGTAGTTCAGTGAAAGCTTGACTACAGGGAAATGTATTTATTCCAAATGGTCCCTCTGAATCCATGGTTACTAACCAGGACTGGAGCATCAGAGACAGCAGCAAATCCCCTGGCATATTTGCTTCCAGCATAATACATAATTCTCAGTCTATTTCTAGTTGGAAAATGAAATCACTATGTGAATTTCTTGTCACGAAACTGAATCTGAATGTGTAAGAGCCTTGTAAAAACCCGGTTTGGGGATTAATTTGTGTTTGTTGTTGCTTCGGGTGCTAGTTTCATGCAACAAAACTTTCTTGGCTTGGTCCATATGGTTGTGCAGAAATGCAGCTTCTATCTCTTCGCCTTTCCTTTATTTCCTCTTGGGGTTGTTGATGAGACCTGGTCTTTTTTGGTCTTTTCCTAGCAGCAAGTGAAACCTGTGGGATTCCATTCTCTGAGCTTTATCAGTCTTCTGACTAATTCAGAATTAAACAAGTTTAATCAAATGCCAGGTTTCATTGATTGTGCTGTGCAAAAGTCTTGTAAACGAGTAACACAGATATTGAAAACAAGCATTTAGACAGGTGTGAATCAATCATCTCATAATTTATGAATCATTTGACAGAATAATTCCTTTTATCATTTGATTATCTGATTTTAAAAGCTCTGCTCAATTACCTTCTGAACTTGTGTAACATCAACATATTCATGTTGTTTTATGAGTAAAACAGTTGTGTATGGATAACAGCTATCTGTGACAGAGGAATGCCTCTGAGAAGAATTCCTAGGCAATACAGGTGGAGGTTTTGGTGCTCATTGAGACAGAGCCATTTCTTAGCTGTTCCTGACTATTGGTTGACTTGGGGAATGCCTTAGGCTGCAACCCTGGGTCTTTTTTTTTGTTCTCCTTAGTGAAAAGCAGCGGGGAGGATTGGAGGTTTTGCTGTTTCTTTTTAAATTTTTTTTTCCTATTATTACCTTCCTTCAGGGGACTTTTGGACATGTGCTCCATTAGTCATTAGCTGTTAGTAACAGTCTCACTGCCTTTCAAGGGGTTTGGGAAGAACAGCTTGTTCTTGTTGGATTTGCCAGGAATATGCTGCTAGATTAAGTAGGTCTTTCAAGTCAAATGCTTTCAAACCAGTTGATACAGTGACCCAAAACCTCTAGTTTTTGTGAAAATACCCTGGTTAATTTTCAACAAATGGCTTAGAGAGTAAAAAAATTTGTCAGGCTTGAGCTATACTGCCTGTTTTGGTTTTTTCTTACATATTTAGATATTATTACTGATACAACTGCACATGTGAAACTGTTGCTAAACTGTAAATTTACAGTAATTTCACACCTATAAGGTGCACTGGAGTATAAGGCACACTTACGGGTCATCGACAATTTTCCGAACTTCATCCACATATAGGGTGCACCAACGTATAAGGCGCACTTCTGGGTTCGGATCAAAATTTCATTCAAAAAGATGCGCTTTATATGCATGAAATTATTGCACTCTCTAATCTGGAGAATTATACTGTGTCTCTCTTGTGCTTCATGAGACAGCTTTTGAGTAGGATATTTCAGGTTTTTCCTCTCTTTGGAACTACAGGGAGAATAAGCAAGGAAATACAGGTAGCAGATTTTGCAGCACAATAGGCATATTAGCTGTTTATTTTGGCATTGCCATATTCATCAAATGAGTGATTAGTTATCTAAATGGGATTGAGTTACAGCTGACTCTGATTTTATGTAATCTGCAACAAAGGAAAGCTTCTGAAAAATTTCCCCCTCTGTATCTATAGTGATTGTTACACATTTAATAAACATTTATGGCTTACAGTTTCTCTAGCTACTCTAGAGAAGTAAAAGAGCAGAAGTGCTATGCTGAGCCTTGTGCTCCCAAACAAGGAGGAGCATGTTTGCCAGTGGCACCAGTGTGACCTAGGAATGTGTGCTTGCAGCCTGGAAAGCCAACTGCATCCCAGGCTGCATCTAGAGCACTGTGGGATGTAGGTGGACATGTGGGAGAGTCCAGAGGAAGGCTGGAAAGATGCTCAGAGTGCTGGAGTGCCTCTCCCATGAAGACAGACTAGGGGAGCTGCCATGGGAAGAGAAGATGCTGGTAAAAGCTTAGGTACCTTCCAGTACCTGAAGGGCCTCCAAGAGAGTTGGAGAGGGACTTTTTACAAGGGCATGGCGTGACAGGACAAGGGGAAATAGCTTTAAATTGACAGAGGGTAGGTTAGGTTAGATCCTAGGAAGAAATTGTTCCCTGTGAGGTTGGTGAAGTACTGGCACAGGTTGCCCAGGGAAACTGTGTCTGCATCATCCCCCGAAGTGTGCAAGGCCAGGTTGTACAGGGCTTGAAATAACCTGGTCTAATGGAAGGCATCCTTCTCATGGCAGGGAGGTTGGAGTGAATGGGTTTTAAGGTCCTTCACAACACAAACCGTTCCATGATTCTAAAACCAGCCTTAAGGTTAGCATTTTTACAATCTACAAGAGGCATTTTTTGTTAAAGGATGTTTTTAAGTATTAGTTTATCATGTTCCTGCTAATGATCTTTCAGACTCAATATGGTGAAAATAATACTGGGTTTCTCAGTTAAAAATGAGTTGACTTAAGAAGAAAGGAAAAAACCAAATTTCTGTGGCCTGTGCACCTGATAGTACAGTTACTAAATATGTTTCTAAAGGCTTTGTTTTGTATTCACAGTGAGATCTTCCTATAAAGCTCTCTTTGCTGCTGTGATGTAAATATATTTTTTTAAAAATTGGAGGAATCTTTTACTATCTGTCTCTGCAACACAACATACAGAAAGCTCTATCTTGCAAATGAGAATTGTCAATCACTTTAGAGAGCCTAAAGCAAGAAAGCCCAAGCAAAAAAATATTATTAGACATGCCTACATGACAAAAATCAATAAAATAGAATCTCTTGTGGTTTAATATGAAAATAAACACAAAGAAGTGGCTTTCAGAAAAAAATATTGAACTGCAGGTATAGAATTGAAGATGTCAAAAGAAGACTGAAAGCAGTTGTCCAGTTTCCTGTAGGACATATTTCAGAATCAAAGCCAGGAATAGTAGTGTTGGAGGGTAAGCTGTTTGGCCATGTCTGAAAAACCAAAATTCAATATGAGAATGTTAGTGATGTGAGTGAGAGAGATGAAAAAGCACTTTTGGTGCCAAACTTAGGAATACATTGTTAAAACACTTAATTAATTCATGGTTATCTGTAATTTATTAAAATGCTGTGAATAATAAAAAGAATTAAAGGTATGGTTTTGTTTGGCTGATTTCTGCTCTCTTGAATTTATTATTTTCTGTCATACTTAACTGTAGGTACTACTGAGTATTAATGATGCTTTGATGTTTGTGTTGCGCAATGCTGTCAGCAGTGCAGGTACTCTAAAGTTGTTTGAGTGTATATTTCCCAGAAAATTTAGAAAAAAAATTTAAACTTCTTCTGAATACTGCATGTCCTAGTCTTGTTATATCCTCTTTGAAAAAAAATTGAAATACAGCTTTAGCAGTATTTTAAATCCTTAAATTACTCAGTACATTTAACTCTAACTCTAATTTTATTTTTAAATCAGGGAATAAATAAGGAGACCTTTACTTTTAAGTTCAGTTTTTTGATAGTACCAGTAATGTAAAGTAATTGCAAATTAATGTATTGCAGGGTTTTATTTAAATAGGTAGAGTAGCATAATTTCCATTCTGATTGTACCGGAAGGGTCATATGTGCTGTAACTCACTGTAAAGTTGCAGTAAAAAAATAATGTGTTTTTTTAATTTTCCCTTGTTTACCTGGGTTACTAAAACTTGTGTAGGTGGAGCAACATGACTCTTAGATGCAATGAAGCAGTGTTTGTTGGAGAAAAACATTCTTATAGAAAGCATTTGATAGATGAGAATTATGAAATTAATGACATATAATCTACCCCCAGATTCTTGTAATGGTAAAACACATCCTTGTTTTCTCCCTTGCCCTAAGTAATGATGTTGGTTCAATGCCATGTTGGCTTTTTCATGAGTGTGTCTTTGAGATTTCCATGTCTATGTGGGTCTTGCTTATGAGGCATTTAGCTTTAAGTGCTTGATCAAGAAATTTTACGATAATTGGAAACAAATATCTATTATTAAACAAGTGTCTATCTACCCTGACTCTCAAGAGCAGTACTAAACATGGTACTGCTTATGAAACTGATAGTAACAGTGGTCTTTCTGTATCCAGAGTTGCTTTTCTGTCCTTTGCCTAGCAAGCTCCTGAAAATATATCTGTTAAGTTTATTACATTTATTTAGTTAACTGTCAATTTAAGCTTCACCTGGTGGCAACAGCAATAGTGGAAGGAAAATTTGTATGAGTGTGCTGGTTTGAAAGCAAACCAGTGGGAGATCCCAAGTCAGAACTACAATTTAATAGGAAAATTAAAATAAAATGCAGTAGTACAAAACCACTGACAGAGAGTACAACCTGACACCCCATCAGTGAGGGTGTTGGTAGCAGTTTGATTAAATGGTGGCAGCAGTCTTCCTGCAGTGACAGATGTGGTTCAGTTGAAGCAGTGGTCCTGTAGAAGGTGCAGTTTTCCTCTGAAGGTCCAGTGATGGTGCAGAAGGGTCTGGTTTTCCACTGGAATCCAGTGTAACAAGGTTGCCTGTGGTGTTCAAAATCTCAGATTATATCCAGGTAGGAAAGGCTTGGCTCCTTCTCCTGGCTGGAGCATCTCCCAATGGGATGATGTATTTCTATCAGTCATACAGTGGGACTCAATGGCCCATTAACAGAAGATACCTTCCTGGGGGCAGGATAGGTTATGGAAGAGATAAAGATGTCTGCCCTACCTGGTTTTAACAGATGATAGTAGAATACATACTTTTGGATACAATCCTGCATTGCAACCTAAGACAATGAGGCTTACAGTGATTTTTAAGTCAGTGGTAAAACAATTTGTTGTAAAGTGTCTGTATGACCAGACACAAGTGAAAATTAATATATAGCCTGTGTGATTATCAATCACTCTTACTGTTGGAGGGGGGAATAAGTAATTCCTTTTGAGCTTCCCGTTTGCGTGCCTGTACTGCCTTTTCTCTGGTTTTATTACTTTAAATGACGAAGAAGGCTGTCTGACTTCTTGTAATCAGTCCAGTTTTTTGTGGGAGTTAGCACTTTATATCTTCTAACAAATCACACTTGAAGGCATACTGCATGTTTGTTTGCAGGTGTATTTCTCTGTGACAGCTGTTCTTTAAGACCCTGAGATCTTCCATTAATTTTGAGTAGTCAGAAAGGCATCCATCTAGTCAGCAGTATAAATCATTACTGCTTGTTGATGAGTTTTCATTATTAACATTTCTCAAAGGCAAGGGTGACTGAAATTTATGGCATCAGTCAGCCACACGAGATGGGGATGTGTCATAAATGCTGTCAGATGTCACTGAGATGAGTTCATGGGCAACAAGCAAATCTTCTTAGGGAGAGCTGTAAAAACTGCTGTGGCAATCCCCTTCTCTGAGCCTGTTTCTGTAGCATAAATCAAATGGTATTTTGACTTCTCGGCATGGAGTCAAAGTGGCCCAGTAGGCACTGTAGCATCCACAGGAGTGTGATGCAGAGTTGGGACAAGGTTGTATGCAGCCGTGGTGAAGATAGGGGTTGATGCATGGCCCACCTTGTGCTATTGTAGGTATGGCCTTGATCGTGCTGCAAATCACAGCAGGAACATAATGAATCAAATCCCAAATAATTTTTGAAAGAAAAATAAACCCTACAGAGATCTCCAGAAAATAACTTTATAACCTTTTTGAGAACTGGGGTTTTAGTCATACCTTTATAAAGATTGAATTAATGTGTTGAACTTTGAAGACACAACCTTGCAAAACCAGCAAATGTTACTATTTCTTTAAAAAGCTAACCAAAACCTGAGACCACATGAAGAAAGATTAATGTTTAGATGGCAAAATCACTAACTAAGAGCATGGAGAGTGGGTATTAAACCTGTCCATTTAACCTCTAGGTTGGCACATACCCTTGTCTTAGATGATGGTCTGCCATGCCATGCTGGTATTTTCCCTCCAGAGACTTCTCTCTTGGGGCAAGGGATAGATGAACAAGGGAGCAAAATCAAGGTTGGAAAAACACAGTATGTTAGGAATTTTTCATGCTTATTTTCCGAACACATCTAGAACTCAAATTTAATTGTTTTTGTTTGGTTTTGACTGGTTTACCTCTAAGGCAGTTATATCCTTTGCTTGATATATGCTGCTTCTACACTATCTTATTCTGCCTTTTGTATGCCTGCATATGAAACTTAAACTATTTTCTTTGCCATCTGGCCCAATTTTTTTCTGTCTCCCCTTCACTGGTAATCCTAAGAGCTATACAGGTATTGGTTTCTATTTGGAAAGATGTCCTGGCTATATTAGCTTCTGATTTTTATAAAAGATTAAAATCCCCAAACTGCATAATATCGTAGAAATATGCTAGGTTTGCATGAACTTTGTTACATCCTGTTGCTCATTTTCATAGGCATTCTGTATTTACAGTAATTTCACGATTATAAGCCGCACCTTTTTCATTGAAGAATCCAGCCTACCCCAGTAGTGCAGCTTATATTCAGGTGTGGCTTATCTATGGACAAATCCCAGTGAAATGCCAACCCGGAAGTGAGAGCCGGCTGGGGAGGGTGCCTGGGGCTGCGTTTAAAGGCTTCGCTGGTCTATGAAAACTGTTGCAACTTGAGCACCTGACACCAAACCCAGCTGGCAGAGATTCTGTTACTAATTTGTTACTTTGTTACACATGGATCCTCGCTTAAAAAAGAAAAAAGTGCGGCTTATATTCAGGTGCGGTTTATATATGGACAAATCTCGTGGACTACCGGGAGGTGCGGCTTATAATCAGGTGCAGCTTATAATCGTGAAATTACTGTAAATGTTATTGTACTGCTTATAATGGACCAAACAATGAAGCTATTTGTCAAATAGACTCTTGTTTATGGCTCTAATCTGGTATGCTATTATTCTGAGGAGTCTAGAATTGCTTTAAGGAAAATACTCCTATAGTGCAAGGTAATCTCTTTGACAGCAGTTAATTAGATTCTTCTCGGTAGTGGGACGCAAACTAAATTGAGTTAAAATTACAGTACTTTTACACTTATAAGGCACACCAGATTATAATGTGCACTTCCAGGTGGCCGATGAGTCCTTGTAATTTGTCCATATATAAGGCACACTGGTGTATAAGGCACACTTTTTTTACCCCCAGCGAGGATCCTCATGCAACAAAGTAATGAATTAGTAATGAATTGCGCGAGTGCGGCGTTTACTGGCTGGGCTTGGGGCTGCCGCGGGCTCAGGGCGCCCCCGGCGCTCGGCCCTGCCGCAGGCTTGGAGCCCGCCCAAGCGCGGGGCAGCCGTGGGCTCGGCCCCGCCCCTGCTCGATGCTGACTTGGGCTCAGAGCCCCCCTGGCTCAGGGCAGCCGTGGGCCCAGGGCACATGGAGGCTCGGGGCCGCACCTGCACAGCACTGCCGCAGGCTCGGGGCCACTCCCGCCCCGCGTGGCTGCCCCCGTCCGCACGGCTGTCTGCTGTGCCTGCTGGCTCTCAGCTCAGCCCGGCTTGCACTTCCGAGTTGGCAATTTTCCGAACTTTGTGCATATATAAGGCGCACTGGGTGTTAAGGCACACTTCTGTGTTTGGATCAAAGCTTTAGTCAAAAAGGTGCTCCTTATACGCGTGAAATTACTGTACATGGATAAACTGTAGCCTCCACATCTCACCATAGCTCCAGAACTGGAGATTAAGTCTGGGTCATCTTGCTGCTTTAAAGGAGAAACATGCATATGAGAGCTCTCAAACAGTTTTGATAATTACAAATGATTGTTTGATGGGCAGGTAGGCATGATTCAAAGTGAGAAATCTTTGATGTTTAATCCTATTTGGTCATTTTGCATCATCATGGGGATGTTTCAGGGTAGTTCAGAGGAAAATTTCTCTTTTTGTGTTTTTGTCCATCTTAAGTGGGACAGACGGAGTTGAAATGTTCTTTGGAGAAACAGTTATGCTTGTCTGAGGAAAGTAACTGGCAAAATATCTTGAAAGTTCAAAGAGAATTACCCAGAACTGAAGACAGTATAACTTGCGAGTCCTGAGTTGCTCATTTGAGTACCAATTTATTGGGGGTTAGCCACAGCATCCTGACTTGAAACAGAACTGCATATATTTATGGGAGGAGATGTAAGTGCGTGTGCTTCTTGTACTAATGCATATAGATATATAGATATATATAGATATATATAGATATATATAGATATATATAGATATATATAGATATATATAGATATATATAGATATATATAGATATATATAGATATATGTAGGTGCAGCTGTAGATATAAGTAGGCATGGTGTTCCAGTGAGGTAAGTAGGAAAAAAGCAAGGAATTGTAACCAGTCTAAGTGCAGAAGCAGCCAAATTGCCTCCTTGGCAGGTTAAACCTAGGAAGGTCTCCAGTGCACTCTGACCTCAATGGGGTGTGTGCTGCAGGGAATAAAACAGACCTGACTCACTGGGATGCTGGCATTAGGGGCCAAGCAAAAAGCAATATGCAAACCAGGAGTTGCCCCTGTCAGCCAGAAATGAAAAGCTTAAGCCAGTTCTGTGGTTAGGTAAACTTTTGGCATGGAGCAAAAGGGATGCCTAGCAGAAAGAAGAGAATGTTCTCATGTACATGGGGCAAACAGCTTCTTTGAAGAGCAAAGTCTATCCTGTGAAGGGACTAGAAACCAGATGGTGGCATAAATTGTGTACAGAAAATACCAGGGGGCAAAAACCACCAAAAAACCCAAACCCTAAAACTCTAGAATGTTGCTACAATCTCTTGCATTTTTCAGAAGGGAAGTATTTGCCAACCAATTTATTTTTTTTGGAGTAGACTTAGCCAAGGGAGGAGGGAGATGCTCATTCCCTTCTGTGTGTTTGAGTGAGATCCAGACTTGCTGCCTGCAGCAGCAAGAAGAGAAAACACAGAGCTGCAAGCCTGGGAGCTGAGACACAGCAGGGATGAGCCTAAAGTAGCTCCTTGGCTCTCAGAAATGCTACAAAATCTTGGGAGCAGAGTTTGCTCCCCTCAAAGACAGGATTGAGTGTTGGGCTGGTACTGGGGACCCCTCTGCAGAGACCCTTTGTGCAGGAGGAAGATTGCTTACATCCTTTTTTCTGTTCCTATTTCCTGGTCATTTGAGTTTTTCTCAGTCTAGGACACTAATTAGCCTTGTTTGTTATAATAAATAGTGATTTGTGTTGCTGCTGTTCAGCCTTCTCGAGGGAGTTCACTCCATTAGAAGGCTGATACTGGTCCACCTCAGAGCTTTGGCTAATCTTTGGATATGGTGCCTCTTGAGAATATCAAATCCCTCTCCCCTTCTGGCAGATAGTAGGGAGGATTGTAAATGGCCGAGTGGAGTAGGGAAAAAAATTCAGTAGGTCATGAAGGACAGAAGGGAAGCATAGCATTGAAGCAGAGACACTTTGGGAAATGGGGGAAGAACATGTTGGAGACATGGAAAAAGTAAAGAGAAAATACTAGAAATATAAGAGGAAAAGTAGGTGACAAGCTGAATATCCAGAAAATAATTCCCTGGATATTCCCTCTCCTTGATTAATTGATAATGGAAAATGATGTCTTTAATCCTTCTGTCCTCTGAGGGCATGACTCACCTGCAGCATACATGTTGGGAGAGTGCTGAAGGGTTTACACAATGGAGAATTGTGTTACTATTTTGTTTAAAGGAGAATAACTTTAGAGGTTTCTTCACTCAACTTTAAATAGTTTAAGCTATATCAGCTGAAAATGAGACTTAAGTGTTTTTATATGTTATTTTGTTGTTTTCATTTTTAGTGGATAGTAGTATATCAAATTACTTGTCTTTGATTTCCGTTTGATTGTTTTCTGAACTTATAAAACAGCCTTTAATCTGTCCAGTAAGTTAACTTTTTACCTTTTTACCTACTGCTTTCTAAAGAAATATTGTAGAAAAGGTCATATATTTCAGACAAATTATAAATAAAAATACAGAAATTAGGCTTGTGATGGTTTGGTTGTTTTGGGGTTTTTTTGCATCTTGACAAATCCCTAAATACTAGGTGCAAGTTCTTAGTTAAAAACAGAGTTTCTGTCTATTTTCTTTAGACTCTGGGAGTTATAGTATGTATTGAGAAATTGAGGCTTAAGTTTTTTTTATACTTCAAAAACTAAAAGTAGGAGTTTTTTCTTTTCATTACTCCCTGCAAAATCAAGTCAGTTGCAGCCACAGTGGCTGCAAAACCATACCACGTTCTTCTCTTTGATTTTTCTCATTTGTGACAGAGATTTCTGGTACAAAGGATCAAAAGTCAGACCTACTTTTTAAAAAATGAGAAAATTCAGAGTTGTAAAAGTAACATGAGACTTACAGATGATTATTTAATTTTAATAGTTAGCATTTCCTTAATTTTCTTTTTTCTTCCTTTCCCCCCCCATTTAAATGTATCAAAACATTGAAGTAAAAAGAGAATTTGAGATGAAAGATTAAAGATGACTCAGCCTCCATCAATGTCTGCCCTGTTTTTCTTCTTTAAAAAAGTCTTTTACCTTATTGTAGGCACTAAAACATAGACTGTATCAGCCAAAAATAATGAGATGTTTCAATCCTGTAGATTTTTCTTGATGGAACTGTTTTTAATGTTTAGGGAGCATAGCTCTTGGAACAATTTCGTGTTTCAGAAGTGACAAGCCTACATAGCTGTATTATGTGGTATTTTATTTTGGTCCACTGTATGTTGAAATATCATCTACGAAGTATTGTACAAGAGTTTTCATTAACATGTTCTGTTCTGCTGTACCATGAAACCCCTGAACTGAATTAAATTCAGCAGGTCCTTAAGCAGATACTATGTCAGTGAAGAGTCTCCAACAGATTCTAATAGAAATTAAAGGATACCCTTCAAATGCAGATGACTATTTTTCATAAAGGTTCTGAGAGTGCACCCCATCCCAGGCAGAGCATTTCATGTTATTGGAACCTTCATTTTCACTCTCTTGTTTTCCAAAAGGCCAGTCTCCAAATTTGCATCTCTCCCTGGGGCTCAGTAGTTGGAGACTATGAAGTATGGTTTCACTTTAAAGGGTTTGCTTCCATACAGATGTTGTTAGAAATGTGCTGTTCCCAGAATCGTGAGGTCCGAGTTGTATGTAATATACAATAGGTGACCAAAAAAAGGGTCACTTGCTGTTTGGCCATCTGCTCTTACTAGCATTAAACACCTGCCAAAAGCCAGTCTCCTGACTAGAATGTGAAGAAGAGGAATCCATTCAGCTATTTAAAGTTTGCTAGAATAACCTGGACTGGGTACAAAGTGCCTTCCACTTGAGGACTGAACCTAATACTGTGTAAATTTGATTGTAGTAACTCACAAATACTCCATTGTGGCAGGCAGGTATTGTTTCTTACAGATAATATTGCTGAGACAGACAAATAACATGCCTATAAGTAACACTAGACCCAGAAATAAAACATGGCCTTTATTGTAAAGAAATTAGGCAGTAAATTGCAAATGACTGTTTGCCTCTCTCCACAACTGCTACTGCCTAGCAACAATTGCCAGGTAGGATAAACATCATTAACCATAAAAAGATTAATGTCTGAAAGACATTAGGAGTGTGACATGCAGTTTTGAGGTCTCTCTGTACTATATTTTTAAATCTGACTTTGCCTTTTGGGTCTAAGCATAGTCTCACCCTTGCCCATGGTACAATTGTGCGTGTCTGTGCACACTCCTATGGATGTAATGAAATTTGGATTGCAGTGATGCAGTGATTAATTTTAGTAGGGAGATGCTTATTCTGCTGTCAGAATAAAAATGAGAAATCTTGCACGCTACATAGAGTAAGCTTCACAGGAAGTCATTCAATCCCTCTCTTCCTATCAGGCTGGGGAATATGCCTCTTAATTTCCCCTGACAGAAAATACATCATTTCATCAGCAGCCCTAGAAAACGACAAAACATCCCTGCCAGAAAAGACTGTCTGCCAAATGCTTCCATTGCCACTGGAGGAAGTGGGGCAGAGAAGGGAGTAGTGTGCTTCAGAAATTCTGTGGAAGGAGAATAATTTTCCTTTCTACCTGTTGAATTCCAGTGTTACGCCTTGCATTGTCACAAAACATTCATCTCGTAGTCAAGGTGAGACCCTTGAAGAATTAATTTGAGCCAGAGGGTACAGAAACATTTAATTCTGAAAGAATAATTTATACTCCTGAATCTGCATAGTGTGAAATTCCCTTTTAGTGTTTGAGCCAAGGCAAATATCTTGATGCAAAATCCATACCTGCAAGATCCCTTACATATTTCAGTGCCAGAACAAATGCTGCTCAGTCACATACTGTACTGTGTGCATTAATCTGTAACATGATTATCTCCATTGAAGTTACTGTACAGTTTCACAAAGGTGCTGTAGCACCACCAATAGCAAAATTTGAATTTATTGAAATATTTTCTACTGCACTTTGGCTTAAATGAATAAAGTATTTTAAAGAAACCTCAAAATTCTTTTGAACCTTTCTTTGTTGTATCTCACACAGATACACTGAGTCTGTATATCAAGTAGTCCATTAGGATAGAGCATTTTTATAGACAGTTATTGTAACATTTATCATTGCTTCAGTGTATTTGTGTTGCTGAGCTTTTTTAAATTCATTTTTATGAACCAAAATTATGATGAGATAAGAATGTTTTATCATCACTCTGTATATTTGTGGGTCTCTTGCACCAACATATTTTTCCCTGCATTGAAGTATTAGGTCAGAGTGTTGAAGATCAATGGTGTGTGTGTGTGGGTATGTATGTATGTGTATATGTATGTATAATAAGCACTATCTCTGGTAAAGATACTAGTAATGTATTTTTATATAAATATAGTACAGTGGACTGGCTTCCTATTACACTGAAATTTCAGACACATGAAGGACTGCATAAGTCACTTCGCTGCATGGATGCAAAGATAATTTTTAAGCTGCAAAGTAGGTGGGAACTAGTGCTGTCATTAAGTGTTTGGATAGCCTGAAACTCAAGCCTGCAGAGTTTTGAACGTCTCTTTCTCATTTTGGTGGGCATGAGTGGAGTAGAAACCATTGAAATAGCTGAGTTGCTGAAGTGATGATGAATGCTGGAGCATTTTCTGTCATGTAGATGAATGGTCATTTGTTGTGTGATGGAAATAGTCTTTGTATTTTATTTGTGAGCTAGCCATCTGCCAATCATTTGGCTAAAAGAGGAGTCAGGGATCACTGGGAAAGTGTGGGACTCAGAAATGTTCCTGCAGGCCTGAGATTTATGTCCATAGAGATGCCATCTGCAGTATTGATTAGTGCTTTTATAACATACCTCTTCAGAATGAAAAATCCTTCCAAGTGACATATATGCCTAAATAGGTATATTCTATACACATACTGGCAACACTGGCATATTGCAAACATATTAACTTTATGTATGTCAAGAATAGTTTGGCACAGTGACATTCTGGTGGCTTTTTTTACATACAGAATATTCGGATCCCCACATCTTGACCAGCAATAAAGTCATGATTTTCATATAGGTGCGTGTTATGACTTTGAACATTGTAGAGCAAAGTTTACTGGATGAGACCTTCATCTTGCATATTAAATTCATGACTGTAGTAATGGACTTTGATTTGGTTTCAGAGAAATATGCATGGTAGTGATTTGGGAGTTAAGAAATGTTAAAACAACGTGAATAGCTACTTCTGTTTGAAAGTGTTTGACAAAACACATTGATTTTATAAAATACAACCGGTTTTCTTCTAAGATGCATCCAGAAATCTTAGGAAAACAACTTGCTCATCCCAAAGTCATGTACAATTAGTCTCCAAATTCCTGTCCAGATGAAACTTAATTTGGATAAAGAAATTCCTGATTTTGGCTGTAAGACCTTGCTTTGACTTCACAGAGTAGGTCTGAGCATGCGGTAGTGGTAGGTTCATTGTGCAATTTGGTTTTTAATGGACACTATTTTAAAACTCTATAATGAAAGCATTTATAAGCGAATAAACATTTAAAAATATATATATATATCCCTGTAGCCAGGAAGGGATTGTGGTGGTAGTTGTTTTACCTTCTTTGCTCCTGGTAGTGACATGATGCAGTACTGTTTAATAAAATGCTATTTCTTCAGTGTGGGATTTTGAAGTCTTTGAAAGTATTAGCACTTATAATCAGGTATAGATGAAGAAGTGAGCAATGCAGTGGAAATAAGACCCCAGGACATTTTTATATGATTCTGTTTGGTTGTGTACTGTTTGTCCTGCCGACATGAAGAAGCAGGTACACTGAGAAGGATATGGTTGGAGAAATTTGGGGAATATAATTGAGACACACTGGCAAGATTAATGGAGAGCAGACATCTCTTCCATCTCCTCTGGTGCCCCATATCACTTTTATCATTTTAAGATGTCTAGACATTTCTTTAAAATTATTGAAGTTGGAATTGAACCGGAGAATGGGAATACATTATTCATATTGCAGAATTCCTCTTTATTTTAAAGATGCTTATATTCGATGTTAATATTGGAACTCCTCATTTGAATCAGTGTATGTCTGCTCCTTGTAATCAGCCATAAATTCTCTACAGTCCTGTATGTGTTGATAGACTGGAAAATGATGCACCTATTGTATTGGTTCAGTATGATCAGACAACCTGGGGAATCAGTGCAGGAGGCAGTTTTACTCAGGGATTTCACCTGCAAAACAATTCCAGCAATGCCAATGGGAGGCTGTGTTATTCTATCTCATTATGTGAGTGCTGGTTTGATTTACCTTCAAGTGCGAAGACAAATTATGGGGAGAGGACTGTTTTCCCCTGCATTGTTCCCAACAGTGGCTAAGCAGACCAAGTTCAGTATCACAACTTTTGAGTCTTTTGTGTGTTTTCCAGATATAGCTGGCTTTAATTAGTTCAAGCATTTTATTTATCGCTATACAAAAAGAGGAGGCAGTTCCTTCCCTCCCTCCTTCTCTCTCTCTTTTTCTCTCTCTCCCAGCACCCCCAATAGGATGGAAAAAGAAATTAGGAGATGACTTTGAATACTTCTACGGAAGAGCTAAAAGTAGAGATCTGAATAGTTGTTTTTAGCAGTTGTACCACTGCCTTGTTCTCATTTTCCATGTGACAAAGCGGGATTTTTCCTGCATATGTGAAATTAATGCTGTCAGCTTCCAGCATGGACACATTTGAATGGCTTTGAGCCACAGCTGAGTTGCAAGAAGTGGTAGGTCAGGTGGCAAGGTCAGGTGTTGGCTGGAGTCCAGCAATGCATGTCCCAGAGCATGACTTCAGTGATGATTCTATTTATGATAGAATATAAGTAAAACCAAACAAATTATAGTACAGTTGGAGACCACAGATTTTAAGAGTCTAAATGCAGTCTTTTAAGGTACACTTTTCCTGAAAAAATTGTTCTTACCTCCTATTTGATACTATCACATCACATTTGGATTGCAAATTTTTAATGTTTATGTAAGCAAACAGTGGCAGTCCAATTCCTACATTTTCTTTCAGTCACTCTCTGAAGACAAAATGCATTATCTTAGCAATATTACAGAGCAGATCACAATAATCTCAGTAGAAATGTGTAATGTGGTATTTTACTAATAGCATGTAGTGTAGCTCATGAATATTTGGCAGTTTCTTCTTCCTAGCTGCTTTGTAGTTTAAACAGAATTTTCTCATTTCAGCTTGTCACTTCTGATGCTGATTGATCCTTTAATGTCTTCCAGGTTGCCACTTTAGAATTCCCTCCAAAGAAGCTCTTTGGAAACAAGGATGAGCGAGTGATTGCAGAACGACGGTGTCACTTAGAGGTAATCCCAACTTTTTACAGGCTTCTGCTATGTATTTAGGTGGAGTACTCCTTCATTGACCAACAGAAGCCATTCCCATATGATCAACATTAAATAGCCTATTTTTAAGTATCAAGTTACTTTCTGCCTCGTTTAACACAGGAGATGGCAGCAGTACATTGCAAAGTAAGGAAACATCTCTTAAGAAATAAATTACTTCAATCTAGGAAAGAAAACCTCAGAGATGTTCATAGGAGATAGATTTATTTAAGGGGGAAAGGTGCTGGGTGAGGTAAGTGTTCACTGTAGACAGCTGGTCTCTGTGCAAGACAAGATTAAAAAAAAATACTGCTACTTTAAATGCAATCTGTTAGTTGGAGATTTACCATTTTATCATAGTATATCCAAATATCTCATGACAGAAGTAGAGTGATATTTAGGCATCTTTGAGTTTTATTTTGTAACCCAGCATTGTGAACATATTCTTTTTCTTTCAATTAATTTTAAAAAATAATTTTATTGTGGATAAGATTATTGTGTTTGAGGGTTTGAGTTGCTTTGGTAGTTCTACAGTGCTGTGTGGATAGCAATGATTCTGAGCTCCTATCACACCTTAGGTCTTTATATTTCTATGTTAATTCATATTTTACTGCAGCCCAGGGGCAGGAGGTGGGGTTTTGGGAAAGAAGAGGAGGCATGATCAAAGGCTAAAATGTACACTCTGCAACTATATTGTAGCAACATGGGGGTTATTTGATTGTGCACGTCGCTAAGAATTATATTCTTGGCAGAGCTAAAATAGCATTAGGTAGAGCTTTAGAGAAATTAATATAAAATAGCTTGCTTACAATTGAAATATTTTCTTAGGTGGTTTTAATTTTTTCTATGTACTTCACCTTTTCTTTGATCTACCAACAAAATTGACTTCTGATGTGAGACTATCTTACATGAAGCACAAAACAAATTTTTTTCTTTCATGTCCTCAATAGATAGCATAAAGTCATGCCCATATTTCAGTCTATTACTCAATTTGCATATTTTTGTAAAAAAATTAATCCCTTAATCTTTCTGACCTTTCTCTGGTTTACTAACAGATTTTATTGTAATGATTCCAATGTTAAAACTGCTGTGTATAGTGAGGCTTTAATCATGGCCATATAGTACTTAGAGCTCTATAGCCAGGTTTTAATTTAAAATTACATCTATTTTAACTAAATTGGGTCATTAAAACTTTATTACCTATATATTTTACAAGCATAAAAATATATGACAACTGTTCACATGAATATGTTTTGCCATATGCCCCTTGGCCATTCCACTCAGTAGTCCCGACAACTCACAATGTTAAGAAACTGACGATCCCCTGTGGCTAAGGGCAAGTGAGATAAAGAGGATGAGGAGCCAAGCAAATGTTGCTATCCTTGCCTGAGGAATTTGATGCAACAAGCTGATCAAAAACTTCTGATGTATAGATATCTAATCATGGTATTTTCTTTTCACTACATGTTTTGAAGTGGTTTGCTCTGGCTTTGCCAATAGCTGGGGAGCTCACACAACTGCAGCCTCCTTGGTGAAGAGTGAGAGAAACCACCTAAGCAGTGATGGTTTCCAAAGTCATGTAATGCTTTGACGTCTCCAGGAACATCTTGAGTTGTGCTGTGAACATCTTGCAGTTATGCTGCAACAGGGGCAGGTGGCCTAGGCTGCAGTTCCATTTCAAATACTCATCATTTATGCCTTGTGGCTTTCAGTCTGCTGTGAGCCTTGAGCATACGTCAGTGGTATAATAGGAAAGTAGTAAATGGAGGGATTGTCTCTGTGAGGGACTTGGGTCCTTGGATTTTGGACTGTAGTGTGTTTCTCACATGAAGTTTGGCCAGGTGGAAGGTGAGAGTGTTAGACCTTGGTACCAAGTAGAAACATGGCTTGTATTCAGTTGTCTTTCACACCTGATTCTGTTCCTTGATTTGCTGAAAACTCTTTGCAATGTCTTTTAAGCTTCACAGGTGATGTGTGGGTATAGCTGTAGTAGGGTATAAAAGTTTGTTTGGTTGTTTCACTTGCTTAATCAAGACCTAAAGGCTAATTCAGCATTATTATAAAAGGCAAAGCAGAGGTAGCAGACCAACACAAATGTATCTTTTTATTCAACATCTGAGCTAATTTTATTGACTAAAAATAAATTATGGCCTGAAATACCAATCCAGTAAGTGTTCTGAACAAATATTTTGTAGTGTAAGTTTATTAGAGGAGCGGTCGTCCTAGAAATTGCTCTGCTCTTGCAGGTTTTTACATTTGTAATTCATGCATCTTAAATAGGCTGAAACTCCATATGATTTTTCCTGAACTTCTTGCATTGAAATAGCTTTGGGTAGTTCAGTGCTTCCCACAGGTTGTCTCTTAGCAACTGCAGTTCCTTGTGCCTGATTAGATTTGTCCATTTGCAAGACAGTTTAGGAAGAATTTCGTTTTTCCTACACATCAGCTCTAGGATTTCTGCCACAATAGAGGAGCAGTGGGGTTTTTGATACCTTTCCAGACAATTAGAATCAGGGGGGCTGGCTGTTGTGGATTTTCCTTTGTTTGAACATTGAGATGTAGTGTTACCTTATTTCAGCCTGGGCTTAGAAGTGAGCATATTTAATCATAAAAGAGGCGAAATTACTTGGAGTAAAAGAATCCAGAGAGCCCCAAATTATAAGGATTGTAATTTTTATATCACAGTATGTTCAAGGTTTGTGTATAAAATTAAGTTCTTTTATTTATCCTAGCTGGTACAAATGCTAACTAACTCAAATCTTCACAAGGCCTTGTTTGTAGGAAAGTGCATTACGTGAAGTATTTGTGTGAGATGAACCTGGGAACTCGACTTTGATCTCCAGCATGATATGTCGGTGCACTGTAAACACTTTTGCTTTAGCATTTGTTGGTATATTATCAAGTCTCTTGAACTGTATTTGACATTACCATAGAGCATTGGAAAATAATGTGCAAGTTTTAACCTATACATCTTAAGAGGAAACATCTAAATTGTATTTAAAATTACCTACTCAAAATACCCTATTGCAATCTATTAATTTAGCTTTTCATCAGGGACCTGTTGCAGAGCAAAACTCTAAATTAATTGGTTTCCAGTTTAAAGACTGTGATTTCACTTCAGAGCCAAGCTTGCTTGATTGATTCCGCCTTAAATGAAACAGTGAAGAGTTCTTTTGAGTAAAGTGAATTAACAGAAGTTGGTGTGCATCTATCCTTTCTTGCAAATAGATATTAGTAGGTTAAGAGTATAGATTCCTTTTTAAAAGTGAATTCAGATGATGTATATTCATTTTTTCATGTATTTTTAAGGACAAGCTTTGTAAAGGAAGTACTTGCCACAAGAAATACTTGAGTCAGTGAATGTATCTATTCCTGTTTAAACTGCAGATATCTTTTATACCTTGGTGAGTTGCTAGGTCTGTGAATGACTCGAAAGAGAAATTTTTCTGAAGTCCCACCTTCCGTGTTTCTGTATAATGTCATTCTCCTGACTATTCTTTTTTCTTCTTCTCTTTGACTCATGCTTTGTTGTAGTAATGAAGATTATTTTTAGCCCTGTCTTCCTACTGTGCTCTTGACTCTTCAGTCAGAAGCCTTGCATTCATGGATCCACTAGACTTTCTGTTCTGCCCTTGCTGTCACCAGTGTGTTTAGGATGAAACAACTGTTATGCCAACAAAATCAGAACAGGTTGTTGCCTAAAGGAAAACAAAAACTCTTCCAGGCCTCAGTCTGTCTCCTTGTCTCTGTTCCCTGTTTCCTCTTCTCTGTTTGCAGGGCTGCATTTCCTCAGGTTGGTTTGCAGACAGCAAAAAGAGAAACAAGCAAAACCCCTGGTGGGGATTTTAGGGGTCAACAGTTGATTAGAGTGTGGTGCTGGTAACACCAAGGTTGTGGGTTCCATCCTCAGACTGACCATCCCATTAAGAACTGGACTTGATCCTTGTGGGTCCCTCCCAGCTCAAAATATCCTGTGATCTGTGATCTAGAAATAAAGTTCTGCAGTCAGTAGAAGTCATGTGTTGCCTTTTGCTGCCACTTACAGAGCTCAGGGAATGAAAGTCAACCTTTTAACAGTATGGTAATGGAGCCTATGTTGAGTTCTGTAGAAGCATATACATCTTCCTCACATTGCATCTGCTCTTCTTTTTTCTTGGTACTTTGAACCTCTTTAAAAGATAGATATGCTCAATTTATTTAAAATTAATAATATCATTGTCCTTAACCTCCTCACTTCCTCATGTCTGCCAGTGAGGATTTCAATGATACGTGTTAATGCAAGAGGCAGAAATAAATCTTGAATGAGTTACATAATTCAATTTTGCTGTCCAATCTGTATAACTGTCTGGGGAAAGTATTGTAAACACTGAACTGGGTGAAATATTGCTGTTACCTTCAGCCAAAATTAACCTTCCAAAATTAGATAAACTTTGAAGTCAAATCCTTTGTTTACTTCTTAGTTTGTATTTTCACTGGAGTTCCTTTGGAGGTGATGATTTTTAGGTGGTTTTTTTTCAATAAGACACTAAATTTAGCTGTGCTGTATTTCCCCTTTAAAAGTAACATTATGCTGAGTTGGCTCCAGGAATATGGTTCTTAAGGAAAAGGTGAAATAATGAAAATAGCACCTTTTTCTTGAACTTGGATTGATTCTTGTGGTTTAAGTGTCTTACTAGTTTTTGAATTAAGACCTTGGTGGAAGCCAGCAATCAAAATGTCTGAGAAGGAAAAAACCCTCAAAATATTTGTCAACAAATTTGAGCAAACAGAATGCCTGAATCTGCTTCAGACCTTGAAGTCATGAGGACAGAAATATTATACTGAGATTTTAGATTACAGTAATTTCATGATTATAAGCCACACCTTTTTCATTGAAGAATCCAGCCTACCCCAGTAGTGCGGCTTATATTCAGGTGCGGCTTATCTCTGGACAAATCCTGTGGTCTACCCAGCTACCTGGAGGTGCGGCTTATAATCAGGTTGCGGCTTATAATCGTGAAATTACTGTATTCATCACCTGAATATTCAGTATAAACTTCATTAGTACTCTCCACAAGTCTTTGTTTCACTGCCCCATTTCTAAATATATTTAACTGAGAGAACCTATGTTAGTTATTGGTAAATTGATGTTTATGTTGCAAAAATCCTATCAAGTGGGGTTAGAGTTACCATTTCTGTTTGATTTCTTTCCTGACTGACATTAGTCACAAAGACCTTTCAAAGCTGTTATATACATGTTTGTTCAAAGTAATTACTAAAAGGAAATTATTAGACACGGGCATCAGCTTACAACATCCCTAATGCCAAAGCTTTCTAAAAGGAGCTTCATGCAGCTGCTCACCAACCTGGCTTTTGAAGGGTGAATGCTTGCCTCTGACAGCGTGGTGGTAAATACTTTTCTTAGCAGAATCTAAGCAAGATGGACTTCAGAACACATTCAGATACATATTGGAAAATAAAAGGAAGCTCTTCTCTTTTTTCACAGATATGAATGCACACCAGTAGCACTGCTGGTGGAAGAGCAAACCACTGCAAATGTTGGTGTTTGATAATCCTAGGGAGGTTGTTTCATATCCATAGTCTGAACTACAGAATGCAATATCTTGGAGTGAGAGATTTAATTTCCCACTAGAGGACTAGGAATGCAGTGGGATCAGGGAAGGAAAGAGCATAGATGCATCCACAAAGACAAGAGAAGAGCCTGTGTGTCTGGGTCACATTGTGAATATCAGTTGTATGAAATCCATGTTATAGATCATTTTCTAATTTAGGTATAGTCAGTCTGCACCAGGTGCCTTTCATATCCTCTAGTAACCACTGAAAAATTTAAGAGAACAAAAATAACTGCTTTTCAGCAACAGCACTGAAGTCTTTCTGGCAATAAGACAATAAGACTTTGCAGTTAGCCATTTGAGAGCAAGTTCACATGTCAGGTTTCCCGTCTGTCACCACATCATTAGGGCAGCCCAAGGCCCATGGCTTTTCTGGTTTTGAAGCAGAACCCTCAAAGAGGAGTTGAAGCAGTTCTCAGCAGTGTCACATTGCAGCTCGTCTAAAAGCTGCAAACCTGAAACTGAGCCAACCTAAAAGCTGTGGCCCCAATAGGATGGATTTGAACAAAAACAGAGGATCCCAGCCAAAAGTGCAGATGTATCATTGGCCAAGGCAGTGAGTGACTTGGGACTGTAACCAATCACATGTGTATGCCCAGGAAACTCAAACCCTCTATTTAAGGAGGGTGCAGAACAATAAAAAGAGCTTTTGTCACATGGATCACAGAGGGACGTGTCATTTGTCTCCAGCCATGTCCCCAGTCAACATTATAGAGCAGCAAAACATTTAATTTTTTTGGGGTGATTCTGCTTCTTGTGTGAGACCCTGTTAGCTTCAAAAACTGAATGAATAAGATTAATTTTACTTATTGGTTGCAGTCACTAGATACAAAGAGGCAGAACTTTGCATAGGTCAGGTGTTGATCCCATACCAATAAAACGTTAACTTTGATTAAATACTGTAGAACTTCAGCTAAGACATTGTATTACGTATTACAAGACATTATTCTTGTAATAGAAACACATGCTAAAGATAGTCATTTAGAAGGAACAAGCCTGAGGTTATTTTCTGGATGAGTTAATTTTAATGTCTGGTTCAACAGGCTACTGGATGCAAAAGAAATGGCCAGTGTGGTCTCATTTGCTCAAACATTGGGCCTAATTCAAAATCAGGTCTGAAGCCTTGTTCTGCAGAGTTTACTAGAAGTAACTTGGCATAACATACATATCTCTTTAGAAGAATTTTGGTCTTTCTTTCTTTAGGTGTATAGCTTCAGGTCCCTACCTCAAAAATTATCTTCTGTGACTAAATGTTTGTCTCCATTGCAAACAAATAATTAAATAGGATTTTCAGTTTAAAGGCCTTTTTCATTTTCTCTTTCCTTTTTAGGTATTTCAGAGTATCAGAAAATAAGGAGGTATATTTATCATGATTTAGTAAGTTTAGAAAATGGGACAGCATATAGTTTGAGCTGCAGTTTAGCTCCACATCCTGAAGTGTTTTGCTGTCAGGAGGGAATCAATTTCCTAACATATTCCTACAAATCGAATTTTGAAGTTGTGTAACTTCATTGCAATCTTTGTTAGTGGCTCTATGCATACAGATGTAGGCAGATGAATAAAAGGAGTGCTCAGCCAAGGACACTGCATTGAATTCGATGCTACCCCTTTCCAAAGCAGGTGTGTCAGTCATCCTTCAGCATGGGATTTCACCACAAGAAGCAGAGGGTGATGCATGTCAAGTTGTTTGGTAAGTGTTTGCTAAGCCCGCTCCAGCAGATGACACACTGTCACTACTGAGCCAGGGATGTGTGCTAAATTCAATCCTGCTCTTTCTAAATAATTTTGACAGGACTTGTTTTGACTTGTGCTCTGGAGAAGAGATTGGTTTCCTTCACTAGTCAGGTCTGTTTTGATCCTTTTCAGTATAGCCATTCACTTCCCCAAGAAGACTCACACTGATAGACTACCTGTAAATCATAGCCCTTGCTGCCTTCTTTTTGCTTCCCTGCCAGCCTGCAATTCAGTTTTCATTGGAGCTGCCTAAAGCCAATAAAATGTAAGCTTTTAGCATGCAGACATTGTAAGAAATAAGTCCTGTGGATTTTAAACAAATTTTAGACAGAATAAGATTTTAATTTGTGATATAGACTGACTTCAGAAGTTTACTCAATTGATGTGGCTTAACAGTAATTCACCATAATGTGCTTATGCCATTAGACTTGCACAGAAAAATGCTCCAAATAGCTATAATGAATAGTTAGGGTTTTGAAAACCTGAGAGAGCAGTCTCACCTTGAATCGTAACTGGCATCTCTCAGAATGCTTGTGCATTAAGAAAATTCAAAAAGGCATATGAACTTGAGGAAATTTCAGTACCACCTTGGGTAAAACTAAAATTTAGTGTCACTCAAGCACTTCTGGAGATGTAGAGGTAAAATCTGCTTCACATGTACAACTTTGGAGGAAACTAACTGATTCAAGGAATCTGCATTATGCTGTGCATGAAAAACAGGGAGACTTTCCCAAGAGGCTAAAAATGTACAGTAATTTCACACTCATAAGCCACACCTGGTTATAAGCCGTACTTCT
>VRYO01001589.1:195105-221503 GCA_009812075.1 Sialia sialis
AAAAAAAAAGTTGCAGGAAATTTTTTTTAAAAACCAACCCCAGAAGAATCAAACAAAACGAAACCAAGGGCTTGGTGGAAAAGCAAAGGTATCATGAACTTCTTAATCTGTGGTAACTTAACATTTACATAACATTATTTACTGAATGGAACCAGAATTGCTTAAATTTGTCAAGTTTATCAACAAATGAGAGCATCTCAGCGCAGCTAATTTTGTATGCAAGGGGATTTCACTACCCCTGTTCTTTTATAGTGGTGGAACAGCATTTTAGTTTTAGAGGACTGGGACTCTGCTGGGTGCATTGGCAACATGTACTTCATTCTGTATGAATTAAATCAAGGGTGGAATTCAAAAGTCATCATGAGTAATCTGGCTTTTAAAAGCATGACGAGATTTTACAGGGCAAATGTCAACCTCTTTATTATCAATCATCTAGCATCCTGCATGCTGCAGGACAAAAGGCACGCAATAATTTTCACTATACCATTCTGAAGACTGTTGTATTACCTTTGACAAGACTGCTAAATGAGACTGCCTTGATGATACTCTGGAAAATCAGCAACAACAGGACTTTCTTGGGTTAAGTAATTTATTACCCAGGCACGAAGTCTTGGACTGAGGTCATTAAGGCTGCACAGAGCTCTCTGCTAGAAGTTTCTTGGTCAGTATCTGTCGTGGTTTAAAGGATCAGGCATCTGCCAGGGAAGGTGGGAAGCTCCCTTGGAATGGAAAATGTGATCCCCTCCAAATTGTTATAACTTTGAAATTACGGGGTTTTCAGGAAAAAATATGGGAAAAGGAGTAACACTAGAATATATATATTCATATACATCCAAGGCAGACAAACAAAACAGCAGCAGCACCTAACAGCAGCACAGAGCCAGTCCCAGCCTCTCTCTCTTGGCACTTTCCCCTGGGTGCAGTTCCAGGCACAGCCAGCAGGGGGCGCTGGGGGCTCCTGGCCCGGCTGGGCGGCTGCGATGATTCCCCCGCGCCAGCAGGGGGTGCTGTGGGCGCGGCCTTTCCCTCACAGAAATGGCGGACTGAGAGGGGAGAGAGAGAAAGAGAAAAGGCGCTGCTTTTGCAAACTCACAGGGTGGGAATGGAGGACAGCTGGTCCTGGTGTCAATCCTCATGGCACCATAGACTGTAGCAAGGACTTTGGAGCAGCAGGCTGGAACACCTGTGAGCATACCCCAGTGTAGGAAAAACTCCAGGATCCTGGTGGACATGGAGTGTCGGGTTAAAGTGTTGCAAAATACCCAAATCAGCAGCAGCAGCCAGGCTCTTGCAAACAGCTAGGAGACACTCCCTGTGGAGCGGGGAAGGGGTTGGGATACAGGGCTTTCCCCTGAGGCAGCCGGGTACATGGTGAGGGTCCTTCTCTACTTGTGTGTTGAAAAGGTCCGAGTTCAATGGCTGCTCTGATGAACAAAGCCTCATTCACAGTAGGAGAAGAACTCTGTGGTGGCAGCAAATTATCCCCACAAAAACAGCAGTGCCATCTCACCTCCTGTCCCAAGAGCAAGAGAGAGAGAGGAGCTGAGCCCAGCCTCTCACCCCCCTGCCAAAATATCTGCCATTCCCAAAAGAAAGCCTCCAGCTAATAGTAGGTGCAGCCAGCTGCACCCTTTACCCCCATCTTGGCCACATCTTTAAAGTATCATTCCCATCTCTTAGGCAACAAATGGGAGAAAACTCTCTGAGAGAAAGTAAAACAGGAAAAATCCTAAACCTCCAACAGTATCTCTCTCTGGGAAGGTGCTGTTGTGGTTTAACAGGAGAAATAAATAAATGCCACACAGGAGCTCACTCACTTCCCACCCCTTGTGCGATGATGAAGAGAATTGAGTAAAAAAGTAAAAGTTGTAGATTGAAATAGGACAGAAATGGAAGGGATAGTAATAATAATAATAATAATAATGAAAAAGTAATCAGAATATACGAATCAAGTGATGTACAATGCAGTTGCTCATCATTTGCTGAGTGCTGCCCAGCCAATTCCCAGGCAGTGTTTCCTGAGCAGCTTTTCCCCAGTTTTATGATGAACCATGTGAACTGGAATATCCTTTTGACGAGTGGGGGTCAGCTGTCCCAGCACTTGTGCCCCTCCCAGCCTCTTCCACGGTGATGTGGTTTTAGAAGCAGAAAAGTCCTTGCCTTAGTGAAAATGCTGCTTGGCATCAGCTAATCAGTGTGTTATCAACATTTTCTCATCCTAAATCCAACAGCACTGTACCAGCACTGTACCCAGGAAGAAAAGTAGCTCTACCCCAGCCAAAACTAGGACAAGATACTTTGAACTTAAAATAACTGATTTGTTTTGTGAGCCTTTGATTTGTCTGTACTTTGGCTAATATTCAGAATTCAAGTACACACTTCTCTTCCCTTGGCAGACAGACATTCAAAATGCAAGAAGCCAGTGGTGGCAGGATGGTAGAGTCAAGACGGGACCAAGAAAGGTGATGGTGCAGCTTTGGCACCTCAACAGCCAAGTCTAACACCCCTCCCCCGGGTTATCCTGCTCAATGAAACTCAGGACTCACTGCTCACTTCCTACTACTTCCTACAAGTCATGGTGAAGAAACTGCTCTGTGGTTTCTCTGCAGGTCACCAATGATATTCCATTCCTCTGATTCCTTTGCTCAAGCCCTTTTTAAAGTAAATAATTTTTCATTTGTTTTGTTGATTAAATGCCTGTGTTGTTTTCTCTTTTCACTGCCTTGTGCAATTCTACTGTTCTCTTACATACTGCAGAGATGAGGGAGGAAAAAAGGAAGCTGAAGTACTTTTTTTTTCAATTTCCTCTCTCTTCCTACAGCTTTATGATGTGAAACCCCTGTTTTCACCTTCACATAGGAATACATCTTCAAGGACAATTTTATACTGGCTGGTCTCAAGGTAACTTAAAGTTTTGATTCCCTTATTATTAAACCTAAGCTGGTACCTGAAACTGAACACTCCTCCCTTTTCAAATTAACTCCTTGGTGCAAAACGTCAAGGGTTTTCCAACTCCATCAAGAGGAAGTCACTGAAGCTGGAAACTTATTGGCACACCAAGGGATTAAGTCTGCAGCTAGTGCTGTAAATTATGTTGATTTACTAACCCATCACAAAAATGTCCAAGAACTGATGTTGTTAGGTCTTCTATTCAGGGGCAGACGTGAGAGAAAACCAAACAAATCCACAGCTGTAAAAAGGAAAAAGAATAAAGGGCCCGGGAGTGGAAACCAGTAGAATTGTATCCCATGTTAACAGGCCATAGGCCCAATCCAACTGCTAATTATTAAAAAATCCTCCAGTTCTCTCTCCTCAGTGCAGCTACAGGGGGATGGTGCTAGTGGCACCACAGAGCCCTGGGGTGGACTGGGCAGACTGGTCTGGGGTGGCTGGCTACAGGAGGGCTCTTGGGTTTAGCCAAGCTGTCCTGCACATCTCCCAGCTCTGGGCACATCCCCTACAGCCAGTCTGGCTGTGTAACTGTGCACACACGGGACCAGCTCAGGTGCAGGGCTGGGTAAGGGCACATCTCTGCTCCAGGGGGCCATGCCAGGACACAAGAGAAGTGAAAGGCTTCAAGGAATCCCCTGGCCCCTGCTCCCAGTGCAGGAGCTGTCAACAGATGGTTTGCATGTTTGAGAAATCAAAGCCAAGATTTCTGCAGGCTTACGAGGTACCCCAGAAATCCCCTCCTTGCCAGCCATTAGCTCAGGTAACACAAACAAGGCCAGGAAAAGCAGAAAAACAAACTTTCCTTCTGACTCTGTTTCCAAATGCTCCTTCACTGCATGGTGTGGAAAGAAGAGTTCTGGCCAGATGGTGAGGAGGACCCCAAGGATGCAGGCAGCCCTGGGACTAGTGCTGCCCACCTCTGTTCCCAGCTCTGCACTGTGATTTGCCTCTTTTCCTGCACTGCTCCAATATGGACTGAAAGCACAGCATCATTTTCTGGCCACACAGATGACACATTAGTTTGAAAAATGAAATCTGGATGTGATTTAGCATAGGGAGATGGAAAGTGGAGAGAATGTGGCAATCAGTTTGGATTTGCAGAGGATGGTAAATCTTTGGGCATCCAGGTTTTTGGAGGAGTGGGCTCAAAAAAGATTTATATGTATTGTCTCTTGCTCATGGAAATGCCTTACAAGTAATTCTAGGATCTGTAAGGCTGGGGACTGGCTGTCTTACCTTATGTTATTCAAAATATGTTGTTTTCCTCTTACTCTTGCCTGTTTTTGCTTCTACAGAAATGTCTTGACAAGACATTGCAGCAATTTTCCCAACAGATATGATAGTCCATCTCTGGAGGCTTTAGAAGATGTTTGCTCAAATAGGGAGAATTCACTGTACCACCAATTCTGTGAAAGTACTAGATTAGGATATCAGTTATTACATCTTACTAGACAAATTATCATTTATATAATTGTAAATCTGTCTCTACTGAACAACCATTTTTATGGTGATGATCTTAGTATTTACATAACAATTGTAGTACACAAGGTAAATTGTGTATTCTAACTCACAGTGTTTGACAAGAATTTGCACATGCACAATAACCTATTTTTATTTCTTAAGCAACAGTAATCATAAGTAATGTGCAGAAACATTCATAACCACAGTCTTGCATGAAAGCTATGTTTTTCTCTCTGTTACCTGCTGTAATTACAGTGAACTTCAATTCCACCATAGGTAGATACACCACATTTTGTTTTCCCTTTATCCTCATACAATTTTAATGACTATCCTTGCTTAGAATACCACACTTTAAATTAAAAAATTAAAAATTTAGAAGAAGTTTGTTTCCCTGACAACAGTGACAGCAGCATTTGATTCCCCTCTGTGTTATTTGTAGATAAATATATACAGTTGTAGATACTAGTGAGATAACGTGCCTGGGGCTAATTGTGCCATTACAAATATTTGAAGCCTGAGCTTGATAATGTAGGTCATAGTACTTAAATATGTATGAACTGAACTAATTTAACTTTCTTGCTGCTTGCCAGCATATTGACAGAACCTTTGGTAATGGAGATACGTGATCATCACAAAGCAGCTGAATTGTGCTGGGTACAGTTGATCACATATTGATTGGGCATTGTGGGGCTTTGTGTTTATTTGGATTTGTGGTGGCAGCTCAGAGGAAGAGGCTCACATGGGATCATGAGGCTTGTGAAGCAGATTCTGCTGTCTTCCTTCAGGCCCATGGCTGTCTTCTCCTGGGTTCCAGTTGTGGGACACCCCACTTTGCTCATGAGGTATGGAGCAGAGCTTTGCCTAAGTATAAAGATAGCAGCCTTGATTCTGATTTACCAGTCCCCAGGACTGGTCCTAAGAGGAACTCTGTGTGTCTGGATTTTGCTCAGAACCATGAACAGGAGTGCCTCCTGGTTGTGTTGTAGTCTGTCTCTGCAGAGCAGCCACAATATCATATTGTGGTCATCCCATGATGGTAAGGCTGGCCTGGATGTAGCCAGAGACAGGGTCCCCTCAGAGCAGCTGGCAAGGGCCTTCTGGACTTTTTGCATTTTACATTATTGATTTATCAAGATAGAAAAGATGAGCAAAAATGCCAAGCTGTTGTTTGGTAAAATCTTTGTCTTGCCCTGTGTCTGCATAAGAAATCATTGACATTTTAAGCTCCCTGTATGCAATGTTGTTCTGCTTACAGTCATCCCAATCTATTGATTTTTTCCTATTAAGCATCAAGCTCAGTTCTAGTGAAAGAAAACCCTTTATATACCCATCAATGACCATTTTTTTAAGCTCAAGACTCCTGGTTTAGACTGTAAAGAGCTTTGGCCAGGCTCAGGTGTGCTTTGCCTCTCAAAGCAGATTGCAGTTAGAGATGAGGAAACCTGATTCCTTGGCTCTGCTCCTCTGATCTCCAGGTAGAGCCTTGCGGGGGAGTGATTCCTTCAGCACTTTGACCTGGGGTGGTCCTTTGGGCTGGTGGCAAATGAACACTTGCAACGATGCTGAGTGCCAAGTTTGGGTATGGACAGAGTGTAAGGTTCTTTTGGCTTCTCCTCTCCACTTCTCATATTCTTTCATAGCTAATGAGGCAAGTGCTGAACCTAGTGAAAATTTACAGGTGGTGAAGCTAATGCTAATCTCAACCCTGGTGTCACAAAACCTCGGAGGAAGAATTCTGGTCCTCTCCCATTCCGAGTGGCACCAGCACATCATCTATGAGGCTGTGTCAATTGATGGCTGCACCAGTAGAGCATACATTAATTTTCTTGGAGGCTTTGGTAGATGGAGATGTTGGTTGTCCTCACTGCATCAGCAAAATCTGAAACAGGATGGTTGTCAGTTCTCAACATGCGCCTGCTGCTGGGCCGTGGGTGAAGTCAGTGGTGTTACAGTGTTTTATAGAGTGTGAGGCACTCACCACGAGCTGTGAGGAGATATAATCATGAAAGTGGCACATTTTAGGGGGATGCAATTTCAGCAGCACAGAACACTGCTCCTGAAGGGCTCTTAGCTGGGAAATGGGCTGCCCCAAGTCACCTAATAAAGCTCAGGGCAATGTGCTGTGATGAATCATGTTGGAAAGCAGGAAAAGCAGACATAAAGGGAGAAGATGTAATGCGAAAGAAAAGGCTTGAAAACCCAAGCATCATTGTTCAGATCACATTAAAAGAATTATTTAGATGTGAGTAATGGAGTCAGAAATTCTATATCTAACTGGACGAACCATATGCCATCCTAGTACAGCAAGTTCTGCTTAAAACTTTTTTGATTTAACATGCTGAAATAATGTTACACATTATTGGTCCATGCCAGTAATTAATTTGAGTGCAATTAGTCTGAGTGAAGATGACATCTTTTATTAGCAACAGGTAATCCTTCCTAGCAAAGGTAAAGCTGAGCAAGCAATTGAAAGGGAAATCATTAGCAACATTCTCCTTCTCCTGCAATTTGTCTTCACATCCTGTTACTTCCCTGGATGGATGAGCTAAACCCAGAGAATAACAAAACAGAAAACAGCCCTTTGTGTGCTTCTACAGCTGCTCTTTCTGGTTGAAAGAAATGCTTTCCTTTGTATATGTTGATATTTCTGGAATGAGATGCTTTGATGGTCCCTTAGGGATTTAGCTTGTCTCAAAATGAATGTGGAAATTAAAGGAAATATGCAATGTGTAAGACAATTATATTGGTTGAAGAAAAAATAATTACAAGTGTGTTTGATCAGATTTAACACATTTAGATATATTTATGTCCATTACTTCTTTGCTGGAATTTGTCAGAAATATGGCCCCTTTTTGGGTACCATGCAGGAGGCAGCATTAGGCAGTTTTCCATGGCTCAGCCATCCAGTGCTGCCAGAGGCTGTCTGGGGACCTCTGCAGTAACGTCAATTAGCCATAAAAGTTCTGCAAACAAGCATTATGCTACCTCCTTACACATCCCCTGCTGCTCACAGTGACACAGTAATGTCTAGAGCTAAAAAACAGTGTTGAGGCATCGCTGACTTTTGCAGCTCCTCTGGTGATCTAAGTGGTGTTTTACTGGACATAGTCTCACATGGAAGTTGGGTTGTCAAATTGAAAAGGAAGGATTTAGCCTTTAGTATCCTTTTTCAGGATATGCTTTTCAAATTGGAATGCCAGGAGTTTGCATCTAATTCCTCTTGAGCTAAATATCTTTGCTTTCAGTTCCTGTCTGTACTTTTCTCTCAAATGGTGTTTCTGCAGATGACTGGGGAATCCCTTAGCTCCAGGGGATCAGGAGGCATTATTTGCCTCCTGTCCTCAATTCCTCCAATTCCTCCATATGTTCATTTATTTACTGCCATTGTCTTTATTTTAAAAAGGAAAAGCACAGATGTCTGAGGAGTGTCTGCCTTTTCGCTGATATAATTACAGTAATTTCACGTTTATAAGTCACACCTTTTGGACTGGGTTTTCAACCTGACCCCGGAAGTGTGGCTTTTCATCCGGTGCGATTTATATGTGGACAAATTCCGGCGAAAGGCCAACCTGGAAGTGTGAGACAGGCCGGCCTGAGGCAGGGCCGGAGCTGCCGCAGCAGGGGTGGGGGCGACCCCTCTTGGAGCTTCTGCCGCGGCGGGGAGGGAGGAGGGGTTGGGGCGTGGCCCCTCTCAGAGCTGCTGTGGCGGATGGGGCTGGCCGGTGCTGTGCTGGCCCGAAGTGGGGGCGGGGCTGGCCAGAGCTGGATCCTCCCTGGGGAAAAAAAAAGAAAGGAAAAAAAGAAAAAAAAAGCGGCTTATCATCCGGTGCAGCTTATTTATGGACAAATCCTGTGGTCTTCCCGGCTACCTGGATGTGCACTTTATAATCAGGTGTGGCTTATAATTGTGAAATTACTGTAGTTATCTATTATCTATTCAGGGTGCTGCATTGATTGCTCCATCAGGGGCTCCGTAACTCAGGAAGGAGATTCCCAAATGGAAGTCTCTTCCCTGACCTCCCCAAGGGGCATGAAGTATGGATCTATCCTACCTGTGTGAGATGGAAAAAAGCTCTTAGCACTGCCATAATGCAAACATTGAGCTGGGTGCAGGAAAAGGATGCAACAACAATTACCACATTGGTGACAGCCTTGAAAGGGAAATAAGAATTAACAGAGCACTTGAATTTAAGGACTAGAGAGTGTATCTGATTTCATCTCTGCCACCATCACCTGGAAAATAAATCCTGGTGTTGAGGGATAAGACCATGACTTTCTTCCTATGGGCAAATTCTTTCATATCAGATCTTGTGGTATTTTCCATACAGTATCCGTAAGTCAGAGATGAGTATTTAGGTGCCTTTTTCCTAACCACAAATGATGCTTCTTTTAACCCAGGACTACAAATCAGATGCATACCATCCATGTGGAACTGAGTTTGTTGGATCATGCACTGTTTGGTTTCATGCTTACATGGACTTTTCTGAGCACTGTCGGCATCTAGGTGCATGCAGATCTGTGTGTAATGCTCTTTTGCACAGAAATACTTCCTCTTGTTTGAAATGCTCTGGGTGCTCCACAGATGAAGGGTGCTCAGGGCACCGCTATGCATTTAACTTGGCTTAACTCATTTGTTCTTTTATCGTTCATTATTCAGATGGGAAGAACTTCAAAGTGCTTTTCTCAGCAAGACACATTCCTCCCTATCACTTGAATATGCTCAAAGCCTGTTTCCTGAAAAGCTTTGACTTTTTTTTTCAAATGTATAGTATTTCAAAGTCACTTTATGATTAGACCAGGATAGCTAGCAGTTAAATCCATCATGATCCAAAAGTGTTTGAGGGCATATTTTACCTAAGTCATATTGTAGGCATAAAGGGCTCAGCTGCAGAAGGCTTCCTAATGTGCCTTGGCTCCACATAAAAGAAAAATAATGGGTATTTTCATTAATAAAAGTGCAGACCTTCATGTGCATTTGTAATCTCAAAGTAATTAAACAGCTGGAGAGAGTGATGATTCATACCAAAATTCACTGTGCTCAAAGGGTCCTTTTTCTGTAAGTTTGAACGTGTTGCTAAGAAATCTTGTAAATAATAATTATTCTCTTGTTAAAAAGCTGCCTTCTCGGGATAAAGCAAATAGCATTTCATTTGTTATTGTGTATTGTGATTTATAACACAATCTGATGAACTTTCAAAGGGTGTGAGATCTTGCAGAGGAGCATTTCTGGGAGAAGTAACCCAATGATGAGGGCTCAGACTGCAATGGAGGCACAGCCCTGCTGAGGTTTAACTGTTGTGAACTCCTACTATGTGTCCCATCGTGTTGGGGGTTACAAAGCACCACAGGCAGTGGGAATTTTTTGGTCCTCTCTGAGGATCACCTTTCATCAAAAAAGTGTTTTATTTTTTGCTTCAGTCCTGAAGATGTAAGAAAAATGGTCACAAATGTGGCAGTGCAGGCTGAAAAATTCAACAAAAAGAACTGAGATTGACTTAACATTTATCTTGTGATTAATACTGGGGCTGAACTTGCCACTTTATATTATTTGAAAGGCCAAATTAAATAACCTGTAACATTTTTATACTACTCTTCAGATGTGGATTGAAAAGCCCTTTCAGATGTGAAACTGGCTCTTGTCATATACTTCTGATAGACCATTTCTGTGAATTTGGGGTAATTTGTTCTTATTTTCCTATAGTGATTTTTCTTAATTCTGTCTCACTTTTCCGGGAGTGCTGGTCTGTATATGTGCTATGCTTGTCAGTGGGACCTAGAGAAGCCTGTACTATCCAGTTATTTAACCACAAAATTATCTGTCTGGGGATTTCACCTGCCTGAAAATTAATCTAGAGAAGGGCATGTGCACAGAAAAGGTCTGACAACCAAGAAGTGATATCAAGAAAACCGAGCCAGGAAATCCCTCAGGAGGAAGAGCAGCTCCATGTATTCCCCAGATGCCTTGGCTCACAGGACTTCAAGAAAATATCCAGCTTGAGAGAAAGAGTGCCCTTCTCTTGCTAGATTTAAAAAATTATTTTTTATTGAGTAAAGCCAAGCTTCTTTGAGGTAAATATATACAGGAATAAAATCATCAAATGAACATAGAACCCTGGAAGCGATTGAGTTCATTTAGTTTCAGCCCCTTGACCATGGGAAAGGATGTCCCGCACTAGATCAGGCTGCTCATGGCCCCTGGCCTTGACCACTTCCAAGGAAATCTATGATCATTTTATGATTTCTGTATATAAATAAGCACCTGTTGGGAGAGGTTGTGATGGTCACCGTGAATTACTCGGCCTTGGAAGTGATCAAACACAATCTCCAAGCAGATCCCATGGCTAGACTCACTCAGCATCTCATCCCTTAGTGTTCCTTTCTCCCCTTGCACAGAAATAATAGGCATAATTTTTCCCCAAGGTGCAATTTCTATGGCCAACAAATCACAGCAGCAATAAGAGTTAAACAGTACACTCTAGGAATCTCACTGCTGTGTAAAATTAAATGTAGCAATGATGGCTGTGCACTGATATTGGCATCTCTGGCTCCACTGTAAATATTTGTTCATACCACCATTTAGGAGGAAATTTTCTGTGAGCTGATGATGGATCAGCCCAGCTCCCTTGCCAAAATCTTGTCATTTTTTGCTTTACATTACCTCTTCTCAATACACACTCGTCTTTTGCACCCCAAAACAGGGTAAATGCTTTGTCAAACCTCAAGTGCCTGGCCACCTCCTTGCAATATAGAGCTTCTTTCTGCTCCAGCTTTTCCCAATTCCTCAAGGTTTTCTAGTTCTTCCCATTCAATGCTATACAACTGTTAAAGCCTTTGATTTACAGTTGATAACCTGCTCTCCTGTAGCTATTATATGCCTGTTTGATCAAACCCTGTTGCCTCCACCTGTCCTTCAAATGTCCTAGATAGAGGTGCTGTGGAAGGGTTAAGGGGAATATGCTCTGGAAAGCTGCCAGAGGATTTACGTGGTGATGCTTTCAGGATGTGCCTGAGAAATATAAAGTGTGCTTGTCAGGTTTCATGGCTGTGCTTAAAATCAACTCATCTCAGAACTTGTGAAAAAGTTGTGGAGGAGCACGGGATGCTTCCCTTGGCAGCTCAATGTAAATCACACTATAATCAGCTGTGCTTGCTCCCCACATCCACCTGGTAAAGTGTGCTTGGGGAAGGGGTGATATTTAATTCATGAGCCTTGGCACCTGGAGCATCTCCTCCTCCCACTTCTCCACTGACTTTGTTGTCTCCATGTTGTTCCCCTTACATATTCTCACCTCTTCCTCTTCTCTGGCTAGAAAAAAATCTGTGTCCCACTTTGGTTTGATTTTCTTCTTAAATACGTTATCAGTGAGGCATTACCAGTATTGTAATTGGCCCAGGCTTGGCCAGCAGCATGTCTATCTTCAGAGCCATCAGGGATTGGCTCTGCCAGACACAGTGGAAACTTCCAGCAGCTTCTCACAGAAGCCATCTCTGTGGCCGCCCTGCTACCAAAACCACGCCATGCAAAATCAACGCATGCCTCTTGACCTGTTTCATCCCAAAATGTTGTTATTCTGGGATCACTGGACTTAACCTCTCTCTACTTAATAATGCATCACCTTGAAAAACACTTTATATCCTCCTTGCTTTCAAAATCAGGTGTAAGCTTTTCTCCTTCTGCTGCAGCAATGCAGTGTGCCAGGCAGAAATCACTCCAGCACCTTCTGTCTGTCACCAGCCAGTCCTGTCACTTCCCAACCCACAGACCAAGAGCCTATGCCTCCAGCCCAGCAAGGGCACAGAGTATGCAGGAAGATGCATCAGTCACTGCCATGTGTGGACTGTTCTCCCACCTTTTGCGCCCTGAGTTTATTATTTGTTGGGCACAGTGAGCTCCTCAGTTTATTTGCTGCATGCAGAAGGATATTTATCACTGGGCAGCTTTTCTTTTGCAGCAAAGGCTTTACCTGACCTTCTTGGTTTTCTGATTCTTCAAGCATCTTTCTTAAAATAGTGAAGGAAGACTGCTTTCCTGACCAGTCATGAAACCTTTATCATGTTACCATATTTCCTCTACTTCTACAGATGCTACCTTTCTGTTTTGTTTGTTTTTTTCACACAATGAAAGTAGCAAGCATCTTCTCAAGTTCACACACACTAAACACGTTGAGGTTTTTTTTATTCCAGACTTAAATACTCAGCCTTTCCTTTACAGAAAGAGGAAAACACCGAGCCAATGTGGCAATTAGAGATCAGGAAGCTGATTGAATAATGCCCAATACAAGAGGTGCACAGAGTGTTTGCATTAAGCACTTACCACTACTTATTCATTCTGCCCAGGCAGACCTTACTTTTAGCTCCACATCCCATGACAGAGGAAAGATACAAAGCCTCCTGTAAGCAGACAAGGTGGGGAGAGGTGAAAAATGAGGTAGTGCCACCTGTTTTACTCTGCTGCCATGGAGGACCTCAAAAAAGTCAAACTTCTGGTTTGCTTCTGCACTCTCAAGGCATTTTTTGCAAGGTAAGATTTATTATCTGAGCAAATATTTTGCATCAGCCCCTTCCAGCAGCTGTACTTACTGGTGGGCTATGCTGGGGTGCTGCTTTTCTCCCCTCTGGCTCTTGTAAGGATACATCTAAATATTGAAACTCACACTGAGGAAAGGCAGCACTCATATCATCACAGAATTGTTGGGTTGGAAGGGATCTTAAAGCTCATCTACTTCCAACTTCCCTGCCATGATGAGGCATGTGTTTTACCAGATCAGGTTGCCCAGTTTTGGTAGAAGGGCCAGCAGAAGGAAGAAGTAATTGTGGATGGTGACTTAAATAAGAACAAAATATATTTTATTTTTACTCTAGTTCTTTAAAACTGATGAAGGAGATAGTAATGGTGTCTGCTGTTGGTTTGCCCTGTGTATTTTCTGTCCTTTCTCCTGTTTACTGAGTTTGTCACAGTCCAGGTGGTAACCAGAAGTGTTTTAGTGCTGCTACCAGCAATATATCATATATGAGATGTAGAGTCACAACTTCTCCTGGCCTTCGGTACTTTCTTATCCAGCTCTGATCTCATGCCAGCTGTGCACATCTGCTCCCAGACCCACAGTTACATGAGAAAGGGTAATCACCATGCTGATGAAAGCTATGGAAGGGTGAAGTGGTGTCAAGTTGAGTCAGGCAATGGAGAGCTGATTTGGGAATGATGAAGGAGCCCACATCCAGCTGCCTTCCATCAAAAGCACCTCTCAGCTCTTTAGAAATCTTGGTTATTCTCTGGTACAGGTTCCCTCTGTTTGTGCCACAGGCTAGTAATACCTCACATTATTTTAGGTATTACATTGTTTTAAGCATCTTTTAATATCTTTGACTGTCTCTTAGTTGGTTCCATAAGAGTTTAAAAAAAAAAAAGCTTGAAATCTAACCCATCTAATGAATGAGATAGAAAGTTCATTGACTGATGACTGAGAGATGTGTGAAGCTTATCACACCTAAATTAAATCATATCTTGACCACATTTCCTTTGAGCTCTGTCCTTTTCCTACAAGAGATTATATAAATTGCTTTTTCAATTTATTTTATGTGGTAAAAAGTCAGGACTGGGATCTCTCATGCTGCAAATCCTGAGCAGTGGTGATGGGTCAAAGCAATATAACATTAAGGTTATTATCACCAAGCATGTGGATTAGCATAAGTGAAGAAAATAATGTGTTTGCCTAAGTGCATCCTGACACAGAAAGACCGTTCTCTTAAGACCTTTTTTCATATAGGAAGTCCTCCTTCCTTGATGATTTCAGTCCTTGATTTCCCATGAGTGACACAGAAGGCAAATTAGGTTTATGGCAGAAAGTCTTCTAAAGATTGCATAAATCCTTATACTGATTCTTTTAATGAAATAGATGGTATAAGCTGAACTGGTACATACTGATGAAAGTAAGTCAAACCATAAAAGCTAAGGAATTAATTTTGACTCACTTATAAAAACATGAACACTATTACCAGAATTTGTTTTGTTCACAGCCCAAGTATGTGGAACAAAAATGCTGGTCCATTATTTCCATGGTGACCTCTTGCATTACAGGCATCATGTCAAGTGACTCAGTAGTGCCATGCTCCAGATCTCCTCCAGCAGCACTCTCAGCTCTCCCAGTGCCACACGTTTGCAGGGCACCTTACTGGAGGCAATGGTTTCATTTATCTCTCTAAGAGTAGCCATCAGGCCAGGACACATGGCAAAGATCCCTTTTGCAGAGCCTCTTGGTGCATGTGCAGAGCCTCTTGGGGCATGGTAACTGCAACATGCACTGAAGTGACTCAGCAGTTAGTTGTTGCCCTGTTTGTGCTCACATTTCTCCCCAAACTGCTACATTTTCCCAAGCCAACAGAGCACAGAGCTGTGTGGCTATTCCAACGTTGAGAGAGAAAGGAAAAAGAGGCAGGACTGTGTTACTCTCATCTGGATGCCTTCTTGCTCCCAGGATGGACACACCTAAATTTGTGAGCCATGGGTATCCCAGGGAAGGCAACAAGACAAACTCAGGGCTCATTCAATGAATGGGTGATTAATAATTGCACCTCCCTTAGGACAAAATGAGAAGAAAAGACATAGATTTTTTAATAAAATAGAATTTGGACTAGTTGGTTATGTTTTTAGGGGTTTTGTTTGTTCTTTAATATATATATATATATATATATATATATATATATATATATATATATGACTCCCAGAGGAATCTGACATACTAAGAAGTTGAGACCTTATCTTTTGAGCTGAAAGACGGGAAAGTCGCACAAACTCAAATTATTTCTAAGAGCTAGGTGTTTTTCCTGATACTACTTTGTGGTTAACACAGGACTTATATCTTTTAAAGAACTGAGACTGCTATAGCCCCAATAGCTGTGAAGACAGTGAGCATTGTTGCCCTCCTGTTGTTTAAAATTAATGGATTTCTCTTGGGTTTTTTATAGTTTTCTATGTGGACAAAAAATAGACAAGATATATTATACATGTCTGAACAGATCTTTAAGAGCAGTGAGAAGATGACAGCTGACTCCAGAGCCTTGGATCAGAAATTAAAATTGTCCTGGAAATAATTTGTGTGGCAGTTCAGTCCTATTTGTTCTTCCTGGTTTGTGGGTATTTTTGAGTTTGATTCAGTAAAGGAACATGATGAGAGCTGTGCTAAGGCTGCTAATTCAAATCTGAATCCCCAGTCCTGACCAGGTGTTTCCTTCTTGCAGGACAAAGAATTTGCTGAAGCAGGAAAGCTGAGCTGGCTGTGTGAATCTGTTGCCTCATGGATTATTCTTGATATAGGTGTAGGTTCCATGTGACTCCAGGTCTTGGCCTGTCAAAGGTGTTGTCCTACACTCTCTCTCTAATGCATCACATTATAGATATTGGCAGCAAATAAATCCATATGAATTGTCTCTTACAGCATTAACAGCCTGAACAACTACTCATTTTCAGACCCGTGCTTGCCACCTGCCACAGGATTTTAGGGTGTGTACAGAGTTGGTGGACAACCTGTGGCTTTTCTGGTCAGTTTTGAAGCACTGTGAATTTTGGGACTTCTCTTTCCCATTTTCCTGCCCCTCTCCTGACAAGCTTTTCCAATGCTGACTGCAGAGTGTAAGTAGTGTGGGGAGATATTCTTGGTTTAATTTTTAGCTGATCAGTGATCTTCCTTTTTGGCCTGGGCTCTTTCTAGCATCAGTGCTGCCCTCTCATTAATTGCAGCCAATTAGCACCATGGTGATGCAGCCAAGTGTCAGCTGGTGTGGGCTTTTCATCTCTTTTTTTTTCAACATAATTAGAGAATATTCACTGACTGTCATGTTGCTTATATGTCTTTGTGGTGTTTTCTCTGTTGTGCAGCTGTGTCTTACTGCTCTCTAGCTGAACTTTGGCTTCTGCATGGGGAAAGGTAGCTGGTAGCAGAGTTTGTTCTTGGTGATAAATAAAAATGTGTCTTGAGATGTGAAAAGGAAGGATTGCCTATATGAGATTGTTGCTGGGGAGGATTTGCAGGCAGATGACAGGAGTCCAGGACATGCACAGCACCCAGTTTCATGATCAGAGGAAGCACTTTGCCCTGATGCAGCCAGTGGGGGCTGGGACACTTGGGTGTATTATTAGTGCCCAGGGCTGGTTTCTCTGTCTACTGTAGGGGATGTTAGGGACTAACAGAGCATTGGGAGGTGCAGAAAGAGCTTCCATGGGGCTGAGCATCACAGGCGAAACCCAAATCCTGGTTGCAACTTGGCAGCAGCTTCTCTCTGCTTTTGTTGAGAAATGGCCAACCAGGAGGGATTGGCCAGGAGCCTTTTCACAGAAAGACCATGCTTCCCGAGACAGTGAATAATTTTCATGATGCTTCTTGAAGTCCTAAAGGCAAATTACTTATTTTTCATTGCATGAAATGTCTGATTTGAATTATTTATGCAGCTAAATGGAACAAAAGAGAGCTTTCTTTGTAGCTTGTGATTTACCAAAGTGCTGATATCTTAAGCGTAGATTCAGTCCCATTGCTTCTCCCAATCTGCTACATAAGTTGAGAGGAACTGCTGCCTCCTACAAACCAAGAGTGAGACAAGGAAAAATGCAAACCACCGAAGCTCCTGCCTCTTCCAGCACCAAATCATCAAGCTCGTGGACTGCCCATGTCCATCTGCCTTGCCAGGCATCTGCTTGTCACTACAATCTCTATAAGCACTTCTATTTTTTCCTTGTTTTTTCCTTAATTTGGAAGTGGAGTCTCATGCAGGGTGTAAGTTATGGTTCATTTCCTTTGTGTGCTTCTCTCTATTCTCTCTGTGATCAGAGGGAGCAGATAGAAAACTTTACAAAGAGAACAGATATGTCTGGTTCCTGGCTGCAAGGCCAGAGGGGGCTCAGATGTTATCCTTCATATTCTTACTGCAGTTAACTGAATTTGTCAAGGGGATTTAGAAAGAAAAGCTGCCATTGCCAGGCATCTTGTGTGGGGAATTTGTCTTGATATGTATTCACTGATGAGAGAGGGAGAAAATGCTTAATTAAGGAATTAACTGTCTTTTGGAAGGTTAAGCTCCCTGCAAACATTTTTACCAAAAAGAGAAGTGTTGTAAAGTTTGACAAAAATCTCTTTTTCTCAATGTGAATGAAAAGATGAACAGTTAAAGATGAATGTAATTGATTGATAGACCTAGGGCTTGTTTTGCTCTAGGGAAATTCTGCTTTCCCTCCTCTGTTGGTCCTCTCCTCTTTTCTTCTCAGGTAGCCTGGGAAAGGGAGGCCCATGCAGGTAATTCTGATATGGCTCCATAAGATCATGCAGTGTTTGGCTTTGCTTCAAAAGTGCTTGTCTCTTATCCAATACCTGTTCACTGTAGTAATGCAGATTACAGTAACTTCAAAACTATAAGGCGCACCGGATTATAAGGTGTGCTTCTGGGTTGTCGGCAATTTCCCAAACTTTGTCCATATATAAGGCACACTGGACTATAAGGCACACTTTTTTTTTTTTTGCAGCGAGGGTCCACGCGCAACAAAGCAATGAATTAGTAATGGAATAGCGTGATCGGGGGGTTTCCTGGCAGGTGCTCAATTTGCAAACGTTTTTCACGGATTGGCGTAGCCCTTAAATGCAGCCCCAGGTGCCCTCCCCATGCCATGGGCCCTGTCACTCCCGCCCCTGGTGCCAGCTGGCGCAGCTCTTGCGGCTGCCGCAGGCTCTCATGGCACATGGCTTGGCTCGCACTTCCGAGTTGGCAAATTTCCAAACTTTGTCCATATATAAGGTGCACCAGATTTTAAGGTGCACTTCCGGCTTTCGATCAGAATTTTAGTCAAAAGGATGCACCTTATAGTCTTGAAATTACTGTATAAAGCTGGGAAATCTAAGTGCTTTGGGGGGAAAATGGGAGGTATGCAGGTATCTCAGGGTGACATGGAAAGCATTTTTCTGATGGAGTGCTACTTCTCACAGGCATGGACTAATTTACATCTCAAATCCTAAAGTCAATGAAAACTTAATTCATACTGCTAGTATTGAAGATGATTAATCTAGTTTGATATATGAGAGAGGAATGACCATTTTTGGTTAGATGAGTACCAGGACCTGATACTCGTCTCTGCATTCCTCTGCTTCAGTTTTTAAGGCGGTTAGGAATGTTTACCTTTTATGGTTGGAAAATAGCATTGTATTAAGTGTGGCAATTTTTTCCCCTTTATGAGCTAAATTGTTAAATTCCTGCCTAGCACTTTGTGGAGAGTCTCTAATTCAAATTGACAGGTGCTCATACAGTGGGCTGCAATGCCAAGTAATAAGGTACATTTTACATATTTATGCATGTATGCTTGGAACAGGAATTATTTCACATTAATTAAGAGAATGACAGGGAGCTATAGAATGTGGACTACAGTAATTTTATGATAAGCCGCACCTTTTTCATTGAAGAATCCAGCCTACCCCAGTAGTGCGGCTTATATTCAGGTGCGGCTTATCTATGGACAAATCCCAGTGAAATGCCAACCTGGAAGTGAGAGCCGGTCTGGGAGGGCACCTGGGGCTGCCTTTAAAGGCTTCGCTGGTCTATGAAAACTGTTGCAACTTGAGCACCTGACACCAAACCCCGCGCTGGTGCGATTCTGTTACTAATTTGTTACTTTGTTATACATGGATCCTCGTTTTAAAAAAAAAAGAAAAAAGAAAAAAAAGTGCGGCTTATATTTAGGTGCGGCTTATATGTGGACAAATCCTGTGGTCTACCCGGCTACTGGGACGTGCGGCTTATAATCAGGTGCAGCTTATAGTTGTGAAATTACTGTACTCTTTTTTTTTTGTTGTTGTTTCTGATCTGCTTCATCTACCCTTCATGAACTTCAAAGATGTGCTAGAGGTCCCTTGAGGTGGTTCATGGCCAGCTCAGCATGACATGGGGCCGCTCTGAGGTTGTGCATCTTTTGGGAGCACAGGACAGGAAAAACCCTGGCTTCCAAAGCAATCATGTTGGGAGGGGTGAGAGTATTAGCAGATGCTTATCAGAAAAGGAGTCATTTCACCATCAGGATTTCCTTCATGAAAGCCCCATTCAAGTCTCTTAATCCATGGACTCCTTGTGTCTCTATCATGGAACATCAGTGGAGTCCAGCAAAGAAGATTCACAAGCACATCTGTGCCTGAGATCCTTTTTCTTGTGTAAGCTTTTTTTTTCAGCCAAAAAGCCCTTCCTTGCACCAGCATGACAACCAGGAGGTATTTGCAGGACAAAACCCAAATATCTACAAACGTGCTGACAGATGTCTGTGGAGCCACTCATTTGCTGAGAAAAAAGCAAACCCAATGAAGATGCTATTTTTGTCTGAAAATTTGCAGCAATCACTGACACCTCCTTTGCTGCACAAAGATACAAAACAGCTTTTTAACCTTTTTTAGTATTCATTAACACCTTTTAAAATTATGGTTATGGCCAAGAGTTTACTTAATTAAATGTGGCATTTCAGTCTACTTCTTAAGCTAATAGATCATCATCTGTAATCTTTGGTGTTACTAAATCCCCCAAAATGGGGGATAGTCATTTACATTAGCTGAGACTCATCTCTCAGAAAGCATTTCTGAAGGCTGTACACTTAGGGGGACATGATTATTTAGGATCATTGCGGTCATAGGTGTTATTTACCATTAATAAATCAGACCATTTTCTATCCATATCCATCACCACAGGATCACTGAAGAGAGCTGCAGATAGGATTTCTTTGTAGTGAAAGCTGTTAACAATGTGTACCTGTTGTATGAGGGTTGTTTTGCCATTGGAAAACCCTCACTTCAGTGGGAATGAAACTTTTACCCTTCCTTCCCCTCAAGGTTACAGCCACAAATCTGTTTTGCATGCAAGAGTAGTGTGAAACCACTAAAATGAGCCATGGAAGGGCTGAGTGGGAGATTCAATAAGCAGGTTGTTGTGATGGCAATGTTGCTAATGTACTAATGTACTCATAGAAAAGGGCTGGTTCTGCTGGTAAAGTGGGCTATGACAAGTCACACTATCTGTCCCCACACACAAACCAGAGTAGGCTGCAACTAAAAGTGTTTGAGTGATAGCTGATCTGTCCTTTTGAGTGAGCCCTCTACACTGGCTGCAAACTCTTTTTCATTCCTTCCCCAGCAGAAGGCTACTCCCATTTTTATTTTTTTTCGCATAAAGAAAAGCAAAAATCAGTGTTTATCAGACAGTTATTCCATAGTGGTGATCCCTGCTCCAAGCTTGGTATTCTCTCTGGGCAATACAGTAGTGAGTAATTAAACACCCCTACCCTTTCAATTCAAGTTTCCAAAGTGCTTGCTAAGCATGAATTACAAAGGCTCTGAGAGACAGACAACAAACTATGAGCAGGCAAGAAAAACCCAGTTTGTCAAAGGAGTTTGATTTTAAAAACAGTGTGAAAACTGTTGCCCCCTGCAAATCAATATTCAAAACAATTGAATTTCAGTAGGAGCAAGTTTGCATTTCAGGGATCCCCTGTGCCCTGTAACCACCACAAAAAAAATTATCCCAGATGTGAAATAAAGGAAAAGGTATTACTTGCATAACCATTTTGAATAATTTTCTAATAAGTTATGATGAGGCACTGTAATTACTGTGTGAGTTTAATTTAGACTAGGCATTTACCAATCAAATTATATCTGACAGAGGTCTTGAAGGGCTGGAAGTTATCTTAAAAAAAGCCTCAGTATGTGTTTCAGTAATATTCCAAAAATCAATGTTGTCATCAAGCCATATTGACCTTCTTAGAAGCTGTGATTTTAAAAATTACATCTCTGAAATAAGATTAAAACTTTTCATTATGCCTATAGAGTTTCCTTAAAATAAACAAAAGGAGTAAAGCATTTCTTATTGATCTTGAGTCTTATAATTACAGTCTTTAAATCTAAACAATTCCAAATTAAAAAACCCAAATCTGACAATCTCAACAATCCTCCTTCATTATCTTGTGCATCAGGGGAAGTTAAAATTCAATACATATTTTGTAAAGGTTTCATTAAGGGTTCAATTATCTTTGTGTCTCCTTTTGGTGTGCCAGCTGTAGAATCCACCTTTGAGCTCTTGAGGGCTCAGCAGAGATGGTTAATAAATGTTATTTTGGCACCTGATACAGCAAGTAATGCCACTCCATTAGCACAGGACCAGACACCTCTTGCACATGAATTGTTCTTCATTAGAATTCATAGCTAAGAATTTGTTTAAATTAAAAAAAAAAACCTATTGGCAAAGGGAGAAAGATAGAGAAGGAAGGTTTCAGATCCATATACTGAACTTTGCCCTGAGCTCTTACAGAAGTCCACCCTTACATAATGCCCAGGGGATTTTTGAGAATTCAGAGAAAGCAGGCAAAGAGAAAATAAATTATCTGATAAAATTTGCAGGTTTTGCAGATTTTCTTTGGGGGTCTTAGCTACTCTGGACAAATCTGGCTATTGAGGGTTTTCTGTACACAGCTGAGATGTCTCCAGGGTGCCCTGGGGCACACCACAGGTATAATATTGCTCTTCTGTGCTGAGCACTGTAGTTGGTAAAGCTATAAACATGAAAGAGATGATGTTAAAATAAATCATATGAAGTAGATATATTTGTCTGTTTTTTCCCTCCAGGGTGGAGGGTTCCCTCAGGAATGCTCAAAATACTTACTTTCACCAGGGAATTGACAAACAGATGGGGAAGAATAACATTTTTTTTTCCTTAAAATACTTTTCTTTTTCCTGCTTAAATATTAACTTTAAATCTGCTCTCTGATACTAACTTTAAAAGACTCTGAACAGGTCAAGTGAAGAACAAAACAAAGGGAAAATATTCTAGAGGTAATTAAAAATGTGTATGTGTGGCGGCTGGGGAAAAGGCTTAGTGGTGGACTTTGCAGGGTTGGGATAATGTTTAAATGTTATGATCTCAAAAGATCTTTTCCATCCAAATTATTCTGTGATTCTAAAAGCAAAATAGGAAAAAAACCAGAGCATGAGAGAGATGATGCTGTCATTCCAGGATAGATTAATAAGGGAACCAGCAGGCATCATCAGATGGGCTTCACCAAGATATAGGCTTTGATGCTTCTTCTTTTTACTTGCAGCACCAAATGTCTCTCAGTTCTGCAGTGCCTTGGCTGAGAATTCCTTTGCTCAGTGCATGTGGCAGTGCATGGTCTTGCTGCAAAAGAAAAGCACCCCAAAATGAAAAGCTCACTCAAAAGTGGTCTTCCTAGGAAGCCGAGGAAAGATAAATACATGTCTGGAAAACAATTCTCAGTCATTGGGTCAGTTTTCTTTAAATGCCTTTGTGCTTGGAGGACCTCATGTCCAGATGTACCCCTTGGTGGCTCCAGTACATCCTCAAATGTGGGACTGGTGCAAAGTGATCTTTTTCTTTTTCAACAGACCAACTGCTGCCATCCTGGGCTTTGTTATGGATGGATAATGTGATGATTGTCTCTTGCAATTGAGAGGTGTGGGTAAAGAGAAGTTTTGTTGGCATATAGTTATGTTATTGTAGTTTGTTTGGACACCCTCTGTTCTCCCCATAGTGCCCTTTTCCCCTGTGTTGTTGCCACCAGACAGCTTTGGTTGTCAGGGTTGTCAGAGACTTTAACAGCTGTAGGGACAAGGGATGATATGCTCAGGGCTACAGCAGGAGGAGAAATCCTGTGATGGTCACAGACTTTCAGAATCGATGCAGTTGGAAGGGTCTTGTGTTGTGTTTTGAATCAGGCTTTCACATATTGCTATATGAATACTTCATAGTGAGACCAGCCTGTCTTCAAACCAGGTGTTTGGACATTGATTTGTACCTGTGGCTGCTCTCCACTCCTTCAGCTTGTCCAGCCTTAGCTCAGTGTCATCTCCAGTGAGTCAGAAGTGCTCCAGCTTTGCTCACATCTTCCATCTCCATCATCCCTGTCCTTTCATTTGCAAGGTGTCAGCAAAAAAGAGTGTGCATGCTGGTGTATTGTCTGTTGCTGGTGTCACAGGTGATGAAGACACTCTAGTCACCCAACCTGGCAGCATGGATGCCCATACTTCCTTTTAGATGAAATCCTGTCCACTGGGGGAACCAGGGAAGAAGGAAGAGTTCTTCTCCCTACCACATGCAAAACCAAAATTAGATTAAAGAGCTGAACAAGGATTTAGAGGATCCTTTTTCATTGATTCATAGCTGTTTTCAAGAGCAAGGACAGTTCATTTTGTCACTTTCTGAGCCTTGCTTACAATTTCTGCATGTCCTTATGGTGGAAACCCAGCCAAACCTCCGGGGCAGCCCCCTTCACCTTTTTTCTCATGGTATCATCCAGAGCTTGCCCCAGGCAGGGCCATTTCAATGAAATATTTTGACATCCAGCCACATCTTTTGTTTTCTGATTGTCCCCATTTGTCTTTCAGACAACACATTGGCCTTCTTCTAGTTAGCAGGTGTGAGAAAATTCACTGAAAAACCAAACCCAAAACAATGGTGCAGCTGTAAAAATGAACTTGAAGTCTCTGGCTCTTAGCCAGAGTGATGTAAGAGTAACGCTGAGATTTTATGGTGACAACTGCACAGCACAAGGAGTGAAAATAGAAACCTTCAGTTAAAAAAACCTGTGTATCTGGTAGAGAAAGATGCTTTGAGACCTCTCACCAGAAAGCTGTGTAGAAATTGCTGCTTGTGTTGTATACTTACCTGGATCATCAGGGCCACATTCATGCCTGCAGAAGAAAGGAGAAGATATGAGGTTTTATGCTTTGAACTATTCACCACAGTCCATCAGCCAGAGAGATTCCTGTGAGCACTGCACAGTTTTCTCGCCAGATCTCCTGCAGCATGCTGAACTTAGTATTCTCTTTACATTCCTTTTGGGAATTTGCCAATCAAAGCATTGGTTCATACTTCAGAAAAATCACACTTGATAGCAAAATTCATCCTTGCTCCAAAGTGTTGAAGCATTTGGGTGGCATTTCATTCCCACAGACGGTAAACTTCTTGCAGCTGGAACAATATTGTAAGGATTAGGATAATATCAATAGGAGAGTGTCACATAACAAATTTCTGCTTCTTGGGGCTTAAAAATACTGAAATTACACAAATACAATTAATAGGAAGTAAACAGTGAGCCCCTGTGAAAAAAAACACTTGGATTTGATGGTCTCATCTTCAGGAAATGAGATGTGAAATTAATTATAGAAAATATGGAGTGTGCAGTCTCTGCCCAGCAGCCTTGATCCACTCCAGGGCCCCATCACATCTGACACTGCACTCACAGAACTGAGACTCATCTCCAGCCACAGAATTTCCAGGTGTGGTCTGAGATCTGTTGCTTTCCAGGGTGCTGCAGCAACCCCATTATTATAAGTGAATTGTTACTGAATTATTTGTGTTAATGTTTATTCACCCTGATGTTGTTTGTGTATGTCTACCCAGTTAACTGTAATTGTAGTTTGTATTCACTATTTGCTGCGAATGTTTTCTGTCTTTATAAATTGTTAATGTTCCCAGCTGTCTGTTCCCTTTTCCCTGTCCCAGTACTTCCTTTTTGTCACAACCCACTCAACCTGAGCGGGAGTCGTGATGGTTCAATTCACCCCAGGGTGCAAAAGAGAAACAGCAAGGGACTCAAGTTTTCTTTTGCAGCAAGCAGCAATGCACTTTATTGAGTGCCAACAACTTAGTTTACAATAGAGGAGAGAGAGAGAAAAGGGAAACTAAATAAAAGGGGAGAGGGAAAGAGAAAGGATAGGAGAATAGCTATCAACAGATGGGACATTGTTCTCAAGTCATCCGTTGATAGATTCGTCTTCCGTCTGTGGGGAGAAAGAGATCTCAAAAGTCTCTTCAGAAAGTCATCATTTTATAGTCCTTTTCAAGGCAAGTGGCCTCTGGCCAAAAGGTGGGGAGATTTATGGACTACTGTGTATGGAGATCGTTGCTCCAAGAATCAGGGGCAGGAACCGGACACTATAACCAGTACTGTGCTTGAGAGCAGCGTACCATGCGCATCTACAAATGGTCCCTTGGCAAACACCCACCTTGGTCAGACCAGAAAACTCCTGTCCAGAACGTGTGGTGAGGTCCTGGGGTTTTCAGTCTCTGATGATGGTCATGAGGCAGATCAGGGAATCTTTGCACCCACCCTTACACTTTCATAACCACGCCCCCCTGCCTGTCTCTTCCCATGTCCTTAATACTCCTAGGTGTTTGTCCCTTCCTGGTTCCAGTACCTACTTTGTATCCACACCCACCTCCACTGCTCCCTTTAAAATGATATGCAACTGCAAGTGCTCATGGGACACTGTTCAGAGTTAAAAAACTCTAAAACAACAAGCCCAAATAACAGCTAGAACTGAGAATAGTGTTCTCAGATCAAGAAAATAGTGGAGAAAACAAATTTACCATCCAGAGCTGCTTTGTCCTGTCACCACGACCCCAACAGCACCTGACCAACATGACCACATGACCACAAGCCAGTATTGTGCTCCTAAGGCCCAGCTCTGCTGAAGGGCACCCATCGTGTAGCACCTGGCTGGTTTGCTTCCTCACTGTGGCAGTATAGCCTGAACCAGGTAGCTCTTCTGAAGCAATAGAAGGTGAATTTAGGCAACTTGGTTTCTCCTCCTCCTCCTCAGAACACCCACAGTTCCTGCCTATTTAAGTACTCTGCAGTGAGTCTAATGCAACATTAGTATCCTAGCTGGCATAGGCACAAGGATAAACAGATACTCTCTTCATAGGGAGGGTGGTCAGAGGTCTTGGGGATGCTGGAAGGCCAGCAGAGTGGCTGAAAAACACAGATTCAATGGCCAACACCACAGGGGCAGAGCCCATCTGCAGAGAAGTCAACACTGACTTCTCTGGGCTCACCCCTCTCATAGGCACATATGCACAGAAAGGAACACAAATCTGCTGAAAATGAATCCCAAGGTGAACAGGCAAGTGCCAAATGTTCCTGCCAAATGTTGTTGATGTCATTATGTATGCTAGCAAG
>VRYO01001589.1:222445-332786 GCA_009812075.1 Sialia sialis
AGCCCATGCCGCTGGGAAGCCGGGCTGTGTGGGGCCGGGCTGGAGTGTCCCGCCCCCTCTGCCGCGCAGAGTTAAAAAAAAAAAAAAAAAAAAAGCAGCTTATATTCGGGTGCGGCTTATATGTGGACAAATCCCGTGGTCTACCCGGAACTGCGGCTTATATTCAGGTGCGGTTTATAATCGTGAAACTACTGTAATAATTTTGGCTTTGTAGTTTTGCAGGAGGCATTCTGACCCGTTCTCTCTACAAAGGTTCACAAGTATCTCTGCCCTCAGACCTGGGCACCTATTTTGCTTCTCTGCAGCTGCTTTAGCAATTTGTTTTCTTCATCCTTTCATTCATATTAATGCAATTCCATGAATTGCTGGAGGACACCATTAATGTCCTTTGCTTTACAGCAGCATAAAATTAGACAAGAACTTGAACTGTACTGAACACAGCTTAAAAGCCTGCACGTTGTCCATGTTCTTCTCTTGCCTTTGCCCCTCATGTCTACTTTGGTGTTTGATGTTTTCAAATGGGACAGATTTGCACCAGAAAAAAAATTAGTTTTCCTGGAGGCAGATGGCTCTGAAAAGTCAATATTTTTCTGGGAAGACATTCTGCATCTTTAAGATATTATATCATGAATGGAGACATAAAAAAATGCAAAATTTGCAAAGAGCTATAACAATTTTGAGAACATCAAAATATGTTGCATTTAATTCCCCTTATTTGTGTGTAATTTGATTGTCTCCTAGTAATTTTCCTGTCTTCCATTTCTTATCTTTAAAAAGGTAGGAGAATATGAGCAAATCTGTTTGTTTCCAGTTATGTTTTGTTTTGGTAATTTAATTTAAGTGGCACTGAAATGCCAATTGAAATTTGCTGTAGCATTGTAGAGAGAGTTTTGAAGAGGAAGAAGTCCTTTCCATGTTGCTAACTTTACTAGGGAATTTTCTTTTTTGTTCTTTCGTTTTCTTTACATCATGCCTCCATTGTTAAATATTTAATACCCAGGCTGCAAGGAATTGATTAAAAAATTCAGCAATTTATATGTGCCATTAAACTTCATTTTTGCTATAACATAGTTTTCTCATTTGTTATGATGTCTTTGATTTAGTAGCCATTTCCAGAAGCATTAGAGGAAAAGGTAAACTTAAAGCTGCTTGACTCGATTACTAAGTTGATTTAGTCCTTCTTTTGACAAGTTCACACCAATAGTTATAGCAAGAGCTGTAACTGCTATGCAGTCAATACTTCAGTTTCTCCTTTACTAGGAAATACTTTAGGTTAGGCATTTTTGTGACCAAAGCTTTCTGAACAAATGCTGCAGCACTATAACAATTCCTTAAATTTTGTTTTTTAAAATTAATTCAGTATTTGTGAGCTACTTTACACAAACAATCACACACATTAAGTCCCTATTAATAATTGTCCTTATTAGAAACTATCAGAGCCTTATAATGAATTGTAGATGTGAGGGTTTAAAATCTACTCTTCCCTCAGAGACCATGGGCAGGGCACATTTACTGTGAACTAGGCTTGGGGATAAGGACCTATTTTTATAGACATAGGTGTATACAGTTGGAAACTGCCTCTTTACTCAAAGTAAAAATAAATTTGTTTCCAGTTTTTTGGAGTTCACAAATGTAAGAGTAATTGAGTCTGGAAGAGAGAATTTCAAAACTCAATATTTATGAATTTTAAATATGCATCCAGAAGTGCTCCTAATAGATGTGGTGAGGTTTTTATCCAGCAAATATTGTTACAAATTATTACATGATTGCATTTATTAGTGTTTTACAGAAGGCTGATTGTTCATAGGTTTTTTTATGCCACAGGAGCTACAAGCAACCTAGCCAAAAGAAAACACAGTGGGGACAAAAAGAACCAAACCCCTCTGGATTTATGGACAGGTCAGTGAATGACTATGGATTTACTGTAGCTTGCAGAACCACAAAGGAAAAACTGCATCATTTTGTTTTTTGCCCAGGATGTTGTTAGTGCCTATATAAGATTGTAATTCTTTAATATAATACCATTTTTTTGTTATGCTTTTTTGTTATGTTTAGCCTATCATGTATCTATTTGCTTCATTACTTAGTAGTAATAACTACATGAGCATTGGAAAAGTGGCCCTTTCATTTGCTGCAATAGCTGGCTGGGAGACATATAAGTAATTTCAAAAAATGAAGAAACAACACTCTGCTGCAAATCTGCTTTGGTGACTTGCTCTAGGGGTGTCCCAAACCTGGCTGAGGGCAGATAGTCCCAGAGTTGCCAAGGTATACCATATTCCTCTGCAAGCAGCCCTTTTAATTATTAAAGATTCATTAAGTTAATTTTCTTTAAGAAAAGTTTTGGGCAAATGATTACAAAATCAGAATACCTGCACTGAAGAAAATCAGAAGGATAACCCAAACTTGCACAGAAACTTGAAACTTCCCCTGTGGCCCTGAGGTCCTGAAACACCAATTTCACTTCATGACCCCAGTGTGATGCAGAGAGTAACCCTCTCTGTGGGCTCCTCACTTCCATTCATATTCTTGAATTCCACTGCTTTTCCAAAGCTGCTGTATTTTGAATGCAGCTGATTCAATGTTCTTGTGCTGGTGAATATTTCTTTTCCCTGTGTCAGCATCCAGAAGATGTTGAAGATATTTCTGGCCATATGTGAATATTCCTTGAATTGATGGGGTTCCCAAGGGCTGCAGGACCAGAGACATAAATGGGCGAGTTTTAGACTGGATATTAGGGAGTTGAGAAATAAGAAATGCTGGAAAACGCATAGGACCTCCTAATTCCTGGGAAAATTCCCCCAATTGTCACTGCAACATGGGCTTCCCAGCAACTTGCAGAGAAGCTACTCCTCTTTCACTATTCTCCTTCTCATATAGTAATGATTTAATATCTTGCTTATTCTGTTTGTTGCTGGAACTGAGTCCATAGTATTGTTTCATTAAATGTATAAATTTATTTTCTGCTGCCTTGATATTAATAGTAAAAAAAGAGCATTCTTTCCACTGGTGTCTGTGTTCTTCCTGCTGCACCCATCAATTGGCAAAACAGGTATGTGTTATTGAAGATTTTTTGCTTAAATTCACTGTCTTACCTCTTTTTTTGGCAGAGCAGGGCTGGAGAAGATTTGCAGAGACATATGATGCAGAGAGAGTGATAGATCTCTCCGAGGAAAAAGGAGATCAAGGTAAGAAAGCTTGGGAGGACAAGGAGCAGCATCCACTGCCCCAAACACTACCGTAAAATATTACTGATTCATTTTTCTGTGGACTGCTTGTGTTCACAGCCTGGCTGGACCATCAGTCCAATCCCACCAACCCATGACACTGCTGCAGCCACTCCTGCTAGGACTGTATTTCAAGTCTAGTCCCCTCAATGAGCTGCTAGTGTGGCTGTGACATTTATTCTGTAGCTTATTGAAAAGGGAAGAGTCACGGTTAACTCAGGGAAAATTAATATATGAAATATTTACATCTGATTTTTGTTTTGTTATTGTTAACCTTCTTTTTTTTGTTGTTTTTCCTTATAAGCGGGAAACAGAATGATCTGTGAAAGAACAGATTGGATTTCTATGTCAGGGCTACTTTATACAATTAATTCGTAGTGATAGGAAAAAAATATTTATAAATCTAACCTCCACAAAAGAGCAACAAAGAGGATCAGCTGAAGCCAAATATATATGAGGTTTTGCATTATGTAATCATGAAATGATCTTACTGAAACGTTTTATTGATTGCTCAATAATGAAGGAACAAGACTAAGCTTCCAAAAAAGCAGCACCAAATCTATATGGGCAGATAGATATAATTGATTCCTTTCTTTGTGGAGTGTTAACATGGAAAAATATTAGCTTATCTGTGAGGAGCAGTCTGAATGTTCATATTGGTATTCAGTAAAGGCTTTGTATGGCACCAGTGCTTCAGGGTGGCTGTTTCATATTTTCAGTCTTATCTGTCAACAGCTCTGCATAATCCTCAATGGATGGATCAGTAAGAGCTGCAGGTATTGTTGTAGTGTGATAATTCCTCAGAAAAGGTGGTATGTGTTTTGGCTTCTTTGATAGCATTGATGTCAGTGGGAAAACTAAGAGCTAGTAGTTATCCCTCCCTCAAATGATGATTATTTAAATGTTCTCATTAATTGAATATGCAAAGCACAGACCTTGTGGAGGTGAGTGGCTGAGGAGCAGGAGCCTGGCACAGTCCCTTTGGCTCCAACATGCCCCATCACAGCCAGGGAGATTTCTGGTATGCATTGTGACAATTCTTCATGGCTGGGAAGAAACCTCACTCCGCACTGACTTTTGATGTGCAGTACATCACAGGTTCATGTGCTGCTTCAAGGACTGTCACCCAGCACACTGTATTGCCCAGCAGCAAGGGTTGTGATCTGCATCCTCTAGGCTCTCAGCCTTTAGAGCTGGCATGGCAGTGCAGAATAGAGGAAGTGGGTTCATGCTTGGCCTCCCTTGCATGAGTGCTTTTGTGGGCCCAGAAACACTGCTGCCAGTGATTTGTCATCTGCTTATTAGTTTTCAGCCCTGGAAAGGGTGCCTCTGAACACATGCCCCTGCAACCATGAAGATCAGCAAACCAACACTAAAATTAATTTTGAACCTTCTCTGAAAATCCTTATTCCATGTACTTCTGCCAGTATCCTAGATAACCTTCCCAGCAGTCAGGCACTGTGAGCTGGGATGGATGATGCTTTGTGCCTTTTGCAGAGGTAAAATACTCACTTGCATTGATACACCCATTGATTTTACGGGCTTGTCTCCAATAGTGATGTGGCAAACTCCTCTCATGAGGAATCATGAAATTCTCAGGTTCACTTAGCAGATGCAGTGTGCTGTAGAGTAAAGCATAGAGTTTGCTGCTGAATGATAGATATCATGAAATAAAGAGGACTCACATTTGAATGTGCCTACTTATTTTATGATATGAGGCTTTATTTTTAAGAATTTTCATGTTCCCCCATGCTTACTTAAGCAAAGGAGGCAGTTTTCCAGATAAAAATAAATTTATTCAGCACTGACCATAAAAAATAATGAAATTAACAGCAAAGCCAGTGCCTAATTTTTTCAGACTGACGTTCCAAACAAGACCAGAGCAAGAGGGTCCAACTTCAGTCAGCAGGGAAAAGGCAACAAAATCCTGTGCCAAACAGAATATCACAGCACTGTCCAGAGAAGCCTGGGGAAAAATGATACAATCTGGACAGAGTTGAGTTATGCTGAAAGGAGACAGTTGAAGAAAAGTCCATTTCTGTACTCTCCAAAATACAAGATGGAGAGGTTCTGGCACCTCATTGCTCCAGCAGACCTGGCCATCAGCCAGCACTGGTGCAATGAGAGGAAAGCCAGCTTCCTAGATGTGTGATTTCTCTCTCTTCCAATAAGAGCATGAATCACTTCTGGCACACTGCTTCCCCATCCTTCAGGGTGAGATCTTTTAATCCTAAATCAGCTGATAGGGAGGATGAGGAGCTGGGCATTCTGCAATAGCAGGGAAGGATTTAATCCCTGGTGAGATTTCAGGTTTATATTAGTTATTAATGTTTATATTAATAACACTGCACATTTTTTATCCATTTTTTGCTACTCTTTTTCATCAGCTGTTCAGTTTAATTAAAGCTTCCCAGCATGAGTTTCCCCCTGAAAGTATTCAGTGGTGCCTTGAGGTCTTTAGGCAAGCCAAGCATTAATTTCTCTGAATTAAGCTGTGTGCCTGCCTGCTCTTTTGCCTCTGGGAATGGGGGGTTTCTATGCTCCCCCTGTCCCATCATTCCTGCCCTATCCCTCTGTGGGCAGATATGGCAACATAAAACCTTCATCTGTTCCTTGGTGCCCAAGGGCTTCACCCAGAGGTGCCAAGGGAGAAGCTACAAGTTTTCCAGCAGAGAGAAAAGATTTTAAGATACAAATCTCTTCCTAAGAAGCTGTGATGTGGCCAAACACCCAAGGGATAATCTGGTTTGTATACCAATTTTTTTAGAAAGCAAACACACAAAAAATCCTTGCTCTAGATATATACATCTATTTACAGATTTAATACCAGCAAAGCTACAGCAAGTAAGCACCCATCCCAAAGTCAGTGCCAGCCTGTTTGTTTCTCCCTGCTCTTGTTCCTGAAGTATTCCTTATTCCCATATTCATAAATTCCACTGAAGAAGAATGGAGCTGTCTCCTTCTGTAATTGAAATGCCAGAAAAAGCCTTTGGTTCCTCAAAATCTAATAACCAACATGCTGGGATTGATTCCCTCCTCATCCTTCCTCGACACTACATTAAAGAGAGGTCACTGTTTGCATCAGCAGGACACACAAGGATAAGGGGTGACTAGTTGGAGCTCAGCAAAACTCCAAGGAAAAAGAAGTAAGAGGAGGAGCTAGTCAAGATCTGATACGAGGATATGTTGGGGATATTTGGCCTCTAACAGCAAACAGAGCCAGAGCCTCAGAGGCACTTGGGTTAAGGGGGATGAATTTAATCCTTGATAAAGGCTGGACCTGGTGTGCAAGAGGAACTTACCTCTCTAGACCCAAATCACAGATGGGAGGGTGTCTTGTTTAAAAGACAAATATCTCCCAAGGAAGGTGTTAACTTTCCTGGAATGGAAAGAAAACTCCTTCCTCCAAATTCTTCTAACTTTGAAAATGACAGGGCTTTCAAGCAAAAATGTAGGAAGAGGAATAACAGTTCTTTACTATAAAAAAAATGTATAATGTAACAGAACAAACACAAACACAATGATAGATGCTCCCCGAACACTAAGTTCTATTGAATTGCAGAAAGGAAACTGAGAGCAGCGCTGCTGGGTGAGTGCCACTTCTGGGAAATAGTCTGTAGGGATCATCTTTGAAACTCCACAGGCCTCTGCTCCTGCCCCAAGGATTTAAAGCAACAGGTGTAAAAAAAGGAGATGATGAATGAATGAATGAACGAATGAATGCATAATCAGTTGTTGATTTGAAATGCTGTGATCGTCATCTAATTTAGAGTAGGAGGGGAAGATTTAATTTTGGCCACAAGGAGAAGTCTTATTCTTAAATGGCAATCACTCTGCTTGTGTCCATGAAAGGCTATGGATTTGTTGTAAAGGAGCTAAAATATAGAAGGTCTAATCTACTCTACATATACATTTAGGACTTTTAATTTATGAAGTTTCTCTTTGTGAACTCTAGCTCATCTCCAGAAAACCAGAGATGGGAGCAGCTTCATCACAAACTAATAGTGGTAAGGGGATTGTCAAATCTGAGATGCTTCAGATGACCAGGCCATTTCACTATCCTGGGGCAAAAATAATTTACTGCTGTGGTTGCATACGTGGCAAGGGAAGGCTGGAAGACTGGACTCGGACTGTTGTCTTTGAGGACCTTGGCATCCACGTAGGGTTACACCAAAAGGTTCCACCATGAAAGCAAGGGTTTGATGAAAATTGTCTCTACCTTCAGTTACAGCATTTTACTCTTCTGTCCACTTAGTGCAAATTCATTTACAGTCCCATATCTGCCTTTTCTCGAAGCTGTGACATCATTGTTGCTAAGCCATTAGCATTTTGTAGAACTTTGTTGGGGTATTGCCATTCAAAGTAAGGCTTATGGTTATGCCTATGAAACTCAAGGGTTTTGTGCCCAGCCCAGAGGCACCTGCTGGCTGGAGCATCTGTGTACAAGCTTTGGTCACTCTTAAATTTCTTTTTTGGCTTAATTTAGACTGATGGCTCAAGTAATGGCCTTTTTTGGGAAGCCTTGAAAAGCTCTGTGAGCAATGACAGCAGAAGGGGTAGAGAGCCCAAAAGGAAGTAGTACAGAAAACCTAGGAGCAAAAGGTGACACAGCTTTACCTCTTTATAATGAAGAAAAAGTCAATTAAAATACTTGTAAGCCTGGAAAGAGCAGTTTCAAAATTAATGACCTATTTTGCCCTAAAATGAGGAACATGAAGCAATATTTTGCAAAGGCTGAAGAGTTGTGTAGGTATCTGCTTCCTGGGTATGTGGCAACCTTTTTTGAAAATAGAAGGCAAATTCATTTAATACCTTCTTAAGAGAGAGAGCTTTCTGCCTGTTTTTATTTGCTGCTGCTCTTGGGCTGCCATTATTTTAATGCATCCTGCAGTGCAGGAGAAAAAAGGCTCAGATTTGTCAAGGTGGTGATGGCAAAGCCTAACATGGCCATGCTGCAGACTATTTGTGCTCCTTAATGCTTCAGATATTTCTACATGAAGTGAATCATGCCAGAATAATAATGCCACATCTTGCAATTCATTCTCATCAGTTCTAATGAAGATAAAGGGGCTCACTTTTTGAATCCATTTGTGCTTAACAAATTAAACATGCTGCTGAATGGTGCATGTGTACAGAATATTTATCCATATAATGTTCATCTAGGTGGCAAAGCTAACTAACCTTATTCCGCATATTGTTTTCTTTCTGCCTTAAGAACACCTCGCAGCTATACAGTTGGTTCTTTTCTTGTTCCCTGCTTATTTGAAGTTATTGTTAATCATTTTACTCCTATTCTTGATGTTGCAGCATCACTTTTGCTTTTTGGAGTCCAGCAGCCAGAAGAAGAGAGCAAGAGGGAGCAGAGGAGAGGCAAAACCCTCTTAGGGAAATCTCCCTTATTTGCCCCAGCAGCAAAATCCATCACTAATCAACAGGTCCCACCAGCAGGCAGTTCTCCATCTCCTTCCTGAAGCTTCATTTCATCAGTATCTACTGATTGCTACCAGAGTGCAGCAGCCACTTGGCAGAGTGAAAACTTCCCACCATGCCAGAGTTAGCAGGTTGCTCAGGTTTGTTATGAGGAGATGCTATGGAGAAAATTAGGGATGACACCAACTTTGCCTCAATAAATACAAAGAAAAGCAAGCAATACCTGTTACATTAAAAACCTTCATTCTGCAAACCACTGAAAAGAATAAGTTAGTAAGAAAGGAGGTCAATTAACACTTTGACAAGATTTGTTTCTACAATGAACTATCTCCAGCAAATAGCCAGGGAAGGGTTCCAAATACTTGATTGTCTGGACCTGTGACTTTGGATAAAACATAAAGCAGAAGTGCAGAAACCAATGGGCAACAACTTTTGAGCTGTGCTGGAAATAGTATGTATCACTGCAATCTGGGCAGCAAGGCAGGCTGTGCACAGGCAGCACCAAGAGGACCATCCAGATGTGTCCCCAGAGAAGCTGTGCAGTAGAACATGTACTGTTGCCATGATGTCATTCCCTTCTTGCTTTTTTTTGCAACACAGAACACATGGCTGTTGCAAATACAAGGCAATACCTTGGTTTTGGCACTAAGCAATGGCAAGTAACTCAACATGGATCTCTCTATGATAACTTTTGACTTCTAGACACTCAATGACATAAAAAATGCTATTTTTTTCAATTTCTTTTAAGAAAAGGAGAGGCCCCTGACACAGCTGTCTGTTAATTTGAAGGGTGACCCAAATACCTTCCAGAAGACAGAAGAGAGAATCATAGAATATCCTGATTTGGAAGAGACCCACAAGTGTGATCTAGTCCAGCTCCTGGCTCCGCACAGAGAATAAGCCCAAAACCCCACTCTAGACCTGAGAGTATTGTCCAGAACTTCTGAAAATATGCCAGACTTGGTGCTGTGAACAGTTCCCTGGGCAACCTCTTTCAGTGCTCAAACTGAGTGAAAAACCTTTTCCTGATTTTTAAACCAAACATCACCTGACTCAGCTCCAGGTTAATCCCTTGAGGCCTGACCTTCCTGGTCCCCAGGAAGAAGAGTTCAGTGCCCCTCCTCTTCCTCTTCTGTGAAAGCTGTAGAGTGCAATGGTGTCTTCTGTCAGTCTCCTCTGGGCTGCAGAAGTGATCTCTGCTGCTTCTCATGCAGCTTCTCTTCCAGACCTTTCACCACCCTCGTGCACCTCCTTTGGATGCTCAAGACTTGAACAGCTCAACCTTCATTTTGTTTTGATATGAAGGGCATATCCTATATTCTTGAAGACAAAACAGTATGTGCAAATGTCAAAAAGGACAGAGCACTGACTCCAGAAAATGCAGTTTTCCCCTCTGATTCCTTTTACTTGTAGCTTTGTTGCTGAAGAAAGGTTAAGCACAGCACATGGTAATGTCACTTAAAACCTTGGACCAAGTGTATCATCATCTCTGTTCAAAGTATTTCAAGATTTGTTTTGGTCATGAACTTACAGCAGTTAATTAAAAAAAAAAAACAGCCCTGACTGGGCTGGCAGTGACAGGCTGCTACCAACTAGAGGCAGAAAAGGAGGAACAAGAGGAGAAAGGACAGGCAGATGAGCAACAGGACCACAAGTGGCCCGAAATAGTAAACACAGAGAACATTTAACTTTTTATTTTCTTTCCTGTCTGATGATTGCTGTGCTGACAGCTTGAAAGGAAGCACTTTTTCTCCAGAAGCATGGGTACCAAATGTCTCCTGAGAGGTGATAGTTGCTGTTTTCTCTTTCAGACCACAGACTGATGATATGAGGACTGTGACCATGCATTGCCTCTTTGACCCTCATGCTGGGTAAAAGGTGTTTTCCAATGAAATGCTGTGTGACCTCCCCTAGCCTATGTCCAGGGCATACTGTGACCTACCTTCCCATTTAAACTTCAGCTAGAAGGGAAAGGGTATGTGTGTCTTAATGCCCAGTAGATTTTTATTAAATAGTGGAGTTTTGGGGTGGAAAGGGGAAGTCAGGTAGATGGGAAACCCTGGGTTTATTTACCCTGCTTTTTCCTCATTCCAGGGCAGAAGTATGTCTTTCTGGAAAAATATGATGAGTGTGTGTTTTAAGATCTTCAGGAAGTAAGCCCCAATGGATGGAAATACAAATTCACTTCATTAAGGGCTGATTTAAAAATTTTCTTAAAAGCAGATTAAAAATTAAACAAATCCCTTTTTGAGAGCTGATACACTACTTAAATATTTCTTTCCAATATTTAAAAATGCTTTTAAGTGCCAGTCAAGCATCCACAGAGACCAGCAGTCATACTTTGGTTTTATCACTAGATTTCTGACTGATACAGATACCACTGAGTGCATTGCATATTCTCCAAAATAAGAATACACTGCATATCCCGCAAAATAAGAAGAGTGAGAAGGATGGGAAGAGAGATGTGGTGTTAAAAGATTAGGAGGATGGGTTTGAAATAATTTTGGTCTCTGGGTGTTAGAATAGGGTGTGAAGTTATCAACAGCAACCAGGAAACATAGGCTATATTTGATGCTTCACTTACAGCTCAATACCTAAAATGGAGAGATGTATTGGTTTTGGAGAACATTGTAATCAATATGGCATATTTGATGAATATTGCAGTCCTAATTAGCCGTGACTCGGTTGTTTAGTGTTTCAAATGAGGAAAATGATCATGTCAACGCTCTAATTTCATAAGAAGAGAATTATTGCCTTATTTTCTGGTATTTGTTTTACTTTATGCATATGCATCTTTATTTCTGTGTTTGCCTATACTCTTTGCTTTAGTGAATATGTGTTTTTGCAAGCTCATGATGAGCAGAATTTGTCTCTGAGCCAAAATTGACAGAAAAAACTTAGTGTGCAGCAAAAAGTCTTACATTTTTTGTTTTTTTTTTTTCTTTTTTTCTTGCAGGGTTTTAAAAGGAGAACAGACTACTTGCACAGAGCATCATACTTCAGTGGCAGGGAGCAGTGCTGTTAGCTTGCTTTCAGCACTGTCTTTGCAGGAGTCTGTGCACCCTCCAGCACACACACTGTTGCTGTCCACAGCTGCACAGACAATGTTTCAAAGCCCTAAGTAACCATTACTTAGGACTTTGTACCTGCTACAGTATTTGAGTGCCACTATAAAGTGCCCTACAGCAATGGGATTGATGAGCACAGCCCTCATGCCCTGAGTGGTGCTGTCACTCCTGCTGTCAGGGTTAGGAGCAGAGTTAGATGCCCCAAATCAGAACTTTCACAAATTTCAATTGCTAAACCCCAAACAATGTGATCCAGAATCAGAACACCACAATATCTCAACCCTCCCAATTGGGCACCAACAATGCTGGGTCCTTCCTAAGGATCGTGCACATTTAGAGATGCCTCTGTCAGGGAAAGGGGTAGGACCTGCCTCTCTACTGTAGAGTTCATAGAGAGGAGAGTGAGTTCCAGATGCCATGTGCCATAATCAGGTCATCATCTACCCTGTGGGAGTATGATGGCTGTCTTGCAGAGCTGAGACTGGAGAGGATGCAGATGCCCGAGGGGAGCTTTGATTGCACTGTGAGATGAAGGTGGCTCAAGACTCATCCTGGATGCACTCACACATCTATGTGGATGAAAAATGGACCCAGGGAGATGTACAAAGATAAATGAGCCCCTTAATCCTTGGCCTTGTCCATTCTTCTAGTCTTTAAAAACATTGCACAGGAGGTTAATCTGCCTCAAATGCCTCCAGCAGCAACCTCACCATGCTGAGATACCCGTCTTGTAGCATACCTTGTCTCAAGTTTTTTTCCTGTCAGAAAGTTATGTTTGGTGCCTGGCAATTAGTTGCCAGTGAAAAATATAAAAAAGTTAAAACATATACAGAACTAATGCAGTCTTACACCCTCCATGCAGCTGTGTCCCCTGGCAATGTCTCTTCTCCCTTCAATGAGTTCCAACCCCTTTGCCATAGGCAGGACACCTTCCAGCAGCACAGATTGTTCAAAGAGCCATCTAAACTTTCCTCTTGAGATCTTTCTGATTTCTGCAGATTTGATAAGAATTAAACCATCTAAATTGCCGAGTAGTTTTATTTGCATGTATTGATTCCTGGAGAAGCAGGAAGTTTACATTTGAATGATGCATTGGCACATCATTAGCTCTGATTGATATGGCACCTTTAAATGAATACAGTCATCTTGCATCTAATTAGAGATTACTTAATTTGCTGAACATTTGATGTCATGATGGGTCCCTGATGTGCCTTTGAGCTTCTTGAAAGGCAGAACATGGAGAAGGTGGTGCTGTTTTGTCTGTGGATGTATAAAAGGGACAGAAATTTGGAAAGGAGGATGTCACTGAGGCAAGAGAGCAGAGAAGGACTGAGAGGGGTATGAGACCACAGCCTCCACAGTACTGTTGGTTAGCAGGATAACTACAAAACAGACCTCTGATTTATCATGGCAAACAGCTCTAAAAGAAGAAGGGGTGTTTTTCAAAGAAAAAATTTTATTTGACCCAATTTCTGTAGTGGGAAAAAAAAAGTTAAGATGCCCATATAGTTAGTTTTTTCTTCATCTATTTGATAGCATTTGTGAATTTTCTGTTTCCACATCCTTCTGCTTTGAGGGTTATTTTGGGAGAATAAGCCTATGAGTCTAGGAGCTGCATCCAACATAGAGCTGGGCATCAGGATAGATATCCCCAGCTCATTGGAGTCCCTGGGCCAGAGGAGCAGGGGACCTTGGGACTGCCATTCACTCTGAAAGCAAGAGACTGAGTTCTCCATACACCCCCGGTCTGGCACAGGCACCAACTGGCTCCCACCTACAAAGATCTTTCCAGGCACTGGAATCCCCTGTTTTGAGGGCTTGCCCAGTGTGAAAAGAGGAAAGGCTAGGTCTGAGCCCAGTGACCAGGTTCAAACACAGGCCACGTACACAGTGTCACTTGATCCTGCTGGGGTTTAATTCTTGTACAACTTAGCAGTGTTTAGTCACAGTTAAACAAAGACAAATCATTACTGAGCACTTATGAGGCATCATTTAAGCATTTTATTGGGTAAATTAGTTTCACACATAAACACTGGCACAGTGCACTGAAGTGCAGGCCTTGCAAGCTCAGAAAATGCCTTCATATTCTCTGGCTTTCTCCAGTTTGAAAATGTTTCCTTTCCCTTCCAGAAACACCAGAGCACATAAATGTGTTTTATTACCCCGTGGCAAGGACGTAAATTATACAGCACAGAAAAAGCACATCCAGCATGAGGCAGGAAGGATGCAGCATGGGAGTCTGTGGAGCACACAGCTCCTGGGGGCAGTGGTGTGAAGAGCTATTGTGCCCATAGCATTGCTGCCATTTCTGAGGCATGTCTCCTGTTCTCATTGCAAATAGCTAAAGGTCTCCCTAGATCCCCATTCATTTTATACAAGTGAGTGTTCTCTGCAGCATGGCCATATTTATTGTTAAAATTTGTTTGTGCCATTAGCCCTCACTTGTTTTTTTCTTCATGGCATGTTTCTCTGCTGGTGTTGCATGGGCAGTTTTTCTTCTTCCTGGACAACATGACACAGGGAAAGGTCCAATTGTGATAGATAGTGGACTAAAATCTTCTTAGAAATCATCTGCAGAACATATTTTTTCTCTCTGCAGATCTAATGCCATACCAGGGGGAGAAACAGACTCCAAGTGCACCATGGTTTCTCCTGTATAATGCCAGTTTGATATTGATTTGATTCCTGGGGGCTGTTTCCTAAACGCTGGGTCATGTGCTGATACAGACCCTCCATCAGCATTACTCTGACCCCTCCACATCTTTCTCGTGCTCTGCACCAAAAAAAATGTATTGTGGTTAGGAGGATTCCCCACCCCTTCACAGAGCTAGAGAATTGGCTAAGGTGATTTATGTAAAAAAAAAGAAAATTGAATGGGATAAAATAAAATAAATAAAATAGTGGATGCAGAGGGTGAGCCTGGACAAGGGAGTGAGTGTTGAACTGAAGATGTGCAGGTTCACAGGTCAGGAATGAGCCCCTGCATGGCCACCACTACAAAGAGAGGGAATGAGGGATTTATGCATGTTGAGGAACAAGTTGTTTGATAAATCACTAAGTTAAATCAGTAAATTAAATCAGGTTCTGTAGGAGAATAATTTGTAAGAATAGTGCAGAAGGCAATTTTCCTCAATGAATTACAGCTGTACTTATTGCTGAGACGTGGAGACAGCCTTGCCTTGCCCAGTGATGATGGGAGTTATAAAAGAGTGGGTCAGCTGGTAGGGAGTAAATTCCAGTTGGAGTATCAGAATCTGCTGGCTGTGCTGAGGAAGGCTTATGCAGTTGTGTAAGGGACAGATAAGGTAAGAAGATGGTGTGTGAGGGACAGACAGGTTTAGGTGGCTGGGTAAAGGACAGCTTGGGGTTAGCGAGTCATGCAGAAGGAAGAAGGAAACTCACAGAGAGGATAGAAGGAGCCAGTGCTGTGTGGAGCTGCCTGAGAGAAGGCATGAAAAGTTTTTAATAAAGGACTGGTGATGATGCCAGTTGTGTCTGTCTTGATATAATTACTATAAGGTCCATTTTCTAAAGAACCCAAGTTCTTCATGTGTTCTTCTGTCCTCTGAATTGAAGTCCTTCCCCCTCAGCAGCAAAATCTGATTCAAAGGATGATTTTTATGGATGCCTGTCTTGGTGGCTGCAGCCCATGTCCTGGAGGGGAAGCTGAGGATGTTTACCTGCAGGTGGAAGCTGGTGTTGAAGGTATGTGTCTGGGCTGGAGGCAATTTGTTTATTGTGAGACTAGTGAACTATTCACTATATTTCACTATAGTGAGACTATTGTGAAACCATGTAGGAGAAGGAGGCAGGAGCAGGAGGGACAGTCAGGAATGCTGTGAGAATGTGATGTCTGTCCTTGGGTGGAAAATGCCTTCCTGTCACTCTGCCAGCTGTGGCTCCCCTGCCCATTATGGGGTGGGTTCAGTAAACAGCTGAAGAACTCTGTCAGAGATCAGAATCTAGGGTTTTTTTCCAGTATGCCTTTCTTTTAAAATCTCCCTTTAAGCTTAGCCACTTAAAGAAAGCCATAATTATTTCTGTATCTATTTTCCCTTTCCAACTCTGGAAATGCACTTGGCTTTGCAAGTCTCAGGAATTGAGAGGAGACAGAGATGGGAGAGCTGGCCACAACAGACCCAAGGCATATTCTGGACCATGTGTCATCATGCTCAGCATATAAAATGGGCTGAAAAAAGGGAGAGTTTGGAGTTATGTTGTTGGTCTTCTTAAGTATTGTTACAAGTAATGAATCCCTTCTTTCCTGGGGATTGCTGACCACCTGCCTGCTCATGGGAAGTGGTGAATGAATTCCTTATTTTACTTTGCTTGTGTGCATGACTTTTGCTTCCCTTCTAAAAGTGTTCTTATCTCAATCCACAATTTTCTGACTTTTACCCTCCCAATTTTCTCCCCATCCTGCTGGTGGGGGAGTGAGCAGGTGGCCTGGTGACTGGAATTAAGCATCTTGTAAAAGTGCCTGCCTACCACCTTGTGCAGTTTAGTCAAGAAAACTGCATAATGTGACCTTCTCCTGTAGGGAATATAGTAAAGCCAAGAGATGAATGCTTCCCCTTAGTTTATGCTCTGCTCCTTGTGTTGATGAGGGGCAGCAGCAGTGACCAGAGGAAAATACATGGCACCCTAGGGGAAAAAGAGGCTAAATACCAATTCTACTTTTCATGTTAACTATTTATACTTTTTAAAAATTTATTCCTGCCGTTTTTTGTTTTTGTTTTTTTTTTTTTTTGAGCCAAGGACATCTCCTGGCTTTCTGAGATCCTGCTCTTGTCTCCCTTGTGCTCTTCTTTCCCATCACTGCCATCACTCTGCTGGATGCAGGCATCTCAGTTTACTTCCTTACCAGGCCCAGAGTTGATGTGTGCAATGACGTAATTTTATCCAGGTTTTGGGGCTGCTCTTTTCACCTCTCTCCTCTTAGCTCTGCTGTGTTGAGACTCATGTGAAGGCTGAGGGAGTCATGCTGGCCTGGGTCACCAGAACTGATGCTCACTGGTGACCTGTGCTGTGTGTGCTGCTATCTCTGTACCCCCTTGTTTAATATTAGGGCTGCAAATCCCTGTATCTCTTTGCTTTCTATGGTCTTGCATGAAGGTGTACCTTTAATGGCTGTCAAGGGACATCTCACACAGCAAGGGTGTCTTTGAGTGGTTTGTTTAATGACTGACAATTCCTCAGCCATCTTTGTTTATGGCTTACCAGGACCGAGGGTTTCTCCTGACCACCCCCCCCCCCTTAAGTTTCCTGGAGTTTTCAAGTCCTCCATTACAGATGGGTTATAAAGGCAGAAGAAAGTAAATAAAATAATACAATTGTGTATCTTTTCTTTGGTATGAGGTGCTGCACCTTAACTGAAGCAAGTGGCTTGTTTAAAGTTGATTTTGGTTTCAGCTGACTGGAGGCAGTGAGCGTTGGGTTGTGTTGACAAGATAGTCTTTTCTTTTCATAATGGCTTGAACAAGAGGCAGACTGCCAGAGGCTATAGGCTCACAATGAGGACCAGAGGATCGTGGCAGCCCAGGATTTGCAGATGTCTTTGGGACCTCATCTCTTCCAAGCAGGTCCCTGGGCATAAGGGGTTTAAAAGAGGTGTGTGCTTTGTAGCAGTGCTGGCTTAAAGCAGACATTTGCTGCCTACAACCCCTTCCTACCTCCCCACAGGAGCTTCTGCTTTCCTGTGCACTGTTATTCTTTTGGACATTTTTGGGAAGGACTGAGCCTCAAAGCATAACCCATCTTTAATTCTTCTGCTCCTCAGGGTTCAGCAATGCAAGTCAGAGTTTTAGCAGTAGTTTCAATCATGCTGTCTCCCTTGCTTGACATACAAGGCCAGTCATTGCAGGGAAGGTCTAGAAGGTTGTCTCCACCAGCAGAAAAAATGGCTCATGAACTGGGTAATTCTGCTGAAACACAGGAGGCAATGCTTTATCTCTGTCCTCGTTTCTCCATCCACAGCAGGAGGCATTTTCATTGGTCACAGCTCCACATCTCTTTTTTTACTCTTTGGATAAATAAAAAAGTGTTCTTGTTTTTGTTTTCTTGCTACTGTTTGTTTTTTTCCTTTCCTCTTTGAGGTCACCCTGCTGGGGCAATCATTGTTCTCCACAGCTGGAGCAAAGTCTGTCTGCCACTGCTTCCCATTCCCAAACACATGGGTGTATCCCCATCTCCCTCCTCCTCCAATTCTCCATTTCCTGCTGAAACGTTGGCCTGAACTTTGGACAGTGGCTGTTCTTTCAGAGCCCTTGGCTACAAGATAGGCTTAGCGGCTGGCTAGCTCAAGCTCCAGAGCTGCCATGGTGCTCACTGGGCTAAAAATCTTTAGTTTATCCTGCATCCTACTGTATATTAATATAGTCAAGCAGAAAAAATGCAAACCAGAACATGATCCAGGGGCCCTTTTGTGTCAGGAAAAGAAACAAGTGTGCAGGTCTGTCAGAATGTTTTCTCAGTATCACAAGTTTTGTCAGCCTTCCACTGATAAAGGGTAAAAGCAAACATTTTATTTTTTTTCCTGAAATTAAATTCTACTTTTTTATCTTTTGCAGTTCTACTAGGCTTGACTGGAAACAGCAACAAAACAACACCCAGAAGTGCTTTTTGTTAATGTGTTTTTCTGTTTTTAGCTCATGATAGAAAGCAACTTCACCACAGAGTCTTGTTTGTTCGCTGACTCCTGCTTTTATGTCCTAATATTGTTCTAATGTAAAGTTCCTCAATAATATCTAGTGTACATTATTACATATTCTGTGTTATACATGGGAATTATATATGTAGCTATCCTGGAAGTTATCTTTGGAACTTCATAGGTCCTATGTAAGATACTTTATATATAAAGTTTTGTTCAATTTTTGAAGTGGATATACTGCCAAAAAACTTATATACTTATATACTACATAATATAGAGTGTTCTGATGTCTGCAGTTCTATCCTAAGTTACATTTATTTTATATAAAACACCACTATTGGGCTAGTGTATATGTAGCTACATATACATTGAATATTAAATATTATACAGTTTATATGTGGTCTAAACCACAATATTTGTAGTAGACTGCTGGTATATATTATCTCCATTTTAGATTATATCTGGATGGTTTAGTTTACGTAATACAAAATACAGTAATTTCACAAATATAAGCCGCACCTTTTTCAAAGAAGAATCCAGCCTACCCCAGTGGTGCGGCTTATATTCAGGTGCGGCTTATTTATGGACAAATCCCAGCAAAACGCCAACCTGGAAGTGAGAGCCGGCCAAGCGGAGAGCTGCCACAGAGCAGCGGCCGAGCAGGTGGGGAGTGGGCTTTGCCGAGCGGGGCGGTCTTGCCGGCGGCAGAGCCACCAAGGAGCCAGGTGGGCTGGCGGCGGAGTTGTTGGGGAGTGGGACGAGCTGGCCAGCAGCGGGGTTGCTGCCGCTGCCAGGTGGGACGAGCCAGGAGGGCTGGCCGCAGGATTGCTGCTGCTGCCAGGAGGGGTGGGCCGGCAGGGGAGCAGTGCCGGTCGGGGCCGCCGCACTTCCGCTTGGCGCGGGTCTGTCCCGCTGTGCCGCTGCTCGGGGCTGCCGCGTGGTGCTGCCGCCCGGGGCCATCCCACTGTTCCACCGGTCGGGGCCGCCATGCCGTGCCGCCACTCGGGGCTGCCGTGCTTCTGCTTGGTGTGGGGCTATGCCATCCTGCTGTGCTGCCAGGAGCATGGGACCGCCGGGAACGGGGGCTGCAAGAGGGCGGGCCTGCCCCTGCCACCGGGAGCCGTTGGGAGCGGAGGACCGCCGGGAAGGCGGAGTGCACAAGGGTGGGCCGGCCCCTGCCGCTGGGAAGCCGGGCTGTGTGGGGCCAGGCCGGAGCGCCCCGCCCCCTCTGCCGCGCGGTGTTAAAAAAAAAAAAAAAAAAAAGTGCGGCTTATATTCGGGTGCGGCTTATAATCGTGGAATTACTGTACTTAGTATGCAAATATTGACTTTGTGTTACAGCTTTTACCTGTGTTTAGGGATTATATAAACCCAAGTTTGATCTAATGCATTTTCTATAGAGCACACATTTTATCTGATTAAATTAGGTGTAGTTCACATACAGTATATAATCATATGCATCATACAGCCCAAAATGCATTAACTACCCATTATCTGCTATATATAGTTTAAAGTAAATACAGTATATATACTGCATAAAAATTGCTTTGACTAGGGGAAAGAGGTAATCAATGTCTCCTCAGCACCTGGCCTCTCATTTCCCTTTTCTGATGGAAAAAAATGAACACGCCCTCTCTGGTGTCTGTTTTGTGAAGGGCACACTGGGCAGAGAAGGGATTTTTAATTTCATGATGCTGATTTCTGTGATTCTGGATTTGTGGATCTCTGCTGCTTGTTCCAACTGTCTTGTGATTTTTTTCTCTCCTTCTCTCTTTCTGCTTTTATTTCAAAGCAATTTCCTGACTTGCTATTGCAATATAGCTTAAAAATATATTAAAGTCTTATAATTTAGGCTTACAATTCCCATCCAGAAGGACACTTCTACCAAGCAGGTGCTTGGAAACTGATTTGACGTAAGTAGGACAGTAAGTACAGGGCAAAATCCAAAGAAGCTCCCTGGCCTCTGCAACAGCTGGTGGCAGCACTGCTACCCAGACTTGCACTGAAAATTATTTATAAAAGCTTCCATTTTTTTTCCTGGGGAAAACCAGGAAGATCTTGGTGAGTATTTTTAATAGGTGAGGTGTGTCTGGTGGCAAATGCCAAGCACGTTTTCCAACATCAACCAAGTGCACGGAGTTCCTGTTCTACCAAAGAGTGGATGATGCTCAACAGGGTTAACCTGGTGGAAAATTTCACCTGTGTAATACAAACAGATATAGCACCCCAAACTATGAGCCCTGAGCTGCTACCAGATGGAGCAGCCTCCCTAGGTACCTCCTCCACTGTCTGGATTTTCATGAGGAATCTTTTTGGTTTTCTTTTTTTATTTTTTTTTCTGAAGGAATTCATTATGATAAATATTTTATCAGTGAATTCTGAAACCATGAATAGTGATTAGACATTTACTTTAAGGAGCTGCTGATAATTCTAGTGGAACAAGAAATTGGAGTATTTAAATGCCTCTGGACACTTTTACTTCAGTTTAAAAAAAATAAAGCGAAAAAAGCCCAATCCCATGACTAAAAATCCCAAAGCACAGTTTTTACCTTACAAATAAACCAAGGTCATAATGACCCCTTTGGAAGCTGCTGTGTGAGGGGGCTAGGGAAAGGAATCAAAGCCAATTGAAAGCATGCACATAACCCTCTGAGGAGATTCGCATGGAAATCCTGAAAGGTAACCAAATTTCTCTTGGAGGCTCTCTGAGAAGCTGATTAGGGAAATTGGTAATAGGGCCTCTGTTACTGTAGACATAGATTGACATCCAATGGAATCAGCTCCACAGAAGACTTTCCCAGGCACAAATCCACCACTTTAACACTTTCCCTTTCAGACCTTGTTTATAAATCTGTCAAGAAGACTCTCCTAATCCACATTTTTGGAAAAATATCCATCTCTGTGAGGATCTGTGCCACTTAAAACACAGGCCCTTCTTCATTCTCCAATGGCATGGAGTTTTTCCTCTTGCTATTGTGCTAGTCAAGAAGTGTGGGGTGGACAGTACTTTTTCCTAGCTAAGAAAGCAATTTATTTGCTCTCTCTTTGAACATACATACTGTTGCAGCAGAAATAGGCTACAGTGTGGGTAAAGTGTAGGTGTTTCCACTGCTATGAGAACAGCTGAAGCCAGTGAGAAGCACAGCTATTGCTGGTATTTCTCTCTCAGGTTCGCTCAAACCATGCATACAGCAAAAAGGCAGACATTCCCCACTGCCAGGGGACTATACCCCTGTACCTTGTCCTCTTCCACTTGGCAGTCCAAGGGGTGCACACAAGGAAAGGTGATATTCAGAGAAGGAAGCCATTTGTTGGAGAGTGTTGAACCCACACAGCCAGCTCCCTCCCTTTAGTTATTGATGATTAAAGACTTGGCTGAGAAGAGTAAGACTGGGCTGGTGCACACAGTTTAACCCATTTTGGTGTCATGGAAGAAAAAAAACACCACTTTTTTTATCTTTGAAATGTCCTCTACCCATCCATTTTTAAAATAATTGATGGTATAGAGGGCAGATAACATCCAGCATACATAATTCTCTATTATACCCATGGATTGCATACATATAGAGTTGACAGATAACAGATGCTGGGATTTAGTGCAACAGGAGAGGTTTTGTAACATCTCTTGTGCAGCAATAGAACCAGTCAAGATGCCTTTTCCCCTTTGAGCTGCAAAATCTTCTAAAAATCCCCCTTTCCAGGGGGTGTCTGGTTCTTACAAGAATTTGCCCAATGACCAATTTTAATGAGGATCTGGCTGCATGCATTGCTGACGGCACATCCAAACCAAAATGTCCTTCATGGACAACCAAAATGATCTCTGCACCATCGACATGGTGAGGAAGGCATATACACACAAGGCATTTGTCTTCAGGACAAGCTTTATTAACTATTTGCTTTAACAAGGTAGTTATGAAGGCATTGGTTCTTTCAGTTACAAGGGAAATAACAAGACTCAGGTTCAGCATGTAAATGACAAAGTAACAAAAAAAGGCAGATGTTAACCCATATAACTACTAGACCATCTATTAGAAGACATTTTGCAAGCAACATTCTACATTTCTTTGCATTGAAGTAAAAACTTTTTTTTTTTGGTCAAGAAAATTACCTTTTTCAATTTTTACACTTTTTTAAACTTATATCACAAATGTCAGGGTAAGGCAAATCCTGGATGAACAGTATGATAAAAATCTCGCTTCCCCAAGAAAATAGATCCACATACTCTGTTAAATTTTGTAATTTTAAAAGCAAAGCACTGCATATAGAGAAAACTCTTTTTTTTTTTTTTTTTTTTAATATAGTTTCACTCAAGTCCTAAAGCAGAACAGTGTTAATTCAAAGAGAGGCTTTCTCAGTGCTTTATAGAAAGAGTGACAATTAGCTGCAGTGACCCGTTTATTTAGACTATGTCTAAGTATCACCTTTGGATGTCATCATGGGAGCAGTCACCAGCCTGAGGAATATTGTGCCTAATGGTAGAGGTGAGCACTTTCAGACACAGGAGAAACAACAATCAAGCACAGCCTCTTGTTGAATGCAAACATCAGCACCCAAAGGCTGCTACTCCCTTTACACCACCTACTGAGAATACATTTTGAGCTTAAATCAAAATCCTTGACAGAAATACCAGTGTGGCGATTCTCCATCTAACAGTTGTTCTTCTACAAAACCAACTCCTCACCTTTCTGTATCTCCAGAAGAACATCAGTGACTGACTGCACTGACTGTTATTAACGCAGCTGAGAAGTCATGCTCACTTTATGAGTAGTGAAAAATGCCAACTCGACTCAAAACCCACCCAAAGGAAGACAGACATAAACAAGGCTGCAAACAGTACAGTAAGGACTTCATCTACTCATAGGTTTGCTTGCTTTACATTTTCTGGACTTCATGCTTTGCCAACACATCACTGAGCAAATGGTTGTTTCAAAGACTCACTGTTGTCTATCAAGGTTAAATAAAAACCAAAATGAAGTTATTGTCAGGGGTTAGAGAGTGTCTACTATGATGGATCTTTGCAGCTAATTTTTTCTTTAACTGTCAGTCAGTTTTCAGAGGACATTTAAGGAATCTTTATCTCCTTCTGAATGACCACACCTCAACATCCAGCTTCCTGTGGGGTGTCCCTTTGGCTCCCTTGCTACAATCAAAGTTGGTGAAAGAAGAGGGACATCTGGTACATGGCTAACATTAATTTTGTCAAAACAGGTACAGAACTACATTCAGGGGACTGGATAGTCTGTTGAAGTTAGCACAGTTATACCATCCTCTTGATGCATTTATCCACTGCTGACCTACCTATTATGACAGCCTGCTTCAATCATAACACAGTATGGAAAATACACAGAAACATAAGGGACCATGCAGCAAAGTCTACATCCCAAAAGACATGTTCTGTCAAGCATGACCCCAAGGTTGAGTAAGGAAAGCATCAGAGGCACTTCAAAGGGAACAAGGAGTCCCTTCAAGAGTATTTGGAGAGAACAAGAGCCAGAGGAACTGTAGTCACCAAATACAGGTAATCTTAGCAAAATTCTCAAACCAATTAATAGACTAACATTAGCTCACTTACTGCTACAATTGATCCAGTCTGGAGTTGTCCATCCACTCCAGGTGATGAAGAAGCTCCTCGAGACCCTCTCTGGCACTAGCCACACCCAGGAGAATACACCACCTGTGTGAGGCAGCACACAGAAATACCCTCTGATCCCACCTCAAGTAAACATGTCTTTGGGGGGAATGCCTTTCTAGGGACTGCAGTCTCTGTGTGTAATCTCATTATTTTCCTGTTTTCCTTTAATCCTTGTTTCTCCTTGACACCCTTTTGAATTGACAACCATTGACTGTCATAGCCCATCGTACATACACTTGGGTCACCCTCGACTTGCTGACACTTCAGCACAGGATTTATCACTGAAACTGCCCCATCTGGGATGAATCCAGATCACAGGAGGATAGAGATATATCTTACCTTTTTCTTTACTCTTTTTTTTTTTCCTGGCCAGATATTAAATACCTGTTCTGTGATTCAGGGATATTTTGGGTGAAAAAAAGAGAACAGAACCAATTATTTTTCTTAAAACTATCAAATTAGAATCAATTACTTTGTTTAAAATGACCAAATTATTCTTAGCAGCATTTTAAAATACAGTTTGTAGCCCATCCCATTAGGGACACACATCATGTGCTCTTCCATCCAGTGTATTTTCCATCAGTTTTGGTTTCAGTACACTTGGGAAATGTACATGAAAAAATTTTGTTCCTTTTCTACAAATTTCAGTGCAGCATTTGCTGGCAGAACAATTGACATATGGAGAGACATTCTTATCCAAATTACTGCTAATTGCTTTTTTTAAAAAAATAAAAATTCATGCATATGCAGTGGAAAATGTAGTGAGGGCCCACAAAAGCTACTGTGTGAAGCTTTTAAAGCTTGGAGCTATATTTAAAGATGCCCCTAATGCACAGTTTTTCCAGCATGGAGGAAATGTCTGTAGCCTACCTGTACCCAAAGGTCATACTTACAGCACTGGTTTTGAGATGTGTAGAACTAACTGGAAAAAGCAAGATGGATTTGGGATGCTGGCTGTTTGAGGCCACATGTGTTATTCATAGGTACGGACATGGCAGAGCATAGGCTGGTCATGGGAAAGAAAATAAAGATGCTAGAAAAGGGGTGGGCCTGGAAATAGGCTACTGATGGTGTGATGCAGGAGGAAAAAAGACCCAGTATAAGAGAGGGACTCACAATAAGAGAGGGACTCACAATAAAAGAGGGACAGAAGAAACTGTTGTAAATGCAGGGTTAATTGCAAAACATTGTTAGAGCTGGGAAGTTATGATTGTTTCCAACAGGCTTACAGAACAAAATGGAATGAAGAACAAAGAGAAGTGAAAAGCAAAGACTCATTCCCCCAAAAGCTCCCCCCCTCCCAACCCGCTGATCATCTCTGTGTGCTCTTTTCAGCCAAGAATGATGCTGTAGGATGTCAGCGCCTGCCCGTAGGGATTCCTTGGGTCTCTCCTCTCCTCTCCTGCATCCTTCCTTCGCCACAGAAGCACAGAGAAAAGTGGAAAGAAAAAAGTAGAATGTTCAAACATCTGCACAGAACCCAGGTCTCATGTTTCCAGCAACAGATGCCTATGGTTTCATTTTTTGTCTAATGTGTGTGTGAGACACAGCTTTTATATAATGGCTACTATTGGGTGAGCAAATTACCTGTGCTCATCAGAGTGCTTTGGTTTTCCAGAGCACCATCAAGCAACAGCTTGATACCAGAGACCCCCAGCTCCGGCAGGTGCTTTGGGGACAAACAAGACAAGAAAGTATTAAAAAGAGGAAGCAAATGGACCTCCTTGGCTCCAAAACAACCCTTGTGAGATTCTCTGAGGTTTAACAGGCTGAGCAATCTTCCCTAGGTATTGCTCCTAGTAATAGAACAGTAGAAATGGAGTTTGGACAGCTTTGACAGAGAGATGCAATGAATTTGATGACTTCTTCTAATCCAGTGCATGCCATTGAACTGCTGAGCAAGACAAAATGTGCCCAGGATCTGGCCCCTTTGCATCAGAAAGATGCCTGCAAAGCTGTATCATGGACTGGAACTGAAGAGATTTATTAACTGATTGCTAATTCATGAGCAAAAATTACTCCAGTCCTAAACATTCACAGATAATAATTTCTCTGGGAAAATGCAGCATGAAAAACAGACTTCTTAAGGTCACATGAAAACTATATTATTTAAATACCTTTTTTTAAACAGAGGAAAGGTATTAACATATTGATGTATTTTTAAGTTAAAGATTTCATTATTTCCTCTTTTTTGTTTGAGCAAGAAGCTAAGGGAGGGGAAGAAAGAATCATGGATGCTGTATTTTAATTAATATTTTGAGGGTGCATCATAATTTTACTTCAGTACTTTTTATATGGGACACCATCAGGGCTACTTCTCACTCCAGCAGTATAGTAGCACATCACCTGTATGCTGATAAGGACCAAGAGCCACATTCAATAATAAAACCTTGTCTATTAAGTCTCTGTTACAGCTGCCACCACTGCATACCTTGCTCTTGTGCTACATGCAACCCCATTACAAGGGTAAATGTAGCGTGTTGCTGTTGATGATATCGGTAATTCTCAAAAACCCTACACCAAAGGAAGCAGTGTGCACTGAAAATCACTTCTGAGGGAGAAATGGCTACTGCTTCTTTTTGTTAGGGATGACCCTTGGACTTCTGACTTGCTACTACATTATTCATTTTAGTCTAGAAGAAATGCTATTTATGCCTATGAAAAACACTTCCTCAACAGCCACCACTGCTCCAGCCACAGCACTGTCATTTAGTGTGGAAAGCCACAAAAAAAAGCTCCAGAAGGCAGGAGAGCACCAGAAGGCAGATCTCTGTCTTTGCCTTGTTTTTCAGTGGTATTGCTGAAGAGACATGAGGTACTGGAGAGCCAAGGGCAACAAACCCCTCAGGATGTGAACCTTTTGTTCTCAGAACACAGCTCAGACAGAACTGAGCTTTGTTCCAACCAATATAAATTGCCTGTCATTTTCCAAAAGCAATGCCAAAAATTGTTTGCTCACTTATTCTTCTGTTCCTTATCTCAGTGCTGTTTTGCCTTCTGATGATCTAAGACCGTGCACTACCTAAGCCCATTACATCTGCAGATTGCTGCTATAACATTTGCTTGACAAATCAAGTCTTTCTTTTTATGATGTAATACAAGCCATATTAGACAATAACTTCTCCTTTGTATTCTGTCATCCTATTTTTTTTTTTTTTGTAAATTTTAACTTTAATTTAGGTGCTTTCAAAGCAAGTTTTCATAAAAAAATTGTATGGGAAATAGGGGAGAGGAAATAGTTGTGAAGGTCTTACCAGTTGCTTAAGCTTTCTGCTCTGTTTCCATTGGATCATTTATACTTTCAACTTGACTATTCATTTCAGCTGAAAAAGAAATGATATGTTCATTAAACTCTATTAATGATACTCATTAAGTTTATCATGTGGAGTAATAACTGCTTTTAAACCAAAAGGGACATTTATTGCATTAAGAAATCTCTTATATCATCAAATAAATAGGTCTCTTAGGGGACCCATCTTCACCTGGAGGTCCCTGGTCACTATGACAGTCATGCAAGGAGAAAGGCTTTAGCATCACTAGAAGTTCCAGCCTCTGGCTCAAAAAGATTTTCTCTTTGGTCCACATCCATCCAGTCTGATTTTAGCACCTGACCAAGGAGTCCAGCTCAAGGTCAAAAGGACCTTCATCTCTCCCTGTAGGCCACAGGCAGAGATACAGGTATTAGCAAAGAGTAATCTGGACTAAGTGGTCTTGATCCCCTGATTAAAACCTTGACCCTCAAATTCAAACACTGGCTTCTGACAAAGTTCTTGGTACGGCTCAGGGTTGAACCACAGGATGAACACAGATTCATTTCCATAGAAAAACAGAATCATTTAGGTTGGAAAAGACCTTTACGATCACTGAGTCCAACCAAAATCCTAACGCTGCCAAGTCCCACCAAACCATGTCCCTAAACTGCAGGAGTCAAGCTGTGACACTTTTGATGCCATCTCAGTTACAGAAATGTTTCTTCCAGAAGTTCTTGAACTGCAAATTGCTGGAACCTAGGGGAGGATTCAGAGGCAATGTCACTATACTCCTACAATAATTGTTAGGGTAAGATCCATTTAAAAGTCAACCTTATTTTAATTTGAAATTTTTTAAAAATTAAAAGAATTAAAAAGCAAAGAAAATAAAAAATTAAATAGAAGGCGTAAACTCATTTCACCATGACATTTGTCAAAACAATCATCTAAACTATGGCAGATGTGATTGGTCATAACGAGGCTAAACATAAATACCTGCAGTTTTAAGACTAGGATCTGTTCTGCACTGAATTTGAATGAAACCATTTCTATTAAAACCATTTTTTCCTTTCTTCACTCTGGCTTCATGTTATCACCTGGAGATTATGAGGCATTTGACATGGGTGACAGGGAAAAGCCTCAAACATGAGTAGGAGATTTGGAAATTAAGATAAGGTGGGAGCAAGGAAGGAAAAAAGCCCAAATCAATAACTATGCTACTTCCAGCCAGGCAGTATGATGTCTTTTCTGAATCACTATCATGTCAATGTACTTGTTACACTTTTGATGAATTATTTGTGAATTCTTCATCATACATATGCAGAGAAGATACTGTAATGGCTTCCTGGATGTACGTGATGAATAATATGGAAAGTATACTCTCCTGATTACAGAGCCTCTGATGCACATCACATTTATCAATCTCGTGTTCTTTAACCATATTTGCATAGAAAAGACAGGATGCTTAATAAAAACCACTGAAAGAAGGCTGCTGCACACTGACAGCAGCATCCTCTCCCAGCTTCATTATGCTGGAGAGCTTCACTGACAGCATTTGTTGAAAATACTGTCAGCCTTCATTCATGTCCTACAGAAACCTCCTGTAAAATAAATCTGGACTTGAAACCTGTGGTTAGGTTCTGTCAGCATCCCAGATGAACCTTTTCCTATGTATTTGTGAAGGAGCTTGGCTCTTTGCATGAGCTCTACTAGGGACAGGGAGGTCTGGGTGAAGGACCAGAGTGAACCAAATATATGCCACTGTGAGCACAGCTACACACTTCTCTCTGTTCAGGACACATGGAAGAACTGCTGCCAGGTGGGGTGGGGATGTGACTCACAGTCCTCGGCTCCTCCCAGCATGAGGTGGTGTCAGAAAGGCATCATTAGCCCTGGGTGTTCTACACCCAATCACATCACAAGGTGAAATAGGGCTTCTCCCTGATAAGCAAGGTTTTTAGAGGTTTTAAACTGCTAACTCACTTTAGCAGTCTTGTTGCATCTCCCCATAAGATGCTACATCAGCCAACAACTCTGAGAAGCACCCGCAGTGCAAAGGGGTGCACATCTCCTAAATTCATTTTTATCTGCACCTCCTTCTGCACCTTCACAGATGGTTTTTATGCCAGAAATTGACATCTCTGTGTGATGGATGTGGACATTCTCTGTCTTAATTCTTTTAAATTTTGACCTGTTGGGGCCAAAATTATCAGCTCTCAAATGATGACCAGGCAGGGATTTCTCCCCCAAAAGCAAGAAAGTTCCTTTCTAGAGGAGAAGAAATAACCCAGCAAATAATTCCTGTCCATCACAGTACTGCAGTTGTTGCTGACCTGGGGGACGTGCTTTGGTAGTGCAACATTATTCCTCATTCCTGAAAGATAGTTACATGCTTAAAGATTAGCTAGCCAGGAGGGACAGCATGGATTTAAGTGGAGAAGACAAGAAAATGGGAAACTGGAGAGCCAAGTTAAAGTCATCTGCAAGACAGTGAGTGTGTTTCTTTAGCCTAGGATATTATGCCATAGACCTGGACAGCAGTTGACACCAAAATATTAGTGCTTTGATTTAAATCAGAATAGAGCTTCCCACAGGCTTGAAACAAAAGAGATGATTGAGCAACCCCATTGTGAAAAGTTTGAGCTGACTAATAGAATCTGGAAACTAAAAACTGCCTTAGTAATCTCTATAGCTTTGGTGGTAGAAGAAAAAAAGAACAAGTGAAAGAGAGGGAGAGAGAGTGAGAAAAAGAGAGCAAGAGAGGAAGGAAGCAAGAAAGAAAGGCATGCAGGCTGCTGTTAGGGAAATAACCATCTAAGAACCCAATCCCAAAGGTGATTTGCCATCATCAAAAAAAACTAATCAGCAAATCTGTCCTGGGTACAAGAAATTTAATATACAGGGTCTTTGCTCTAATAGCTGATGGAAACTGGAAGAACAAAAATATGTGTGCATACATGGCCCTAATCCAGGCTACAAGTGCACCTTCTGACAGTTTTCCTGATGGAGAATCAAGTCCTGGTCTCAAATAACAGTAATTTCTTCTAAATATCACTCTCATGGACCTGCCCACTGGAAGGACCAATACTGAGATCCACCTAAGCTGTCTAAACTCTCTGCATCTCTAATACACTTTCCACTGTGCTGTTGTACATTAAATTAAAGCACAAGAGCTGGGCTGCCAAGGGGGATGCAATGATACATGCTTGTGCTTTCAGCTGTGAAGCAATGAGATCGCCTGCAGTGGAAAGAAGGGGACCAGAGGAAAAAATAGGCAATTTACATAAAAATTACTGTTAAAGAGAATGAGTTTGACCTTCCTCTCTTTTTTAACACCTGGTATATGTTCACAAGGAAAACCACCCTGCAATATAATCCTAATAGCAATGTAAGCTGTCTAGAAACAAAGACTTCCCTCACAAGTGAAGTACTTTTTGGCAATTTAAGCAAACACCCTTTTCCTGTCCTTTTATGCAACTTAGAAGGTTCAAAGAAAAGGAAAGTACAAGATGAGTCATATGTAGATGACTTTACAAGACAAGCAAGATTTAAAACAGAGAAACCTATCAAGATCCTCATTTCAGAAACTGCTAGATGGTCCTGCTGTCCTGTCCTATGTCTCATGTTGAAACAGCTATGCTTTCCTTTCCAGCCAGAAATCCCTTAAGATATTCCTTTAGTAAATTTGGAATTGTTTTCACTAAGTAGCCCAAACTATCCCATGGATTCACAGCTGAAATGTTTTAATGTGCTATGACTTTTGGGTTTGTTCAAAGAATGAGTCGAGAGGGCTGCTTTGACTTTATTCCGCACATAATCGCTAGTATTTTTTTAAAAGAAAAATTCATTATGCACACTTGCTTTTCCTGTGTTTGCACACCTCTTTACAGCCCAATATTTAATCAGTCACCAATTCAAATCAATCTGACATCAGAGAAAGGAAACTAGCATCAGATTCTTCATGTAACTAATAGAAAAAAAGAATAGAATTGTTTTGTCTTTGAGATGTAAAAAAGTATGCCTTCTATTTATTTTATGTCAGTGTTGTGGAGGTTATAGAAAGAGTTTAAAAACAGCCTTCACTACAGAGAGGAGTCTATGGGTATAAAATGAGGATTGGATGCCTGATCCCAAACCCACTGCTGTTTGGGGTAGTAAAAAAAACCAAAACCCTCTGTGTAAAACCCAACAGACCCCTGTGTAGAGCTCTGTTACACTACAGGAGCTGACCAAGATGAGTGAAAAAGGGTCTGACTCACCAAAGCCTAAGCACCAGTATGCTGATTCCCATCATTATTTCTTTACACACAGGATAAGTCAAGGAGGTCAATTATTTGTTTACAAGGATGTTACACAGACTGCAGATTTCAAGTAGCATCCTAGCACTCAGCCCTTGCTGGAATTTGCCACAGAGATGAATCATTGGCTCACTGAGGTCAATGTTGGAGGAAGACAATTTCCAAGTCAGAAATTCTGGGTTGATTATGCGCAAAAACCTGACTGGAACTGCTGTTGGGTTAACTAAATAGTGGTTGTTTTATTAACAGTAGAAGTCTTAGTGAAAGAGCTGTTGTCAGACGGAGCTATACATGGATACTGAAGGAGGAGGAAAAGGGAATCACAGCTGACCTAGAATGAGACTAACATACAAGTTCAGAGTGGTTATACTGCTAAATGCTTCTCCCTCAATAGAGTTGGGCACCAGCACAGAAATATTCAGAAATAATCTTCTGACTGCAGTTAGACCCTCAGCCTCTTGGGCACTTCTATATCAAGACCACCATTACAGTGGGTCTAAAATAGTAATTAGTTCAAAGGCAGGCAGTGTGGAACACACCATCTTAACACAATGATAACAGTTGATAACCCAATCAGCTCAAAAGGCAGGGCTACGGCACTGAAAGTTACTTCCACCAGACTCACAAGGCAGTAGAGATGTGTAAACTCTGAAAAACACTCAGTTGAAGAGATTATAAATATAACTCAATTTTTTTAGGAGGAAACATAAAGACAAACTCCAGAAAGACAATACAAGGTATCAACTTCAGGACAATATGCAGAATCAGAGAATGGTTTTGCTTGGAAAGGACTTTAAAGACCATCCAGTTGTATTCCCATGCCATGGGCAAGGACACCTTCCACAAGACCAGCTTGTTCCAAGCCCCCATGAGCCTGGCCTTGAACACTTCCAGAAATGGGACATCCACAGCTGTCTGGAAAACCAGAGAGCTCCCTACCCTCACAGTGAACAATTCCTTACTAATATCTAATTGAAACATGCTCTTCATCAGTTTAAAGCCATTACCCAAAAAAATTAATTGAAAATAATGGAACAACATACCATCTTTATTTGAAACATCTCCTGCTTGACTTGCAAGGTCAATTTTCATAGGCTCCACAGAAGTTTCCTCTTGTTCTTGTATCCCTATAATATAAGCCAAAGAAGGATAAAAATCAATACTCACAGTACCTGATTAATGTCTAATTCTTGGATTCCTCATGCCTGGCTTTTTTGTTTTCCTTCTGGCACGCTCTTACCTTTGTGGACTCCACTAGAGAAGAGGACAGAGGATACAGAGACAACATGATTTGAAAATAATTGCCTGTATATTTGTAACAATTCATGCTCTTTTTTAACCAGGATTGTTAAAATCGCATCGTGATGTGTGTTTCTGCCTCCCCACCATTATTTTCTCAACACTTTTAAAGAATCCCTTCTGCTCATAAAATGCAATATATGATGGGGGCTTAATCACAGTTATAAAGTTTCTCTAGCTAGCAGAAAAAAAAATAAATACAGTAAAGAGTCCAAATAAACTGGGTAGTCAGACACAAGCTAGAATACAAATGTGGGCAAATGCATTTTATCAGATTAACTCAACATTTTTATCTGTGGTGCCTCAGGCTTGTCTGGAAGCTTAGATTCAAATCCTAACATTCGAAAAGTAAAAAAAAAATAGATTTTCTGTTTTAGACAGAGTTCTACTATTCTGCCATTGGCTAAGAAGCCAATTTTTATTTACATTCCATCATGCTACTTCTCTCCTTCTGTGGCTGCTGTAAAGCCTCTTGCACCCATCCTGTGACTGAACTCTAGGATTTCAGGTGACCGGTCATGAAGATTCAGGCATTTGGGTGGTTATAATGAGTCAGCAGAGTGTAGTAAGGACTTAGATATTTCAGAAACATTTTATTTTTAAACTGAAATAATTTATCCCTTCAACAGCACATATAAAACCTTCACTGTCTCTCAAAAACTTTCTACTTTTTCCTTTGGAATTCTAAAGTGGGGTTTTTAAGTCCACCAGAGTGTACTACATTTATTTTGTCCATAAAAATGTATCTACCACGGAAAATTTCAGCCACTTTTCCTTCTAATTTTATCTGCAACCAATGGTATAATGGGGAATTTAGTCTCCTTTCTGCTTGCTGTGATGGCCAATGCTATTTTCACTGGCAACTTCTGGCACACTACCTATAGAACCAGAGAATCACAGATTCATTAAGGTAGGAAAAAACCTCTGAGAAGGAGTCCAGCTGTTTAACCAAGACTGCAAAGTACAACTCAAAACCTTGTCAAGTGCCACATCCACTCACCTTCTGAACACTTCCAAGGGTAGGGATGCCACCACTTCCTGGGCAGCCTATTCCACTGCCTGACCTATGGTCCTACCAAGCTTGGGGGATGGATGACTTTACAGCAGTGTTACTCATCATTTTAACAGACCTTACTTCTCATGCAGAAACTTCTCAGTGGATCATATCACCAGCTTCACCTCTTCATCACTGGTTTAAAATTATCTCCCCATAAACACAACAAAATGCCTATAAACATCTGTGACTGAGAATGCTGCATATCTGCCTGAAATGGCTGCTTTGTGGGTGCATTAAACTCCAGATGCTTCTCCAGGGAATTCATGAGAGTGAGTGTGGTTATCTCTTGTAGTTTTTATGTACCAACATTCCCAAGATTTCCCAGTGCTCACTCACCTATCTTTTTGGCTCATGCAAAAGGTAAACCCAGGTGACCCCACACAAATAATGTCTATGTGGCAGGAATTTGTCAGGGTTAGGACTGAACAAGTGTTTCAAAATCCCTGCCTGACTTCTTCTGGTAAAATCAATACGAAATTTGAGGGACCATGAGAACACTGGTTAATGAAGATACACAGACATTCCAATTGTGATACATTTTGATTACCTGAGGGAAGCAGCTCTATGAAAAATAAATTTTTGAAAAATCTCAGAATAATCAGGTGGGCTGGGAGGAAGCTTAAAACCCATTTATTTCCAATCCCCCTGCCTAGGAAGGGATACCTTCCACTAGACCATTTTGTTCCAAGCCTCATCCAATCTGGCCTTGAACACTTCAAGGGATGAGACAATGACAGCTTCACAAGGCAATACAGGCCAGGGCCTCACCACCCTCTGAGTAAAGAACTTCCTCCAAATATCCAGTCCTAAACCTACTCTTCCATGCTTTGTCCTGTTGACTGTCTCTACATGAGTGCAGCCTGCAGTGGATGCAGCCCTACTCACCCAGACACCCCGATGTTTGATGAAGGTATGTGGGATGTCTGCTAAATACTAGCATGCTCCAGCTGGCAGCTGCTGCCTCTGAATCTGACTTTGACTCTTCCAAACCACCATCTATTAACCAAATAAAGGAGGTACTATAGGACAGGTCTTGCCTGCCAGTTTTGTCCCCTTGTCACTGCATGAAGATGATCACATGAAGTTCCCAGCCCTTATCAGACCTTTAATTAGCTGGCATGGCTGGCTTCACCACGCTGCTGAAAGTTTTCTTGCTTTCCATTTCAGAAATCTCACGCAGCTGACAGGTGCAAAGGTTTATTGGCATAGTGTGAAGTGATGATGGAGGTTAATGAAAGAGAATTTTATGGACACACATGCATGTGTAAATTTCTGCATGTGTGCTTAGTTAATGTTGTCTCCCATTTGCAGTGCTAACATCAGGCATGGGATAGGGGGTGGCAAACCCAAAAAGAGACGAGAAAGAGTAACAATAGCATCAACAGATGTGCAAAATCACTTTTTTCAGAGGTTTAGGAACATAAATACTGTCAGAAGAGTTGCTTTTGTTCTGCCTTTTTACCTTCTTTCCACATTTGAAACTCTGTTCCCCATCCTTTCAAGGAGGGGATTGTTGCAATATCAGCGTTTTTTACATTGGGAGTTTATTGTTGAGTATTGTCAGCAAGAAAATTATTGTGGGAAATAATGTATGGGGGCAAACTAGGCAGAAGATATTCTAAACTTTTACAAAGCTGAGACAACTTCAGATCTTGGGAGGAGGTTTGCACAGTTTACCATGCCATTTTTTTGGGAAGACTTACAAATTTGGTTAATATAAATTTAATTTCTTCCTTCATTATTACTACGGGATGGACACAGGAATATTCACCATACTGGCATGCATGTGGAAAGGGCATTATCCAAAACAGCTCCCCTGCTGTGCAGTCAATTCAAGCTCACTCTGTGATCAGCCCAATTCACATAAACAGCAGAATTGGATCAATACCAGAAACTGCCTTGACAACCAATTTATTCATGAGGCCTCTCCCTTGATTTAATTTATTTAGGTTAAAGCACAAAAAAGGGTTTCAAGTCTCTATGCAGGAGCTGAGGGTTCCTGAAGGGAGGGAGCCTGGGAGAAACTGCTTTCAATATAAATTCCTATTTCCAGTCATGCTCCTGCCATGGTTCATTACCTGAACCCTTTGCCAAATGGTCACACAACCAGCCCAGCACTAAAAAACAGAGGGCTGCTGGCAGGGGCAAGCAGGGTTCCCAGCCTTTTCCAATGTATAAGACAAGTATATGCCAGGGAGACAGAAGTCTCTGTACTCTTATTTAATCTCTTCTTTTTTCCCTTTAATAGTAACTTGTTCTATTTGCTTACATTTAATACACCATTTTCTCTAGAGAAATATTATTTTTTTCCCTTCTAGATTCACATTTACAAGACTAATGTGAAGCTGTTGTGGTAGCTCTTGGTACCTTAGCATTGATTTTAAAATTGCCCAAATACAGAGGTTAGATATCTGTTTTCCAAACCCCCAATAAATTCAAGCAAGTAAAAAAGTGCAACCCTTGTCTTCCTCATCATCTTCCATCTCCCTTTGCACACAATTTGCAGCTATTTCAAGCAACAAAAGCAGGCAACGATGCAGGCTTAGAAGTTGTAACAACCCAAGAACTGAGCTTCTGCTCTGAGCTGCCTATCTTAAGGATTTACTTTCTCTTTGATGAGTCTCAAGGGGAGTTCTCTTGGCACATCCTTTGAGACCAGCCTTGGCATTGGGTGTGGGTCAAGGATGTCAAGTGGGCTCTGAATCAGGAACCTGGGTTCCTGCTATTAGTTTCTACCTTGTTAATAATGTCAGAGACTCTCTTTAAGACAAACAGAAGAACAAGTTTTGTGTGTAAATCAGTTCTGTCAGTGTAATCACATTCTCCATGGTAACTTCAATCTGCAAAAATTCCCTAATTACAGAAGTCTTTTAGTAAGTGGGAAATCCTGGCCCTAAGATCATTCTGAATATTTGAGGGAGAAAAGAGTTGTCAATATTACCACAATCCAGAAAACGACTATGTTTACAGACAAAATGACAGTGCCATTATTCCCATAGCTAGTCTGCTCTGCAAATTTGGGTGTTGCCACAGGATACTATCCTGCCCACAGACAATGTGCAACCTGAAGAAATTCATTAGTTGTAAATTATTCATAGAGCAGTTACTTCTGCTTGTGTTACATACTTTGAAAATATAACCTCTGTCATTATGCAATATAAAAACTATGTTGCAGCTATTCTGAACAATCCAGATTTCTCCAGTTCATACCTACTGAATAAATTTTATTGTTTTGAGTTTAGCTGTAAATATGCTTCCCCCTAATCATGAGACTCTGAGAGTCAGGCATGCAAAAAAAGAATAAATCCAAATTTCTCTTTTTAAAATTGGAATGCACATTCATCGGCAGCAACAAAAAACAAACAAAACAAAAATGAAAAACAAACCCCCCCCCTTAAAAACAGACAAAGGTCTTCTAACCAACAGCTGCATTGTCTTATCTGTCAAAACTAGTTCCCATTTTCTTGCTCTGCAAATAGTCAGAATTGTTTTTTTCCTTCTTTCCAGTCATTTCACTGTAGCACTCTGCTAATGTGACTGTCAAGCCTTCATGTACTTTGTTTACTGCTGTATTTTAGTAATATTATAAATACTGCCTCATTTAGAAACTGAAGCTGTCTGTGCTGCAAAAATTCTTTTTGACTCCTGTTTGATATCCATCTGGGACAAATGACCCTTTTAATCAGACCACATCAAATATTTGTGCTGTCTTCTTGTACGGCTCTACAGGTACAAGCACCCAACCGGCTGCTCTTGGGGCTCTAAGAAAACAAACCAGCAATCACTTTCCATCTGTACTTCATTATGTTCAAGCTGGAGGGCAGTCTTCTCCCTTGCTGTCCTGCAATGCACAGGTCAAGCTCGACGGTTCCGAATCATCAGGAATGGCACTGCCACCACTGTGCCTCTCATTCAGCATGGCTCAGTAAATAACAAACAACTCCATCTGTTATACCAGGAATATTATACCTCGACCAACCACCACCCTGTCCCCAGCAATTATGCACTACAGAGATGAAAGAAGACTCAAGGATGCACATTTGAGAGCATGGTGTGCTGGGTATGGTACCAGCTTTGCTGGGCTTTTCAAGGCACTGAGTGAGCATTGTTCTGCATTTGTGTTGCAGTCCCTTCATTATTAAATGGAGTGTGTGCCCTCCTTTTTGGCATTTTGGCTTTGTTTTCCTGAGTAAAAAAGAACAACCAATCTCCCTGTCCCCTCCAGTGCAATGTGTGTCAGCTCAGCTCTCTGTGTTCGTGCACACAAGTGTACCTAAAGGCATTGTGCTGCTCCCAACCACTGTTATTCCCAGCTCAAGCTGAACAGCAATTTTTTAAAAAATGCAACTGAAAAGTGTCTAAGATCTGCTTATCCCTATCCCCTTCCAGCCTTTATTAAACATACTGGAAGTAAAATCCCATTGTGCCTACCATTCTCCAAAGGTGGGAATGGGAGGCTAGTGGGGATTGTTGCTCAGCACTATGGTCCATAAGAGCCATACAAATTTGGTACATTTAAAATACTCATATTCATCATGAGCACTTTGTGTATTCTGTCTCTCTCTAAAACAAGGATAAACCTGCACACAGCAGGCTCTTGATGAGTACAAGGTACATTGTTTTAAGAAAAGCCTTTCTGATTTTTTTTTTAGTTCTGGAAAATGTGTAAAAAGCCATGCAATTTCCAGATGCTCTTTTTGTGAAACCTCTCATTAGAGAAGAAGCCTGCAGCATAGAAATGGAGCACCCAGAAAATTTCATCTCATCCCTCAATTGCTGGCTGTTAACACAACTAAAATGTTGCTTGGTTGTGATCAAACTAGTAGATCACCTGCCATGAATGGCTTCCAAAACACTTGTGCCCTATCCCTGCCTACAACTAAGGCAGATAGCATGCTCAGTAGCATTGTGACAAGGGAAGGGAACAGAAATGGTAAGATTACTTACCTCTGTTTTAAATTCTGTCATTTTTTCCTGCTGTTCATGAAACTCATGAGTGATCACTACCTGCCTCATCCTAAAGACTATGTGGGTGTGAGGAATTAGAGCACTAGGGGACCCTTTTGTGTAAGCCTCAGGAAATCTACGTATTTCCTAAGGCACATCTTTTACCAGAGGGAATGATGCTGGGCATTCATAAATAACTTCTGAAATCTGTGGCCAAATGAGCCAGCCTGTTCAAAGACAGCCAGCTGCCGGAATGATATCTGTGCCTCTATTCCCATCACAATGTCACTGCTCTCTACACACTCACCAGGCTCATCATCACATACCTGATAGCACAACAGCTCTCTCCAGAAGCTTTAATTCCTCTTTGCACCATTAATCTGTGCTGAGGACTCCTGGCCTTAATTTTGGTGAACCAGTGTGGGAGCCCAAAGGCTTTAAGAGGCCTTTCTTTCCCTTCAGCTTACCTACTAAAAACCAGAAAAACTTAATAGCCTCTGCTGCCATAAGCAGCACATACTCTGCCTCTATTCCTTTTCAATCTGGCATTCATTCTCTTTTCTGAGAACTTCAAATGATCTTGAGGAAACTGCAGAAAAGTAACTGTGATAGCAAAGAGATCCTGGATATCCTAAGCAGGACAGACTTGTCAGAATGTGACACTATTTGTTTCCAAAATAGGGAAAGAAACTTTCCATTTGGCTCCAAAGGAGTAACTCCAAACATAAAGGACATCTGAGCAGCTTTGAGCAGTGGGGCAAGAACCATATGGGTACCTGTAGTGAACAGAAACAATATTTATAATAGAAATTACAAGGAAAAGATGGGGAAGAAGAGGGCAACAACCTCAGAGAACCTCAAAACAGCTCAAGAGCTCAAAGTTAGAAGAGTTCCTTTCATGGAGAACCCACTCCATGCACATAGGGCATAAGGAGGCTTTGCCCAAGCTCATGATAATGTCTCAACGGGGCTTCTCATCCCTCTGGCTTGCAACCACTTATTTCTGAGGCTGCTGCTTCTGAAAGAGGTCACTGCTGAGCAGAAGAGTAGCCTTAGAAAATATTCTGTTCAATTCCTTTTAAAGGAGACTATCAACAAAATTATGAAGAATGAGCTTCAAAGTAGCAGTGGGCAGCAGCTATGGATCTAACTGAAATGCAGTAGCAATATACAATGTGGGAGAAAGATTCTTCCCTGATATTTATCCAGAGACCCTAGCCTAAATTTTGCAGCTTAAAATAGAACACAATATTATTATTCTGATAATAGATGGATCAGGAAGGAATAGGTGCATTGCAATTCTGAAATCTTCTGTGATACAAGGATACCACAGTCAGTGTGCAAAGCAAAAATTAATTACAAAATCCCCAAACAAATAAAACTCATCACAATCCTCAATAAAATTTGGATAAGCAGAGGTAGAGCATACTTGACTGAAACGTGCTATTGGGAAAGAGCACTTGCCTTTCTGAAGGCTTGTCAGCTCCTGGCTAAGTACTGGCTTAATTTTAGAAAACTGTTTGCTTTCTAAAACCAAGGTGATCATCACATCATAGAATCACAAAATTGGAGGAAACCTTCAGGATAATCTAGTCAAACCCTCAACCCAGCATCACAATAATCATGCCTAAACTATATCCCTAAGTGCCACATCCAGATGCCTCTTGATCTGATCCCACATTGGGCAACTCACTCTAGTGCCAAAGCACTCTTCTAGAGATTTATTTTCCTAATATCTGTTCTTCTCCTCTCATTTCCTCTCACCCTTGAGACATGGCAGAAGACACCAAGACCCACCTCACTACAACCTCCTTTCAGGGAGTTGAAGAGTAGTGAGGTCTCTCCCTGAAGCCTCCTTTTTTCCAGGCTAAATATCCCCTGTTCCCTTGGCTGTTCCTCTTAGGACTTGTGCTCCAGACTCTTCATCAAGGCTTCCGCTGCCCTTCTCTGGACTCACTCCAGCACCTCAATGTCCCATTTGAAGTGAAAAATTTGCTTGTAAAGAAGCAATAATTAGCAACATACCCAATAACAGAGATCTTACAGGTGAACCTTATCACTTCTTTTTCCCCTGCCAAGATACAATAATTGTGTCAATAATTGAATAATTATAATTTAAAAAAAAAGAAAGCGTCTTGGAGATCTTTTTTTATCTGGAACAACACTGCATGATGGCTCTCTGCAAGAAAAAAAAGCAAGTGGGCAACTCCCAGCACTGCTCTAAAGGACTCATTTTGCCACTGAGCTCCTTACCTATTAAAGTTCTCAGGACTGTGTTTTTCAGATGTTGATGGTGACACATCAAAACAGAACAGATGTTTAAATAAAACACACACATGGGCATGTTTTTATGTATATATCTGTGTCCAAGGGCAGTGAACAATTTTTCATAAATAAATGGCTGGGAGTTGTTTTCCCTCTGTAAAGAAGGGAATAGCAGAGAGATGGATATGTTACCCAAAGTGATACTTCCCACCCTGCTCTGAAAATCCCTGTGGAGAGAAGCCAAGGCTGAAATCTGCCTTTTGGAGATCCATGTAGCTTTCACTGTCAGAGGACCACATTAATGCTGACGGCTGCCCTGCTCTCTCCTCTGAAAGCCTGGCATCCTTCTTCACAGCAGTGAACCAGCCTCAGAGGAATGCGAGAGAAAGTAAACATACTGAAAATGTGTATTACCTCCTAAGCATGGATGCCATTTTTAATTTCTGCTGAAAAGTGGATAAATACAAGAGCAAAATTTTTATAGCGGTGACATGGAAAAAGATATTTGCCCAGCAAATAACAGGACTAAATGAGAATAATGATACCACCAGCAGGGAATACCCACAGCCTCTTCTGAAGAGAGACTGGATATATAGCTAAGGCATGTGAGGACCTAGATCATGACAGGTGATTTGAACCCCAAATCGAATGTGGTGATCCACAGCTGTGGATCACCCACTCCTGGAAGTGTTCAAGGTCAGGTTGTATGGGGCTCTCAGCAAGCTGGTCTACTGGAAGGTGTCCCTACTCATGGAAGGGGAATGGGAACTAAAGAGTCCTTAAGGTCAGTTCCAACCCCAAATTGTATGATAAAAGCAGTGCCAGATGTAATCACATGCCACATATTCCCAAACTGAGACAAGCCTAAAAGAACAACCTCCATACCATGGCAAGCAATTGAGCTGTGTGGTGGCAATCATGTTCTTCTGCCAGTTCCAGGGGAGCTCTGAAGAATCAGATTTCTTGGGACCAAGGAAGGTGCACAACCAAACAGTGACAGCATAGCTGGTGTTTAACACTTGAAAAAATCTACCTGCCCTCGTGACACTCATCTCCTAGCATGAAGCCAAGAATAATTCCAAACCACTGAAAAGCACAATGGAGAAGAGAACACCTGTAGTTTGCTTTAGAATAAAGTAATCCACCAGCCTGGGTGTTAACATCTGCACCAGAGGAGAGTACTTCTACTTCTGATGATAGACTTCGCCAGTATTTCCTGGCAAGGCTAGAGACTGGATTTAGATTGCCACATTAGTGAATTTAATTTGCTGTTTCTTGAAGGAAACCTTAAGACCAAATTTAAAATTACCACTGGGGAACAGAAAAATTTTGCCCACAACAGTGCTCCCAGAATAGCAATTTGGCAGGTGAGGAAAAACCAAGTGTCAGTGCTGGCAGTTGCCCACTTGCTTCTTGTTCTTGCAGAGAGCCATTATGCAGTGTTTTCTAAAATTGTAAATGCTCTTTCTGGCTCACTATGGGAAACAACACTAATATGCATCACAGGCTATGAGATAAAATGTGCAGTGTTATTGCTGCCTTTCATTTTTCTTCCATTTATATCTGCTCTCAGTAAAAATTACACAAAGACAGCAGCAGATTTTTTTTTCCTCTAAACTTTCATTCTTTTTTCGGTTCATAAATTCTAGGGTCTAACTAGGACCTTATATCAGAGACAAGAATTTACATTTAGATGACACGATGCAAAGAATATTAACAACCATCATCCTTCCTCTCTAGAAACAGATCCAGAGCACTGCCCAATTGACCTCAGATTTGTAAAAAATAGGGATCTGCCCTATTTGCTTGAAACTGAATATTTCTTTCTTTTTCTCCAGTTAGGAGAAACATAGGGTTTTTTTCAATGGGTATTTGTGTCCTGTCCCTCCCCACTTTTTCTTGATTTTAGGGAGTCTCACTCACTGTGTTTGTGCTGAATTAGTCTCTAGTCCTGGAGATGGCTCCATTTGGTTGTCTGGGAAAAGAACCTGAGCATAGCAATAACTGCAAGAGAAAGGCCACTGTGTTTTTCAGAGTCACCTAAAAAAAGTAGTTGGTAGGCAGACACCACCAAGAACAGCTTTCTGATTGCAGGACACTTAAGAGAGGCATATTTTCTTCTTCTCAACCCCTGTGCAAGGACTCAGTAGTAGAGGCAGGCAAAAAACTAGCAATATGCATCAGAACTACAATAAATTGCTATGGAGAAGTCTTCAGTCAGGTTCATCATCTCTGGCACCTATCATCACTGACACGCAGGTCCTGTGATTTATGAGATTTTCTCCTCAGTTTAGGTGGAGGGGTCATGTACAGTGGGCTTCTTCATCTCCCAAACCACTTTATTCCAAACAACCACTTTATTCCACTTTATTCCCTTTACGCAGCCTCATTCCCGCTATTTGAAGAAGTCCACCCTGCTGTTACTGGTCACTCTGGCAACTTTACAAGCAGAAGAACAAGGGATCAGAAATTTACACAAGGTTTCACATACATAAACACTTAGTTGTATCAGAACATAGTAAATTTAAATAGCAAGTTAGACCAAGGTTGGCTTATGCCTAGATCATTACTTGACATTAGATAAAAACTGAAGCAACTTTTTTGGGAAGATGAGACATGTTTTTCCTCAACCATCACTCCATATTATTGAAAATTTCTCAAAGTTCTGTTATACCTCAAGGCACCAAAAAGAAACTGGAGGCCAAAACCATATAGCACAGGGTCTGAACAAAATTCTTTAAGAAAAAAAAGAGGGGGGAAAGAGGAGGATGAAACTCAGTATGTTTCTTATCAGAGAATACACTTCAAAAAAAATGCAGGATTTTTCCCTTGAGCACTGGAGATCATGTCCCCTCTATCCATCAAACTATGTTTTAACACAGAAGTTATTCCAGATGCCAGCACACATAGGTCAGCATTTTCAACAATGGCTGACAAACATTAGGAGCACTTTAAAAGGGAGTTTAGATCCTTTCTTCCAAATGCTTCAAGCTCTCGGCAGCTCTATCTGGCTTCAAAGGAGACTCACTTCACAAAGCGTTTTGGATGTTCTCAGCATTTTTGAAATTCAGGGCACCTACAGTAATTTCACAATTATAAGCCACATCTTTTTCACTGAAGAATCCAGCCTACCCCAGTAGTGCAGCTTATATTCAGGTGCGGCTTATCTATGGACAGATCTCGTGGTCTGATCGGCTACCGGGAGGTGCGGCTTATAATCGTGAAATTACTGTATTTTGAATCCTAAACATGGACTTTAAAAATCCATGCCAATTCTCACTGCAGTAAGGATGACACCACTTCTTTAATCTGTGCTTAGAAAGCTAAGTAACATTATAACCAGCAACCTGGCTTTTCCATTATTTTTCCCTCAATAGAATTTGTAGAACTCCTAATAAAACTGATGTCTATCATGAAAACCAGCAGACTTGAGTCTAAAAAGATAACTATAATTTTCCTTGAAACTAGTCAGTAACACCTCCTCAAATCCTCTTTGTAATTGATGAGTAACATGAGTTCCTTACAAAGAGCTGTCCTGAAGTGTTGCATTCACTGACTCAACATATGTTTGCCCTTTTATCTGAGGATCTGGCCAACAGGAAGAAGATCCCATCTCCTGACCCCCCTGACCCCCTCCCCTTCCCCTGTAAGGCTATATAACCTGTGTACCATGTGTTGCTTGCTCTCTTCCTTTGTTCCCTCACGAATAAATCTTGGAACCAAGCCAACAAGGGGAAGGGCCCCTCTTCTGCTTATTCATGACACAGAGTCTTTCTATTTCTAATTAGCTAGCCGGGAATATTGGAAATAGAGATATATCTGTGTTACTGAAGGTCAGCCAGAATGTAGTAAGTGGGGCTGTAGGATACTCAGAAATACCACAGGCCATAGAAAAGTACTGAATTTCAGGCTGGCAAGTTGGAGTACTTAGCCCTTCCTGGAATGCCAGCTCCTTCCTACAGGGTGTCAGAAAACATAAGGGCTTGTATCTGCAATCTTAGTGCCGAAGTCAAGACCAATTAAACGAGAAGAGAATAATTGTATTACCAGCTGATAGTGGCAGACTTCTGTCCTGCAAAACAGGATGACACACACACACACAAAAAACACTTCCTCAAGCTAAATTCTTCAGACTGCTGGATTCAGACCATATTTTATGATTTATTCTTAATAAGAGCTTCTTAGTTTAGGAACTTGCAGATGCCTAGAGTCTTTCTATTACATATCTTTCAAGTATTTTGAGCTTAGGGAAAAAAAACCAAAAAACCAAACCTGACAGTGGTTTCAGCCTTGTGTCAAAAAGCAGCAGCATTTTCCCTTTTCTTCTCCCTTGAATGCCCACAGCTGGAGGGTAATACAGAGATTTTCCCAGCACACAGCACAAGGGTAAGAATTAGAGGCTACAGGTGTGCTCTCCACAAATGTGCACATGGCCCCGGTCTGCAAGAACTTGTACGCTATTTTAAGGATTGTCACTGCCCACAGTCCACAAATACCTTGGCATCTCTTACTTTCATGAGAACTACTGGAGCTTTCAAAAGAATGCAGAAGTGCTAATCTCCTGATGCAAGTGACTTCAGCCCTGACAGACATTTCCTCAGAGTCACAGACAAAACGGAAGGATTAAGCCATAAAGGATTAGGAGAGTTGTCACCTAGAATTAAGTCACTGGCCTTGAATCATGGTTTTGTTGGGCACTGAAAATAGCAAATGTCACCATCTTAAAAACAAGCCTTATTGTATTTCTTTAAATATATAAAAATATATTTCAGATATATATCTTGATTTCCTGGAAGGCTTAAAAGTCTAGATTGCTCATAGTTGCACTGTTTCCATTTTTTACTACACTTCAATGCACCAAAAATCATCAATCTGACAATCAAGACCAAACAAATTTCTTTCACAACTATGTACTGGATGTTTACGTATCTAAGAAAATACAGGAAATAAAATAAACACCTTGCATGGCTCTTTTCACATAGAACCTATTGTAAATGATACAGATCCTAAAAGGGGAGAGTCTGTTAAACACAACATTGGTCTTTGCCTAGAAAGTTTATAGCTCATAGCAAATCTAGTTCTTCCCAAGTTAGCTGCCCAGTTATTTTGATGTAAGCACCAAAAAGAGGTCCATACATGAGATGTACTTTAAGTCCAAAGTCTGTGGCATTTCAGTTAACATGTGTAGAGACTATTTGGGGTGGTAGGGAAGAAATAAGCCTTGTGCCTTAAAGGGGTGTTTCAAATCACCCTGGATATCTGTGGCAATGTTGAGAACTGATTGAAAATCTTATAAGGGGACTCAAGCAGTGATAAGCTTTTATCAAGCTCAGCTTGATAAAACCTGCCATAATTTGGAAGTATTGTGCCTAGCTCAGACTAGAGATTGGCAGAAGCCCTGACTGCAGTTACCGCATTCTGCAGGCAGGTGTGGTCCTGCTGTACAGGGAACCCACTGCAAAGGCACATGTGGAGTCCATCAAATTTTTTCTAACAAAACCTTCTCCTGAATCAAATTACATTTTGTTTTTGGTTTAAAAGAACAGATAGTATAATGGGAAACATCATGTTTTCAGAGAGTCATACAAATGTATCCTGTGAATCCCAAGATTTCCAGAGAAATGTTGGTGGCTCTTGCCAAAACTGTAAACCGAAGCTACCAGATTGCTGTAAAAAAAAAACTGAAAGAAAAGTGAAACCCCTCTAAATTTAAAAGGACATGAGTATTTTTCAATTTTGTTATACATTTTTCATGGAGGACAGAACAAGAAGGAACTGCTTCTGATTACCCAGCAGGAAGCATTTAAGAATGTGTTTAGTGGTCATTCATGACACAAGCACTTCTAGCAGAGGCAAGCAAGCTATTTCTTAAGCAACAGAGCTGGAGGAAGCCTGCTGGTCACACAAGATTCATGTAAAGACAGCGGTGCCACTGTGTTGGCAGTCCATGCAAGGGATGTCTCAATTAGGCTGATAAGCACGCAAAACCATGGAATATGCTTTATCCAAGGAGGCTGTGCACTCCTTGGATAATGAAAACTGTGAAGGGCATTTTGCACAGTATTTCCAGTTGAAGTTTAGAGACTAGACTATACAGCAGAAATCATTACTGATTATAGTAAAAATCCTAATAGGAAACAAGATCCTACTTATCCTTCTGTATGTTTCCTATCAGAAAAATTTTTCACATCAGTTTAATTTCCTTAACACAGAGCAATTCACATTCTGAGCGAAAACTTAAAAGTGTAACCATTAACATACAATAGAAAGTATAATGAAAATTAACCCAAATTAAAGTTCTCTAAATTTAGTTTACCTACTCATCATCTCATGGCATATTTACTATAGCAGGCCTAAAAGTTTAGACCCTTTTCATTTCTGCCTGTCCTCCAATTTACAAATGAACTAATGCAGCTCTTTTCACAGCCCACAGATGAAAGAATTGTTCAAATATCTGAAGGAAATGATAAGAACTCTAGGTGCCATGGATCACAATCTATGCACAGAATGACCTCCCGAGAATAAGCCAATATAGCAGTGCTTTTTGGCATTCATCATTACAGTCCAGTCCTTGGATCACTGGTGTTGTGGCCACTTGCAGCCAGGTTTAACAAAAGGCCTCCCTCCCAAGGAGAGCACAGCAGTGATTTGAATATCAGGCCTCAAAAAGGTGGCTTCATTTCAAAAAGATTTGCCATTTTTTTTCTTTTGCCAAGGGCTGCTGGGGGGCCAATCAGTTTAAGTGTGTGATGATTTATAGCAACAAAACTGTCAAGTCTCCAGAAACTAGAAATCTGTGAAATGTGAGGAGAAAGAGCTGCCTTCCTGCCACAACAAAATTCCAGGTTATATAGAGTATTGGATCAAAGACAAAGTATTTTGCAGAAAACACAGCACTGTCACAAACCTCATCACCAAGGCTTTGGGGATGCTGGGTGAGAGTCCCTCTGGCATCCTCAGTGACATTGGTTGAGCACAGCCAAGGCTGGACCAGCCCCCTGCTCCTTCCTCCAGCTTTGCTATGGACATACCCTCCAAATTCTGATTTGTTCCATGTTATCAGCAGTAGGGATGCTTAGTGAGCAGCTGGGGAGCCCCTGCTGTTCTGGGCAATTCCTCCTCAGCAGCTCCCAGAAGCAGGGCAGGAAGAGGAAAAGCAAGACATCAATACTAAAGTGTGCCCTGACATTTGTACCAGCAGTAGCTTCTCTCAAAGGTTTAGAGCTCACCTCTTCCTTCCCAAAGCCTGCAGCAGACCCAGCTCTTGGACAGCACAGGGATACAGAAAGCATGGAGCAGCTTCAAGCTTTCTGCATATGTGTCCTTTGGGGTCACAGAATCATAGAATTGTTTGGGAAGGGATCTAAAAGATCGTCTAGTTCCAACATCCCTACCGTAAGTTTTTGCCCAAAGATTTTTCCACCTCCCACTCAATTAAGAGAAGGTGCAAAATAACAGAGAAATGACATTTCCTAGTGATTCTGATAAACAGAGTGTATAACCAGTTACTTTAAAAGCACGCTTTGAAATGCCACTGGCTTGCTCTGTTCTAAGCAGAGTCCCAGGGAGAATGTCAGGTTGTATAACTCATTTGTTATTTTTATATAGAGGAGCTCCACTAAGTGCCAGCCATCATAAAAATACTAACATTCCTTTTAGTGGAAAACAAATAGAAGAGAAAAATGCAACAACTGGCTTCAAAGAAAGCAAATTAGCATTTCAGAGGTTGCCACGTGGTCTGTAAACAGGGATGTTAATACACTGGGGAGCAAGGCTCCTCTTCAGCCACAGCCTGAGTTATGTGAATGGAGGGAGCACCATTACAGAGGTAACACTTCCCCATGACACAAACCTACACTGTGCATTCATTTAGACACAGTCTTTGCATTTTATTTTCCTCAGTGGCTTAAAAAATGCTAAGAATCAGAATAGGATTCGAAGAGCATTTTAATTTAGCCTTAGATAAGGCCCTTTCCTCCTCTGAGCAGTGAGCACAACATGAAGCGAAGAGTCTTTGAAAAAATTGCAGTAATTGAGGTCACATCCTCTGTGATTGCAAGGAAACCCCTGACACATTTTCCCCCATCATCCATGGACATTTCCATGCATATACAGCTAACCATTTTACTGCTATCTCAATATTTATCTCCTGAGCAGATAAACTAGTAGGCATTTAATTCTAGCGATGCAAACACCTGATGGCTGGATGCCCTCACCTAGCTGTAAATGCAAAACACAGCCACTGAATTCAATTATTTGGCAAACTTATGTGACAGTTATGTATGAGGTTTCTGGAATCCCACACAAAATCTGTGCTTCACATGGTTAAGCAGCTAGTTCTCATGGTTTATAGGGAGGGAGGGAAGGAATAAGGGAAAAGTTATGCTTTGCGGTTTTTTAAAAAATCTCATTTGCAGCTGTACAGTTACAGCTTACAGATTAATAATAAAATAGTGGATGTGACAATGCTGAAATAAATTATGTTCAGTGTCAAACACAAAGCAAGATGCAAATATATTTTTCTGTTAATTAACCAGGCTTTCCTTTCAACTGCTCTGATCTTGTAGATAAAGCTTACAAACTAGTTTCAAGGAAGTGTGGGAATTAAGCAAACAAACAAACAAAGAATCCCAAGCCCTAAATTAAAACAACTTAACTAAACAGTCTCCTGGTACTGGTTAGCTAATTGTATTTGCCATTTTTTATTCAGAGGATCTAAACAGATTAAAACAGGTTAAAAACCAATGGTACTGAGGAACTGGCCCAAGGGTAAGAGCTCTCTGGATAGTACCAGACATCAGTTGCTGTCAACCACTGCCAAACAAAAAGGGGCATGCCTGAATGTTCTAAAAGACAAGAAGAGGTTGGGCAGAAGGATGGATGGATGGATGGATGGATGGGAGAATCGACAGACAAAAGGAAGAAAGAGAATAAAGAACAAACAAGTAAATAACACTAAATAACATTCTCCTGCACCTGTGACTTGCCTCTAAGGATTTGCTTTCCAAGCACTTTATAGAAAATGTTCAAGTCCTTAACTGATCTTCTGGGGGGTTAGATAAGGGGGCCTGAAAAGCCTTAGGCTAATTAAGTATTGCTGAGATGGGAAAATACAAAGCTTTTGAAAGAGGGAAGAATCTCCAACTCTCTGGTAGTAGCATTGAGAAGAAAGGGGAAAGACAAAGGGAGATACATTAGGGAGATACAGGACTTATTAATTACTGGACTACCAAGACCATTACCACCCCAAATGCCTGTGAAAACTCACAAAATGAGCTTACAAGGCTCAGCAAAAATAACTTCTCTTAGCAAGAACAGCATCCTCAGGAAACCAAACAGGAGTAGCTTTTCCCAAGATACATCTGCTAATTAGAAATGATGGGTAATAGATACAGGTGGTGAGGCCCCCAGATGACTACAAGACTATTCCCAGTGATCTCTCTACCTGTTTCTTCTGTCTGCTGCTCTCCAAGGCTCCACAGATAGTGTTCTCTTTAAATTAATACCACCCTGCCAGCCAGAAAGATGCTTCTGTTGTACTTGGCAATACAGGTGAACAGCCTGCATTTAGATCTCAAAGCAAATGCCCCAGGTGTTCCAGCAATATGGCAAGCAGCTGATGTGCTCCAGCCTCTTCAGGCCTGGATAAGATTCAGCTGTGTTTTCTCATCTCTAAGACTAGCTAGAGCAAAATCACAACATTCAAAGAGCAAATTTCACACACTGGAGCAAAATCTGAACTATCTTTGCTCTAAATGGCTTTGTCAGTTATGAGCTGTGCCAGAGCCATCCTGCCTTCTCCTCCTGGAGGAAATGGATACGTATCCAGCTGATTACAGGTGCAGGTTAGCAAGGAGCAAGCTGGCTTCAGCAACCAAAGGTGTGACCAAAACTTTGCCAGAGAGCACTGCTGCGCTCATTCTCACTTTTGGAATGTGAATATGTGTGGCTGAACTCCTTCCCTCCTACGTACAGATCCTTCTCCAGTTTTTTCAGCTGTGTGCTAGTGATCAAGTTGGATTCACAAGCTGGGCAAGAGCAAGTTATATCTATCCTTGAATGGCTGCCCTCATTATAAGAAGGAAATGGTTCTGGCAATCTAATACATTGCCTGGTACTGCTGCTTCTAGGATCAGATTAAAAGCCTCAGGTCATGGCTACCTCTGGTGGTTAAATATCCCATAGCAGTTGTGATAAGAACAAATGGCATTAACCATATTTTATAGCCAAACCTTGACATGAATATCACTCCCTCAGGTTCCCCTTGAAAGTTCTTTTCACTTTGGAAAGATTTCCTGTGTCTTAAACATCACACCTTTAACTTAGTACTGTTAAACATTGGCTGTGTCTAATGCCAGAGGGAGCAGTTTCATGAGCAGATTCTGTGATCTTTATATGCATCAATTTCTAAGATAACTTGGGCTCCTTTAGATAGGTACAAGATATATATGTATTTCTTATCATCTGCTTTTCATGCTCACACACTTCAAGAGCCAGCTGGATCTGCAAGCAGAACTGCATCCAGAAAATTTATTCTATGCCATGCTGGAAGCAGGCAATACTACAAATATTGTTTAAAGACTTTTTCCTTCAACTTTCTTTTCTTTTTAAAGCAAGCTTGGCCATGTTGCAGTGCCAGAAGATTCAAAATCAAGCTACAAAAGTATTACCTGAAAGTCAGCTGTGTTCCAGCTGCAGAAGCCTGCAGTACCACTGTGTGGTTACAGAGATATGTCAGTAACCTCCCAGTGACCTCAGTCATCAGCAATTCAAGCCTCTGTACCTACCACACACTGGCCATTTCCTGTTTTGGAAGACAGAGAGAGAAACCAAAACCAGAGAGAAGGCCAGACGAAAATGAGTGTGGAAGCTGTTAACTATGCTCATGTGAGGGTAATTGTAAAATATCCACTGTCCAATGGAGGAAGCCCTAAAGAATGAGAGCACAGCTCTGCTCTTTCTCCAGTTGTTTAGATCAATGTGAGCACCAGACAGGAGCTCCTGGTATCTAAAGGAAGAATTGTGTGTGCTGGTAAGGATCACAGCAAAACACCAGAAATCTGTTAGGTGAGATCACAAGAAGGGCTGAGGGCTTAACTGAGGTGTGATGGCAGCAGCTGTGCAAAACTTGAGGCAATGAAGATCTGAACCCAAGTGAGGGAGAGGGACCATGCCAGTGGCCTCATACCCTGTTGATCACAGCATACTGGAAATAAATCTGAATTAATGCTGGAAGGGTTCTACCCTTCATCCTTGTGTCTTAGAGATTCCTGCAAGACACTCATGTGGGAAGCTCCCTTTCATTGCTGGGACAGCACTGATGAGAATGTGTCACCAGTAGAGACCTTCTGATGTTCAGAAAAGAGCTGACAAAAAGAAATGAAGCTGCTGTACACTCATAACAGCAAGTCCTCCTCAGTTTTCTGACCTCTCCAGACCAGCTGGGTTGATGGAGGCACCATACTAGGTACCAGCACCCCAGAGAGGGTGTGATGCTCAGACCCAGCTGTGCTGACTACATCGCTGCTCAGTCTGAGAGCTTCCTATTAATCTTCCTTCTAGCTAAGAAGAATGAGGCAAGTTAATTTCCTTGACTCAAAATGCTGGAGTTAGGCATTGATTTTTCAGCAAATCGACATCTTATTTTGAAGCACTGAGATATCTCCATTTGTTCTTACTTGACACCTTTGTGCTACATTTCATGCTGACAGACCATGAAAACACATCCAGAAGTTATGTTTTACCTGATGAAACACCTTGTAACTGTGATAGTATTCGGCCACAAATTGGGAATCTCAATGTTTTCTAGACCCCGATTCAGTGAATTTGCCATCCTGACCCCCTGACTATACACCATTGTTAGCTGTAACCAGGGGGCAATGGAGAAGAGACTTAAAGAGACTAAACTCAGAACAGAGTTTAACCAATTTTTCTCTCCAGGTAAGAATGGTATAGCCTGCTTATTTCCTCCACAGAGAAAATTCTGAATGTGTAGACATGCTGTCTTTCAAGGGCTGTTGAGTAATGTAAGTATTGAGAGGTTTTAGGATGACGTAAATGGAATAAAGGTGGTTTTGGCCTCTGCAGTAGAAATGATTATCGGTATAGTGACTGCAGAACAAACAGTAAAGGCACCTCTACAAAGGGGAATAATGAGTCAAAGGGATTATATACCCCAAAATTCCAGCGTAAAGACCCTGCAACTGTAAAACAGTAATGAAGGTCATCAAATTTGCTGGCTGTAGAAAGCAATGGATTTTAGAACTCAGGAAGTCACAAGACTGAACCTGGGAGGAAAATAATTGGCAACTGTTACAGCAAAGTACAGTGTTAATCAAGTAAATGCATTATAAGCATTGAAGCATGTGTACAGGTAAGTAAAAAAACCCACCATTCCATACTCTTCATGTTTCTCTTGGATCTCTCAAACAAAGCTAAGTGTTTTTGCAGTTGCCCATAGGCTGTCTGCAGCTCCAACTCACAGCTCATAATTCAGAGCCCTGGTTTAATGGCAGCTATGAGCACATGCACAGCACGCACTCCAGGAAAGGCCTCTCAGAGATCCTGCAAGACCCCAAAAAGGAGATGCTGAGCTTTTTGTGAAATAACACAAAGTCCCAAAGAACTGCACTTCTGCACCCATATGTTGAGATGACACTACTGCCTGATTCAGATGCAGTCCTAGAATAGTAGGAGAGAAGAGCTTTCTTCCTGGTAGATCATTCAGGGTGGAGGCAAGGTAAGTTTGGGCTGTTTGGATTGATACTATGGGCCAGGTATGCTGGTGATGACCTTGCACAGTCATCTGGAGGCAATACGTGACAAAAGCCAACCAAGCATCTGTTCCAGATGGCAAGACCTGAAAAGATGCTCACCTGTCAACCACATTAGGGAAAGGTGAGGGGACAGAAAACCTGCTGCTGAGAAGTTAGGAATAAAGTTCGGAAAAAAGGACGAGAAAATCCAGAGGAAAGCATTGGGCTTCAAAGATCTGAGTGACACTGGGTGGGATTTTTCCTGCTCTGGGTCAGCTGCAGTGAGAAAGGTTTAATCTCAGCTAGGGTCATGCCCTAGCAAAGTAACCTCTACTTTACAAGGCTGCACACACGCTTCCCCTCACTGAGAGGCTCTAGTCTCCCTCTACAAGCACAGGAAGCAAGGATATCTATTAAGCCATGGTGTACCTCACTACCAGAGCCAGAAGTGGGAATACACAGATGAGAAAACAGAACAGAGCAGAATCAAAAAGTGTGTCTCTTGATCCATGTGACGGTATAGAGTAAGTGCCACCCTTCTCATAAGAGAACAAGATTTACTCCTCACTTCAGCACCAGGCAAAACTTCAGAAATGAGAAGTGAAGTGAAAATGTTCTTCCACTCCTCAAAGAACAAGCCACAGAATCTTTCAGTCCTAGGGCATATGATGTTTTCTTTTAATTCTTTCCTGTTCTATACTTGGAAAAAGAAGACGGTTCTCCAGATCATACCTTCTCCACTCCCACTGGCTGTGGTTTCCACACACTTATGACTGGACTCCACTCTTGGTGTCAAACTCCTTGGTGAAATGCAGTTTGTCTCCCTGATGCCCTAAGTGTGTGGCCATTTGAATTTTTGACAGTGTGACACAGTGCCACAACCTGGGCAAAGCAGTACATCCATCCAAAACCTAAGCAATGAGAGCACAGAATTTCAGGTCCAGAGCAATCTCATTTGGATCTTTGCATATTCCATAATAAACAGACTTTATTAAAAGAGGTAAGAATCTAAAATTTATCGGTGCTTAACAAAATGAAGACTCCTTTCATAGATGGTACAAAGACGTAACATTTGTCTGTGAGGGATCAAATTGTTTCCTGGTGAAACTGCCTGCACTCCTTTGGTCTGCTGGACCTATTCTAATTTAAGACTGCATTTCTTACTGTGGCACACAGGAACTAAGCACACTGTTCCAACAGATACATCTGTAGCTGTACAGTGTATGTTAAAGTGGTGCCATATCTCTGGAGGTGCTAAAGCTTATTTCCAGAAATACTGTTGGCTATGGTGCCATCTGTAACAGTGCTGTCCTTGGCCAGTGAGTCCTACTTCTTCAATATGTTACAGGAAACTCTTTCTAAGATGTCAGACTCTCTCCCATATTCCTTTCCTCATTCCTTGGGTGCTATTTGAGACAGTTTGAAAGAGATACATGTGTTGTTTGCATAAGACACTGCTGTCTCTCTGGAGTGGTGAGCTAAAACCAAAGCCTGGTAGACCTTGCACCCCACCATTTGGAATATGGATTCTATTATCTCCCCAGTTTTCATATGTGAAGAGGGCATCATCAGTATCTTAAAGCTCTTCAAGACTTGTAGCTCACAGGTAAAAACCATACGATATCATGTAATACTATTATAAATATATGAGGACTAAGAATGACATCATAGCATCTGCTTTTCACTGGGATTTCATGATTTTATATTTTTTTGGCATTCCCAAAATCAAAATTAAATTGGCACTCCAATATATTCCATTAAAAATATCCAGTTTCTCCTCCAGGGTCTTCAAGGATTTAATTTCATCTCTTTCTTTTCATTTTCTGTGTATGGAAAAGCATTCTAAAGCTTCTTTTACTTGATTGAATGCTGAGTGTGATTCAATTCAGTGCTGTAACCTAACTTAATTAAACTAAACAAAGGCTGCATTGTCAACCTTTTCAGCAGGAACAAATAGATTATGTTTTTTAATACAATAAAAAATGCCAATTCGTAATACTATTTCTATTCTGCTTACTGTAAAGGAAATGAAGAAAACAATCAAATAGAGATAATAAACCTTAAACTCTATTATTGTTACAGTATTCCCTATTGTTGTTTTCCTGTTTTCTTTCCTTTTGGCTTTTTGTCTTTTACCCTTACCATCGAACCTGGTAACATAAAGCAACTGTGACAGCAAGCAAAATGTTTAAGCTGAAAAAATCCTTACATTTTCTACTTTCTTATTAGAAAAGCACACCAGAAAAAAAATGAATTATTTTTCCTTGCAAGGGATGAAAAATAATTAAAACTTCATTAATCTTGCACCACCTATTTTTTATGTACATTCAGGCTAGAAACTGATATATGGAGAGTAATGAAAAGAAACAGATTCCTTCTGTGGCAGGAAAATAAATCTGACTTTCTTCCCCTCAAGAGACTGAAATCAGTATCTAGAGCAGACTACTGACAGTATAATAACCACCCACACTGCCAGGGCACAGCATCCTCAGGGAAATGCTCTCAGGAGAGCCCTGCAGGAACTCTGCATCCTGTTTGCTGCCCCATCCTGCACCGTCAGTGCAGCCTCTTTGCTGATCTAAGAGCCTGGACACCTCCCACTTCACAACTGCCAAAGCCCAAACACAAACATCAACTCAAGGACAGTGGGTCAGAACCCCTCCTCCTCTTCTGCAGCCTGCATTATGTAAGTGGAGCAGAGAAGATGCAGGTGAGTCTCATCTGGCTACTTCCACGAGGCACAGAAGTTAGTTGGATATCCTTTTCTAACACAGCTACAATGCCTTCAGGAGGACAGAGTGCTTGATACAGACCAAACACCACAAACTCAGCACAGTGAGCTGGCAAACAATCTGGTCACAAAATCTCCTCAACTGGCTGATACTGCAGCTGAAAAGCTCACTGGAGTTTTGTCAAGTTCTCAAGAAAACGAAGGCATACAAAGTGAGGCACCTCCTAGGATTTCCACTCCTCCCTGCACACCTTCCACAGTCCCATCTACTGCTTCCCAACAGCCCATATCTCTGCATAGCTTAGAGCTTTAAATATCCATTTGCAACTTTATGATTCCACAGGCTTTCCAGCACTTCGGCAAAAGGTCCAACAGTGCACTATTTTTTTAATTTGCCAAACATCAGTGTCTGTTAGAATAGGATTTTAAAGATATATTTCATATTTAGTGTCTGAATATGCTGTAACAGCCCAAAAAATGGCATCTGCTCTCTCCAGTATGGGTTCTTATCAAACACCAAATGCATTATATCTGGTTCAGGATATTTCTTCCTCTCCTCTTTGAGCAACTGTACTAGATCCTCAGAAGCCACAGCAACCCAAAATATTATTTTCTTCCCAAAAAAGGAGAAATTATCTATTTAAAGATTCTAGGGAAGACTTTTATATTCTTTTTCACAAATGTCTCATCTCTCTCTTGAAGAATAAAAGGCGTTTGTTTAAGAAATGAAAGTGACATGAATCAGTAATAAAAGTCTGATTTGTCCAAAAAGACCTTTCTCTAGAATTCTTTCATTTCTCTATAGCCAAATGTCATTTTGAAATTTTTGACTGTTTGATAACAAAGTCATTATTTTGACATTATTTACAACTGTACCAATTCATACAAAATCCTATAAATGCCTGAGACTGAAGCTATAAAACATGAGAGCTCTTTTTCCTGCTTTTGCTATATTTAGTTCTCTCCAAGATTATGCCTTAAAATTATCACGCCTGCTAAAGCAAAATGGACAAGTGAAGACTGGACAAAGTGCTGCCTACAGAGTTACAGGTTACAACTATTCATGTTACAAAGACTGTTGAGAAAAACTGGGTTTAGCTAGAACAGAACTTGGCAGACTTCAACTTTGAAATTAGGCCGACTTCAAATATAGAGTAAACAAGCACTGATCAGAAGATTGACAAAGGAAATGACATGGAAATGCAAATGATGAAAACTTCCCCAGCCGGCCCCTGAGCCAGCCCTAACCTCGTGGTTAAGGTAAGGATTCTACGCTACCACTCTCATATGTTTCTCATGTGGAGAAACACTGCAGGTCAAGCTCATTCATTTCCTTGTGCTCTGACAGAAATTCTACCCCTTCAAAGAGTTAAAAGGGTGATTAGTGAGGGAAACCATCATATTGAATGTCTTGATGAAGGGAGACAGAAAGAGAGGGGAAATAAGATTGTGGAATAAATGCGCTGATTAAACTGACACGTAAGTGCTGAGTGCATGGTCATTACAACACAACAGGACTATTTCCAAGTGTACATATAAAGGGACTGCCACACTTACCTAGTCAGCAAATAGATCAGTGATCACCACTTGCTCTGGTTTTTAATAAAGGGATTTGAGAATATTCCCCAATCTTATAAGAAACATAGATTTTCATTATTCTTTTGTGAACCAGAATTGAGTGCATTATAGTAGTTGGAAAAAAATAAAAAAGCATCTTAGTTTGCCTTTTTTCTTCAGCTGCTCCCTCATAATATACAACTTCAAGTTACAGTTGGACAAAAGGGAATAAATTGGCACATGTGATATTTTATTACTGATTTTGGAAAAAGCAATGGCAGGTTTTTATGAAACACACAGTGCCTCACATTGTTATATTCTTCAGGGTAATCTGGCTCGATTCTTACTGCTGGCAATGGGATATAGTAGTGTGACTGCCAAGATTTTTGATTCTTCGCTCCTCTGGGCTCCTAGCATCCCAGAATCTTGAAAGCACCAGGATCTGGGACTCCCTGGGAATTCACACTACAGCATGACCCTGGAGCTGTGAAGTGAAATGAGCTACACAGAAAGGACTCCAAAACACAGAGATGAGCTGGCAGTAAAATTTGTGCAATTAAATCAGAAGATGACCTACGGTTTGTCAGAAGCTCATGTAAACTGAGACACGTGTCTAAAACAGCAAGGAACATTTTTTCCACGGAAAACCACATCATTGAAAAAATGCCTAGCACGCTTCAAAGCCTCAGTCAGTAACTGAGCAGAAATCCAGTTTTAGGTTGGAAAAGGGACTTTGTTGGTCCTTCAGCTAGACCTTACACAGCCCCAGTTCGGAGGACTGAAGGGATTGCAGATGACTCCCAAGAATCTAACGATCCTAGTGAGACAGAGAGGAGAGAGAGGCAGCTATGTGCTACCCTTTGCTCTGGGATGAGTTTGAAAACACACACAAAAAAATCTCATGTAGAACAGAACAACCAGGTAGTTTGGAATTTAGTAGTTGCTACATTTGGCTATGCATATAGGTCCAGAACTAGCAGTCCCACATTTAGCCTCTTTCCCACGTTCTTAGACAGAAATACAGTATTTCATCCTATATCAAATGTACTGTGTGTGCTGCTGGAAAACTATTCAGCTGAATTACCTTAGGAGGTAGCACTTGGGTTACATAAAATAATGTCTCACATTAAATCTCTTTTAATGCCAGGTAATCTCTTTCCATTAAGAGGAGTCTCTCACTGGGGAATACATCTTATTTTATCAGTCTGAACTTTAGCTGATTTTATTTTTTTTTACCTCTTTTTGTCCAGACCCACTTCACTTTATGGCAAACTTTTAAAACCCATAGCAGAATTTGTGTCCACCAGCACAAGAAGCATCTACCAAGATGAGCTATGAGGGTGCTATTACCCATGAGAACGAAACAAGGGAAGAGAAAGGCTTTATTTCCTTCTCTGCTCCTGCTCTGCAAGACCACCCATTTATTTCCCCCATGCCTAAGATAGTACATTTGGGAGAAGGTGAACAGAATGTTTATGCTGTTATCCTGCACACAGACTCAAAATATCTCCTCTTATCATGGAACCTACCCAAAGATCACTTAAATTGATGGCACTCCTTCTGTGGATTTTAACAAGCTTTGAAACAGATGAATCCTGCACTGTATCAACACCTGAGACCACAGGCAGGAGCATATTCCAAAATATTTAGCAAGAACTTTTTACTTACTTAGTATTTAAGAAACTTAGTAATTGAGCAACTTTTAAATCAAGGGCTGGAAAAGGTGCCAAGAACAATGCTTTTCTGACATTACCTGCTTTTCCTTAATATGCATATTTTAACAGTAAGTAGAACAGATGTTGAAACACAATCTCTCTTCTGAGATCTAAATGACAATCCCCAGCTGTTGAGGACACTAACTAGTGAGGAAGAGAAAATGAAGGTACATTTTGTCCAATTTACTTGTGATGATGTATAAAATAATACGTTAATATTTTCTATTTGGAGGAGAGTAACATAACAACATTGGTATTTGCAATCAGAGTGAGCCTATTGCGTAACCTGGGTTTGCATCTGTGGCAGGGTGGTACCATTTACCTGAATTTGAATGTGTTTGTATCATATCAATTTTACCTTCATCATCATTAACACAGCACTAAACCAATACCATTATCACAAATGATAACAAGGTGATGTGATTAGTCTCAACTTGGATAGGCAATTAAAATTTTTTAAAAAAGGAAGAGAAATATTGTTTAGCTGAATATGAACAAAGAGTTTCTATTAACCTGGCTTTGCAGTGAAGAAAATTGTCAATATTGCTAACACAGGTTTGCAATTAAGTTGGTGTCAATGTGACTGAGAGAAGGACTTCATAATTAGGACAACACAGTTAGTATTGACCTGAATTTTCAATTAAAATTATGTCTGCATTTTAATTTGGAACTGTAAAATTCATCCTTGGCCTCTACAAATGACCATATAATTAACTTGCAGTTACTTTAAAATTAGAGAATTATTTACATAATACATAATTTTTGTATAAACATGTGCCTTTACAAATGGTAAGATGATTGCAGGGCTCCCAGGAGCATCCAACACTTTTACATTTCCTTGCAAATTTATTCCCAAGGTTTTAAATATTATACTCCCACAAAAAAATTGCTTCAGAAGACTGCATTCTCACTTCAAATATTGCCTTCTTCATTAGAATCACTAGTTTTAGTTAGTCTTTAGTTTAATCTCTATCAATGACCTCACAAACAACTATCATACTCATTTATTTGAAATACTCTAAATGCTTCTAGCAAATGTGGTCAAAAAGATACTTATATGGACATTGGGTTGTTTAATCAGCATTAGGTGCTTATTTGCAAAAAACCAAAAATGAGAATATTTAAATGTCACTTTTGAACCAGAGTGCTCACTTTTTTGCACTTAGCTTCCTATGCATATCCAAGTCCAATATATCAAAACTACACTCAAAGATAAGACAAAAAAGATTTTTTTCTTAGGAGAAAAAGAGTGCTTTTATATGCCCTTTCCATGTTTCCTCACAACAGAAGAGGATGAGTCCTGCAGCATCCTCTGTCTCCATGTGTTTTACAGTAGGCTCACCTCCTTCTTCTTTTCCTATTTCCTTTTCCTTTGCACCAAGAATCAAAGGCATCTCAGCTTCTGTTGTGTCTTCTTGGTTCAACAGTGGATCTGAATAAATTTGATAAAAAATGAAGAGTAAGATTTTTCAAAATGGACATGAAAGGATTAACACCCACTAGAGACCTTGCCATTAAAAACACTGACAGAGGAAAAGGATCTTTTCCTCCATGAGGAAAAAAGCTGTCCAAGGAAATCCAATGGGCTCTAGTCCAAAGCAAAGCCTTGAAGCTGCTCAACTTTCAGGGATTAAGCACAAAATCCCATGTGCCTACTCCAAACATGAGTCTTCACTGGGGCTTACTGCAATCCCAGGGACACACATAGTCTGTGCTCCACCCCTTGACATTTCGAAGGCCAGGCTGAATACAGCTTTGAGAAATCTGGCCTAGTAGAAGGTATACCTGCCCATGGCAGGGGTGTTGGAACTAGATGATCTTTAAGGTCTCTTTAATCCCAGACATTCTATGATTCCATGATTCTGTGTTAGTGTTTTTGCTTGTAATCTTGCTTTTTGATTTCAAGACACGAGGAGTACCTTCTATTTCCATGCAGGAGCCTTGGGAATCTGCCCCAGTTTTTATCTCCTCATTAGCAGAAACATCCTGTTGTCCTGTTAATACAACAAACAGAAATGGTATCAGGATGATGCTGTGAGCAGTCAAAGCTAAATTAATTACAACAGAACATGAACCTCACACATAGCATGGTACTTCTAAGCCAAGTACAGGTTTTTTTTTCTATTAAGTGAACAATGTCGGACACATTTTATGTATGAAAATATCAATATTAAGCATTGTTAATTAAATAACTGATCAAAACCTGTAGCATTTGCAGTTTTTCTTCTTTTGCAGCTCAGCCTTGACTCTGTTTCTCATAGGAGCTGTTGTAAGGCACTCACACTTGACAGTCAGCAGAAGGAACAGAAACACCCCACAGGCTTTCAGAACCACAACAGCAACACAGGAGGACATGATAACAATGCTGTGCACCCAGGATCAGTATGGCTAAACCTATTTAGGGATGTGGCTTTCCCAGTAGCACCAGGGATTACTGCCCCACCACTGGCTGACACATAACCTCTACTAGCCAACAGCATTTCCTTAAAGTGGCAGAAGTCAGGCTGAAACCCACTGGGTGCTGACACTGGAAGCACTGCAGTTTCACACTGATTCATTATCTCTGTCTTTAAAAACTTTAATACAAAACTTTACCTTTGGCTTGATCTTGTTCGCACACCACAGGATTCACTGAGTCACCCTTCTGTGTGCCTTTAGAGTCTTTCAGGGAATCTGAGGAAAAAAAAGCAAACAAACAAATAAATCCTGAAGCAGTTTGCATGTTGGAAAAGTAGTTACTTGAGTTAGAGGAGCTCTTAAGGTGCCAGCTTCATATTTGGCATTTTGATACACTGGATGATTTTCTATCTCTTTAACTACAGTCTTATAAACTACTGAAGTATATTTGTGAGTTTCAATTATTCAAACTGATTTCAGAATCCCTACTTTTACTGAGCAGTTTTTTGCTGTCAGTACAAGCCTCAACCCAGGAGCTGGCAAGGAAGGGTGCATAAGAATAATCAGCAGCACTACTAAGAATTTTATTCCTAATGAACAGAGCGGCACAAATCTATGAGAAACAGCACAAACCACCTACTTGATAAATAAAGTGATTTATTATTTATTTAGAATAACAATTTTTCATGGTTGGATTTCCAGAAACTTCAAATCATTCCAGAAACATTAAATCCCATAAATCCCTGTGCAAATCCTAGCCTCATGTCACTTGATTACAAAGCTCCCAAGGTCATTATTGTGGCCAAGAGTGCTTTACTTTTTTGGGGCAGACTATCAAAATGAACTGCCCAAAGCAATACTTGGAGCCACTGCCATAGTGAGGTTTAAATTACATTTTAGCAGAAAGTCCAATTGCTGTGCTATCTGGGGTCTTCAAAAAAACAGGGCATTATTTTGTTGTGTCAAACAGCATTTTCTGAAAACAGACAGTTTTTGCATGGCAATGGAGAAATACATAATGTATAATTACAACTGCATTCAAGTAACACAGCAACACAGACACTCGATTTAGTTTTGCTCATCCTCATCACTCACAGATTTCATTGGATAAAGAGCTCTCTTTGAGCCTCATTAAAAGCCAGTGCTGATCTAACTTGAACCTGTGCAAACCAAAGGGTAAGTCCACTCCAGGTCACAACAGCAGCAAGAGATAATCATTGTTTGTGTTCCCATGTGAGATGCTTTCTAAAATCCTTTCCAGTGGAAAATGTAAGTGATGGTGCCAAGAGATCTACAGCACGTGATAATAAATTACATTATGACAGTGTTTCTACAGATTAAATTCTGGAAGGTCCCTCTCTACAATATAGCTGAGCAAATCTTACAATATACCCAAGGATGCCCCATAAAACCCTGTTCCTGAAAGTGTCAAAAATAATCTCTGATGGATAAGTAGAAAACTGGGTTGTTAATATCTGATCCAAATTTAATGATCTGTAGGAAGGGTATGGGCTGAAATTGTGTGGCTTTAATTAACTGCAAATAATTCCCCAAGGCAAATATTTAATTACCTGCACAATTTCTTACTTCTTTCATGGCATGAAGTTTAAAACACCCAAGTTTGAAAGTAGAATAACTCACTGATGTACAATTTGCTAAACTTTATATTTGCTGCACTTTTTTTTGCCCTACTGTTAATTTAAATTTCTACTCACTTTTCTCAGGTAGACCACTGCAGCAGTCTTTCATACCAAATTGTACAATGAGGTTCAAAGGATTACCCTTATCAGCCTGAATTGGAGCAAAACTAAATTAGAATTTTATCAAATTCCAAGTTTAATAAAAAAAAAATCCAGTTGAAGGATCTCTTGGTATTAATGGGAATAGCAAAAAATTCTATAGGGAATTTTTCAAGCAAACTTGAAACATATTGAGGGAAATTCTGGCTTTGCTGAAGTTTGTGACAAAGCTCTCAGGATTTAAGACAAGCAAAGATTTGTACTACCGGTAACTCCATAACCTAAATTGATATAATGTATTTTTCTGTATGACACAGGTGCATGCTTGTAAAAGGAACTCTACTGGCAAAGCTGGAATCAGAAGTCCTCTGCCTTGAGTACCATGATGCCAGGCCCAAACAGAGCCCTTCAAGCAGTCAAAAGTGATGGTAAGGATTCTATTACCTGTGCTGGGAGGGGGGAGATGCAAGCAGCTCTGCCCCATCACTCCCTTAGAGCTCTCTTTTCCTGCACCTATTGCACAGTTCTTCATACTACCAGACTGCTGCCCTTAATCCCAGTTCACTGGTTCCACCTTTTTTCCCAGAATGAGGAGTGACTCCAATTTAATGCTGAAAACAATCTGCAACATCACTGGCACAATTACATGCAGTGGCCAATGACACCTAATGGATTTTAAGATGCCTCATGCCTGGCTAACATATGTGCCGTATCATGCTGCCCTTGGTTGTGCAGCATCACAGAGGGAGAGGTGTCATTGCTATTCCCACTCTTGGCACAGCTGGCAGTCTGTCCCATAGGCTTTATTCTTAAGGAATTGTAATCTTGAGTTAAACTTTAATTTTTATCATAAACAGCTTGTTTTAAATTGCAATACAGGATGTGACCAAAAGTATTTATTCTATCACCATCCGTTGAGACCAAGTAAAGCAGTGATCCTTATCTCCATGGGAGATATTCTCTGCTAATAAGCCATCTCTGCTAATAAAACCAGCTGGGGAAGCCATCTTTATCTTTTTACAACCCATCCTTCTTCCAGGGAGGAAGCTTCTGATAATAGCCCTTAAGTCCCACTGAATGACTGACAAAATGACATCATTCCACTGGGAGATGCTCCAGCCAGGGGGAGGAGCCAAGCCTTTCCTATCTAGATCAAAACTGAGATTTGGAACAGCAAAGCAGCCTTTTTTCCACTGGATTCCAGAGAAAAACTGGACCTCTCCACATGATTACTGGACCTCCGTAGGGAAACTGCACCTTCTACAGGAGCACTACTTCAACTGAACCACATCTGTCACTGTAGGAAGACTGCAGCCATAATTTAATGGGACTGCTACCAACACCCTGACTGATGGAGTGTCAGGTTGTATTCTAACTTTTGTCACTACTTGGGTTTTGTTCTTTGTAGTATTTCTGTATTTCTATTGTAATTTTCCTGGTAAAGAACTATTATTCTTATTCCCATAGCTTTGCCTGAAAGCCCCTTAATTTCAAAATCATAATAATTCAGTGAGAGGGGGTTTACATTCTCCATTTCAAAGAGAGGCTCCTGCCTTTCTTAGCAGACACCTGTCCTTCAAACTAAGACACAGCTGTCCTATTGCTCCTATTGTTTGAGAAAGCAATTTGACTGCACTGAATTCCAAATTATCCCAGGTAACATACAACAATAATTTTTCACAAGTTGTTCTTTGCAAGGCATGTCTGAAAATAACAGAGAATGGACAGAAGTTACTGCCTAGCTGTAAGAGTGTCCCAGTTGTATTTCAGCAGCAGGAACCTGTCTTGATTGTTTTTACCATGTAGATTCTGAGTTCAAAATCCTTAAGGTCAAGGCCATATCAAAGGTTCCTTCTTTTCAAATCCAAATATTGCACTAAAAATTCAAGACAAAAGGTCTAAGAACTGATTTACTTTTAGGATTAACAAGAATAAAATAAAGGAATAAACCCAGATTTATGAAGCAAATCTGCACCAAGACAAAAGTGAAAGTGTACAACCAAAGGCAGTGATCAGAAAACACTACTTTCTGTGCTCAAGTTTTCAGAAGGATAGTGGTCTTCCTCAGGCTCAGCTGATCCTCTGTGCTCACCTAGCCCTTTGGAGACTTGTGCAACTGTGCATAAGCCCAATATTATAGTCCTATATGACTCCAGGGTCTACAAGAGCTCTGGCTGTCCCTAAGCCCTTTGTTTTCCTCTTATTCATCTGATTTTTAAAAATGGCATAAAACAATGTTGGTCTTCTCCTAACACAATTATCTGTAAAGTCATACCAGAGAATCCAAGCCAGGATATTCTTTCATAGCACAGTATTGCTTAACTTTTTGATAACATACACACTGGGCACCATTTACTTTGGGTAAGTTCAAATTTGGACTGTAAAAGTTAACTCTGCCAGTCAGGACTGAAAAAAAAAATCTGTTTCTGATACCACACTGGAGCACAGTTCCTAAAGGCACACATGAATGAACCAAACAGGACACTTAACTGCATAACTAAGCCAAAGACAGGCCACATTTATCTACTGCATATCAGGAAATTAAGTGCCCATTGAAGTCTGAGCATCCCTTATTTCTTTCAAAACTCCTTCTTGCTGGCTGGAGTGGCAGTGTCCCTGTCAGGACTGCTTGTCTCTGGTACCCTCCATTTTATTGAAACAAGTGTCTTGGGGAACTGCATGCTTGAATCCCCCTGGGAATTAGCCCCAGACTTCAAGAACCTGCTTACAAAATATTTAGGCTTTAAATAAACTGATCAAAATACTCCACAAGTATATTCACCGCTCCTATCAACTGTATGTTCAATTCATCTCCAAGAAAAGCTCATAGCTTGCAGTAAACTATCAATTCTATCCTTCCTGCCAATAGTCAGGCACTATTTTGTCTAATTCCTGCATAAATCCCCATACTTTTCCATACCATTCATTTTTTCTTTTGACTGTGTAAGGCAATGCTGCTCAAACATGATTTTGTGAAGGCTAAGGAAGAGGGAAGATGGTAAGAACTGAATGTTAAGTGATTTTAATGATCTTCTAAAATTCACTTTCCCAGCTACTTTCTGAACGGCTTATTTACTGAGTAGTTTCTAATGTGCAAAATACTTGGGTCCTGTACATAGCAGAGATAAATCACCATGTTTTAGGGAGCTGTAAGAAGATCAAAGACGGAAAATGCTGGTCATTAGGAAAGAAACAGGTTCAGTACATTTCATTTTTTTTAAGCATGATAAGTGACTGGAATATTTCCACAGAAGGAAACTAAGCAAACATCTAAAATTACAGGTAATGGTGTGCATGGAGACTGCCACATGATTAGGGTATTCTTTTGTCTCATAGACTGAGCAAACTATGTTAAAATGAAGTACTATAAAATGACAATCTATGAGAAGTTAGGAAGAACTATTATTCTTGAACTTTGATTAAAATGAAATCTTGGTGGATATAAAAATAACATTTTAAAGTCAATCTTTATAACAGATTAGATTTATTGGAGCCCAAGTTTAAAATGCTTGGTAAACCAGACCTTTTTGGTGCAGCAACTTGTAGAAATATTTCATCAAGTTTTCAGGTAATATACCAAACAGTTCATCTCTGCAGGTGAGATCTACCAAATACTTCTTCCACCTGTTTGTGCTTCAAGCTGACAGAAGGGCATCTCACCTTCTGTCAACCTGAGAAATTCCAGGTGCAGCTGGTGTAAAAACTGTGGGCATCCTTCTTGTGACATAAGGGACAGGACCTCTTGTACAGGGCTCTGGGAAATTAAAAAGCTGAGAAAACCCCGATTGTCTTGGTTAGAGCCTTTCCAGAAGAAAGGACTGGAGGAAGGAGATGTAAGAGCAGGATCTCACTGGGCTGATGGGAGCACAGCTGAATGGCTCCAGGTCAGCTAATATTCAAAAATAAGGGGGATTTAAATAAGCCAGGTAAGTGGATTAGTGTTCGCTATTGCAGATGCTAGTACTGGTGAAGGGTAGAGCAGAAATACCTCTTGACTAGTTCAGGGGCTGGACCCATCTGGATGCACAACTCAGGTCAGATTAAATGTGAAGAAGTGAATAACCCACATTATGAACAGCTTGAAGTGAACCTTGTGGAAATTGTTAAGAGAATAAGTGGCTGGTTGGATGGTGGTGCTGACATCCCTGGTTAAAAACCCCAAACCTCACAAATTAGCTTGTGTTAGCCAGTTTGCTTTCACAGGAATCCTTCTAACCAAGGGACAGAAAAACATTATCACTTGAGTAGGCATGCAAAGCCACAGGTATGGCTGAGGAGGTTGAAACTCTTCCATTTAAAAAGGTTCTTTTTCAGTTACCTATAATTGAAATTTTCCAGGCTGAAATTTTAGGTCTAATCATAGCCCAAGGGTGAAGTAAAAACATTTCATTGGTAGCTGCTGAGTGCTCAGCACTTCTCAAAATCAAGTCAGTCATTTAGATGTCCTAATATATACCTAACAGCTGATTTTAAACACCTCTTTCTGAGCATTTCGGTCTTTCAGTCAATCTTTTTCACATGCTTACCAATGACTAATTTATGTCAATTTTCTTAGCTCCCCTGAGTTTGAAATGCTCTGTCTTTCACTTTATTCTTTTGCAATTGTTTATGTCTTCAGGACATTTTTCCACACTGAGAGCTGTAGCTAGCCAAAGAGGAACTACATTCACCATCACCCATTACATTTTACACGAAAGATACTTATCAGCTGCTGGGTTGCCAAAAGAGAATTTTTCAGGCTTAACCCTTATCCAAGTCATATAGTAATTCTGTTTCTGAAAACACAAGCCCTCCAGCCAACTGAATCTGACTCCATTTCAGAGAATGCAGAAAAAGAGTGGCTTGCTTTCAATGGCCCTCCCACAGAAGCCCAGACTTTGGTGAACACCTGGAAATAATTAATCACACTACTTTATTTTAAAAATCAATTAGTATATGATTTAATTTAATTGACCTTCAAATGAGAATTCAGTTCTTATTAAGTGCTAATGAATTATAATCAACGTACTGTGCACAGAAACTTTGCATAGTAGTGAGTTATGCTTCACCTGTACTAAATCCAGTTACTTTTTACATTTTCCTGCCAGAAGGTCTAATCATTAAATTGGGTTAAAGAGTAATTGATAGAAGAGGCAACTGAGATGAAGATGCAGAACACTCTCTGTCACACACACCCACACACATGCATGCACACACATGCATGCACACATACCCTCTTTAGCAAAAAATAAGCACAGGTTCAATCCAATCTCTACATACTACATGGTCAATTTAAAATAAGTTTGTAGTCCCAGCACAGTTCTGTACAGACAGACATACCAGACTGAGTGCAGCCTGCCTGATATGCTTTTTATCTGCTGCGACATTAACGACTTTTATCACTTTTTTCTGCCCTTGCACCTCATAGAAAGAAGTATCTCTCACTTGAAATTACCTGTATAGAAAGGATCTACTTCCATATGCACAATAATGAAGCACTTGCAAAGGTGCCTGGAGATGCCAGCTCTCCCCCAAGAGATCATAGTTAGGCATGCTAGTTTTTAAGGGTAAAATTGCAACACCTCTTGGCAGACAGTGGAAAGAGAAACTTGGCACAGACTGGAATAAGAGGATTCCTCTACATTGTTGCATTGAAAATCCTGATATTCTTAAAATAAGACTGTTCTCTCCCCCTCCTTTTTCTTTCTTTTCTGTAGACAGATGAACACTCAAAAAATTCAGTTTGCTCAGAGTCCATGTGCAAACTGGGTTTTTATTCCAGGACAGTATCTCTCCTATGGTAACAGAAGACATATACTTTTAGATTACAGTAATTTCCCCACTGATAAGCCACACCTATTTCACTGAAGAATCGAGCTGATCCCGGAAGTGCTGGCTAATCACCAGGTGTGGCTTATTTATGGACAAATTCCGGCGAAATGTGAACCCAGAAGTGCGAGCCGGCCAGGGAGGGAGCCGCCGCTTTGCTGCCTTCACGCGAAGCCGAGCCGCTTTGCCACCGCTTTCTGCTGGCTTCACAAGAAGCCACCGCTTTTTGCTGCCACTTTTTGCTGTCTTCATGCTCTGCCGCCGCTTTTTGCTGCCATCGTGCAGCCAGCCTGCCCTGCTGCCGCTTTTGAGCAGTGCGGGGAGCCGCAGTAGCCAGTGCCAGGGGCGGGAGTGCCAGGGCCTGCAGCACGGGGAGGGTGCCTGGGGCTGCATTTAAAGGCTTTGCTGATCTGTGAAAACTGTTTGCAAATTGAGTACCTGGTAGCAAACTCTGGGATTGTACGGTTCTGTTACTAACTTGTTACTTTGTTGCACATGGATCCTCGCTTTTTAGAATGCAGCTTATCACCCAGTGTGTCTTATTTATGGACAAATTCCATGGTCTTCCTGGCTACCTGGAAGTGCAGCTTATCACCCGGTGCGGCTTATGAGTGCGAAACTACTGTAATGTAACATTTGCAGTCTCACAGAAGGTTTTCATTTTAATCAAAGCCCCTCAAAATGTAATTCCTGCACTGTCCCATGCTCTAATCATGAAAATCCCTTTCATCCTCCCACTTTTCCTTTTAAAAAACAATAAAGAGGACTCACAACAAAAATACTAGATCTTCATAGCAGCAGAGATGCTCTGTTTTGAATATCACCACATTTTAGAGCAACAACTATGTCAATGTGTTTGCTACATCCTAATCCCAGAAATATAAGGAAGAACAAAAAAAAAAAAAAAACCAAAACAGAAGAACTACTAGTCAACTCTATTTGGACACAAAACACTTGTTTTGGTGCATTCACAAGTGAGCTGGCATTTGAAAGACCTAAACTTTCATAGCAGGAAACAGTGGTTTAAACTATGCATTTTGGGAATGTGCAGCTAGACTTACTTGCCATAAATCTTTTACAGTAATTAGGTGGAAGGACTGGGAAAACATAATTTATCTAAATGCTTTATGTCCTGTTCATTCAGTTGAAGACAAACTAGAGAAATTATTATGTTCCAGAACTTGGAGGTTTTAGCCATGTTAACTCAATGGGCAAACAACTTGAAAGCTGGAATTTATTTCAGGAGCATCAGGTGTTTTCAGAAATGGCAGGATTTTGTTAAAGTGTCATTTCTTAAGAAGCAGCACCTTTTTTTAATAACAGTAGTATTTATTTAAAAAAACTCAAAATCTGAAATTATAGAAACATTGAAGAATCACAGAGTGGTTTGGGTTGGAAGGGATCTTGAAGATCATTACATTCTCACCCCCAGCACAGACACCTTCCACTATACCAGGCTGCTCAGAACACCATGGCCTTGAACACTTCCAGAGATGGGGTAATGACAGCTTCTCTGCATAACCTCTGCCAGTGCCTCTGCACCCTCACAGTAAAAACCTGCAAAGCTGAAAATCTACCCATGGAAATAAGGATTAAAACCATGGTCTAGTCTATGGGGCCTTGATGTGCAAAATTCTTGCTTCCATTAAAAATCTAGCAAGCAATTATGAAAACATGTTTGTTTGCTTTAAACTTGTACAGTTTACAAACAAAATCTATGAAGGATAGTTTGTTGTCTCACTCCTTTTTCCCTACCCATCTTTCTTATGAGAAGAAGTAGGACATCAGAGATAATGCACTTTGGATCTCTCAGGGCACTATCTCTTCCATCAGCCTCTCAAGAGATAGAGGGGGAAATACTATATTATACTCTTAATATATTATATGAAAAGTGAGACTCTTCACACAAAGGTGATTTCTTTCCTGAATAGAGACTTCTAATGCAATGGCATAAAAACCTGGAGGGCTTACACACTGGGAAGCATATCAGAAGATAGTCATCTTCTTAGGAACAAGCACTCAGAACAATACCAGTTTCTTGGGATTACCAGCTGACTGCAGACAGAAAAGGAAAATCCAAACCCAAAGCCTCACTGTGACCCTCACATTGCAAAGCACACAAAATGGGGAGTCTTCCAGACACAAAATACATAAACAGGTCAAATGTCATCAAAACAAGAAAAATTAATGAACAGGCAATCACCAACCACACTGGGATTGAATCCATAACTGTTTCTGCCTTCCACTACCCTTGCCACAACTTTAATTTGTGATGTATCAAAAGCAAAAGCCAGTGCTCCAGCAAAGGTTTGTGGTTCTTTTTTTTCTTTGCAGCATCAATCAATCTGCTAAAAGAGCTCTTAAATCAACATGCATAAGCCTTTGAACTCATAATCAGGTAAGTATGTGGGCTGTAGAGGATGTGGCTTTGGAACAAAAAGGCAGGATCTCACACCCTGTCACACTTATCTAGAAAAATGAGAAGAGAGTCAAGTAGCGATGCTGAATTAAACATTAAATCTTTTAAAATAAATAACTTAATGGATGTTAATAATCATGTTATCTCAGTAAAATGCATGAAAATTTTCTATTAGTCTTTCTTGACGGCCATACTGATGGATTGTATTTTTTATAGATAGCATAACTCCTGTTTTGGATTACCAGTAGCAAATATTTTGTATATTACCCAGACTTTTTCTTGATGTACCTCCACAAAAATGATAAAAAATGTAGACCAGGACAAGCAACTAATAGCATGATTATCACAGGAATATCAGAAACAATTCAGCTGCTGTACACTGGTTCATATCTGCTGGTAAACCAACAACTCCACAGGAAAAATCTCAGCTTGAAACATTTAAATTAGATAATTTCTCTTGTTTCCTAAACTTCCTGTCATTTGGCCCTGTGACACTTTAAAATATTTATTACAAACTAAATTATCTGAGTGCCCAGCACAGTCTGCACAAGACAAACATAACTTTCTGCCTCTCTGTTATGACTTCATCTCCTCCTGTCTCCTCCTGATGTGTTTATAGCTATTGTGTTTTTCTTTCCCTGCATCAGGAGAGCACTGAACAGGGAGCTGATATTGCTGAGATGGATGTGCATGCTTAACTATATACTTGTGAATCACCCCAGTGAGCCCAAGCCTTTGGCTTATTTTGGATATGTCATGTATGATATTTTAGTATTAACTCTATAACAAGAGGACTTAAGAATTTGTGGTATCTCTCCTACCAGCACAACAGTTGGTGCCAACTACTTCATTGCAAAGACTTTTGTAAATGAAAATCCAAGGTTTTACCTATTTCTGTATTGTTTAACTGTGATTTTGGCTATTTCCAGACAAAGGAAAATACAGTTTCATGAAATGTCCTCTTGGGACAGGATATTTCAAAACGCATTTTCCAATCTGTACCTTTATTCTCACTCAGCTTAATATCTTCTGATGATAGGCTGGCTACAGCTGAAGGTTTTGTTTCACCTATAAGAACAAAGGAAATGAAAGAGAAGCTATTCCTTAAATAGAAAACTGATGAACCACTTTACTGAAAAAAAAGTGTTATGCCTTACTGAGAATAGATATTGGACTTGAATTTAATTTACCGGGCTTCCATCCATTCACTGGCTATTACTGGTCTGATCATCTTCCCTAAGCAAGATGTAAACTAACAGTCCAACACAGCCAGATCAAATCTGTATTTCAATTTCTCATAATACAGAGAGGAACACCTATTGCTTTCATGAGTAGGCTGGTATTCTACTTGCTCTGAGATTCCTTTCTTAATTTAATCCATATATTTTGAGAAAAAACAATGAAGTCATTCTTAACTTGAATCATGTCCATGAATCTCACTGGAATCCAAATTACTAGATGCAAATGCTTTCCTGAAAATAGAAGCTTTCATGAATCAGGTCTGAAATTAAAGAATTCCTAAAAATCTGCATCCTGGAGTTTTTTAATAGTAGAACACACAGGTAAAACTACTGTAGTTAATAGGCTCAACTAATACCTTAAATAGTAAATGAAACTGAAAACTTAATATGCTTTCACTTTCACTGTTGGTTTTTCTTGCTAATTTTTATAGTTCTAAAATTTGTATAAGCTTTTGTTTTAATTTCTTTCAAAAGATTTGTTGTTGATGATTGTGAGAAATTTTTTTTCTTTATATTGCCATCTAGTACTTTTAACTAGATCAAAACAAGAGCTCAGAACCAGCTGCCATGTTGTTTTTCTATGTGTTAACTGTGAACTCATTGATGACAGACGGGAGGCCAGACTTTAAAAAATCCCTACACAGTTGAAAATTTTCAGTCTTCTCAGACTACTAGTTTTTTCTACTGCTATAGTTTTCTTTATAAGATATAGATTTCTTTATAATATAATTAAGTTTTTCACTGTACAAATATACAAATAGAATATACAAATCTTTATGTCATGGACCAGGTAAGAATACAGCATCAGTTTTTTGTCTATATTTTTTTTCACAATATCAAAGTATATGAGTTGTCACATTCAGAGGAAGTTTACGCCTTTTGGTTTAGATAATGCATATAAAAACTTGAATATTAGATGGGGTTCCTCCTAACAGTGGTCTCTTGTAGTATTTAGAAGTCTTGTAAGCATACAACTGTGTACCTTGGAAAATCAAGTAATTCTCTACTACCAAGAAAGGGTGCAAAAGCAGCAACCTCAAAGTTCCTGGAGATGTTTTGTTTCTGCAATGCATAGAGCAGAAAGCAGCAGAGACTCACTAAGTGGATGTAACTAACTTGGGGCAATTGTGGCCCTCTCTGTTCCTGTCACTATGTAAGCTAGGAAGGAAAATTGTTAAGCCAAATAATTTCTTCCTGCAACACCATCTGCCCATGGCCAAGGAGGTGACTTCTGGGCTATGAGTGGGCATGACATTACCTTTAGGCATGTATTTAAACCACATCCCTGAAGTGTGGCATATTCTGCATCTGAGATCTCAAATGTCTGGATCTTTTCTTTGCCACTCTTCATGAGAATAATAAAACATGAGTACCAACACAAGATAGCAAAATAATGTATATCGTGGCTCTGATAAACCAGCTCTGACAGCTCATATTGCAACAAGTCATGACAAGCAGTTTTGGGAAAAGCACAGTGCATTTAAAACACCTATAGCAGCAAAGTAGTGGTTTCAAGAGGTAAATATTCCTTAATTCTCTTGGGGAAAAAAAAAAGGAGTATTTTGTTCAATCAAACTGAAATAATCACCCCATCAGAGTGACTATAACTGACAAGGTAGGCTGTATTGGGCATCTGCAGATGCTATAATCAGGTTTGACAGGAACCTCTGCAAGTGGAGCCAAGAGCTCCAGGCAGTATTAACTCTTAGGTGAGCTAGCAGTCAAGCAGTACTTGGTAAAGTTAAAAGCTCAAAATTGCTTGGAAAAAGATATGCCCCAGTCTAGTCAGAGATTCAAAACAGAATCTCAATTCACACAGAATAACTCGTTCTTCACCCTGGTCCCCTTAACCTGTTTAAAATACAACTAGCATGAAAGTGAAAAAAACAGGGAAGGATATCTGCTTGCCCTCCAGCACTTACAAAACACCACCATGCATTTATCTTGGGGAGGATAAAATTTGCTGAGGTCCACGGGAATTTATTTCATTTGGTAATACTGTTTTTTCTGGCTTCACCTCCCACTGCTTGCCCCACATTGGGACATACAGAAGACATGACAAAAAGGACATGAATCACAGAAGGACTTCACGCATGTACAGGCAACATCAGATGTTAACACTGATTTAACTCAGTAGCAGCACAACGATCTGTGGAACGCAGGGAGAAAAGCTGCCCCTCTACCTACACAGTGGCCAATGCACAGGATGAAAAGACCTTCATTCAATGGACTTCTCATTTCCACAATACAGGAAGCAAATCAGGAATCCAGGCCTTCTAAATTTATCTGCTGTGTTTGCTGACTGGCCACCCTCAACTCAAGAAATTCTGAAGAAAACCCTTTTACTCTTTCTGGTTTAAATACGTTTAGGGAACATTCTGCATTACAAGAGGGGAAAAAAGTCCTAACCAAATGAGAAAAGCAGTGTGGTACATGTAATGCTACAGTTAAAGAAATACTTAAGAAGTGAGGGAATAGACAGACATTTTGATTGCCACTTCAGGTTTTTTGGTAGCTAATTTGTTCTAGCTGTCTCTTGCAAGGAACTGAGCTGTGCAGCATGAAAAATACGACCATAAAAAGAAAAAAAAATCTCTTATGAGCATGGAGTGACACTGTATTCCAACATACTGAACTCACTATAATTTATAAGCATGTCACCTGCAAAACCTATCACTTGTGAACTCTGACATGCACTCACAGAATATGTACAGTAATTTCACGAATATAAGCCGCAACTTTTTCATTGAAGACTCCAGCCTACCCCAGTGGTGCGGCTTATATTCAGGTGCGGCTTATCTATGGACAAATCCCAGCGAAAGGCCAGACCGGAAGTGAGAGCCGGCCAAGCAGAGTGGCAAGTGGGAGCCGCCGGGAACATGGGACTGCCCGGAACAGGGGCTGCGAATGTGTGGACCGGCCCCTGTGCCACCGGGAGGCACCGGGATGGTGGGACGGCCGGGAACGGGGTCTGCGCAAGGGCGGGCCGGCCCCTGCCGCTGGGAAGCCGGGCTGTGTGGGGCCGGGCCGGAGCGCCCCGCCCCCTCTGCCGTGTGGAGTTAAAAAAAAAACAAACAAACAAACAAAAAAAAAACCCGCGGCTTATATTCGGGTGCGGCTTATATATGGACAAATCCCGTGGTCTTCCTAGCTACCCGGAAGTGCGGCTTATATTCACGTGCAGTTTATAATCGTGAAATTACTGTAATATTTTTCTCTACAGATTTAAATCTTCATAACCACTGTGAATTGTGAAGACAATTTTTAAAAACTTGAAAATACCCTTAAAAAATGTTCAGGAGTTAAGTTTTCATCAGAAGGAGCCTGCTGCTTGCTTCCTCCTTCCCCAGATTTCATTCCCTCATTCCTGTTCTATGCAGAGGGGAAAAATATTTATTTCTTGTGAGAAGATCAGCTATATTAGGCACCTTAAAGGGAGAACATAGAGCTGGTAAGCTGGAGAGGGGTCTGCATTCCTGCACTGCAGCACATTTGCTTCATAATGAATGAAGATTTGGTCTCTAATGGGAGAACCGCTCAAGACCCGACCTAATCTGGTGAAAATGTACAAACATTCTCCTTCAAAAGCACTGACTAAGGTTATTGTTCACCAAAGTGGATAAAACCTAAGACAGGCCTTTAAGGAGTTGGGCACAAACCTGCTTCTTGGCTCTGGGTCTTACTTTCATTGGTGTTTCGCTTATCCACTGCGCCATCACCACCTACTGAGAAAAACACATAAAAATTATTTATGATACATCTTTTTTATTGGTAATTGAAGCAGTGCAATATTAATTGTAGCCAATTTAGCACAAACTGCTTATTTACAGCAAAGTGCTGTGATAAAAAAGGAAAGATGTAAAGGTAAGCTGAAAAAAACTCCCAACAGGACCAGTTCCATTTAAACCAGTCATGTTTTTATATCTCAAGATGAGGATTATAGATTTTATCTCAATAGGCGCACTGGAAATAACAATACCAAATGAAGGGAGGTTTCCCTAAACACAGTCTGCAATAAATGAAACTGTTGCTTGAACTTCTATGTATTTTATAAAGAGGATTTTCCCTAAGATTAATTTCCTCCTGTAATATTTCAACAGGTTCCTTGAAGTGGCTGTGTTTCTGACCTGCAGAACTTACTTCAATGCCTATGGAAGGTAAGAATCAACTGATTTGAATTTTAAAGCAAAAGCCACAATGCCACTTAATGTAAAGCATCAAAATGCATCACAAATGACTGTAATGAAGTGAGTTCATCAAACTAAAGTAAGATTGCTAGGACTGAATGAATTTTTACCCTTCTTATATTCACATTCATTCCTAGCTTTCTCCAATACTACACATTCATTAACATTTCCTACCCTCCAGCTCCCTTTCAGAAGGCAGGCACTCAACAGCAAATAACCACTGAGGAATGGGTAACACCCTGAAAAATATCAATGGGTCTCTTAAACTTTGTTTACCTTGATTAGAAATAGATCAGGAATTCTCTATTTTCAGGGATGAAAAAGGCTCTTCCAGCTTCATAACAACATGAAAGGCTGCAGAGCTGCATGCAGGATTGGATGTCATGGCCATGCTCCCTGCTTTGCAGCACCACAAGAACAGCTGAGTACCAGCCCTAACAAGATATTTGAAAAGTTGACTGCTGAGCATATACATTGTGAGAAGGGAAATTCATACTCAGCCCTGGAAATGTCTTGATAATAATACACATATATTTTTTGCTGTGATCTTTGCTGGCTGCTGGGTTTTCTGATTACAGCTTCTCTAAAGCAACACAGCTAAATTTCCTTGTGTTGGCCACCTTGCTTTTACCTAATACATGGAACCTGGTGATGGCAATAGCAGTGGTCCAAATGTGATTAGGTGGATGGAAGGAAAACAGAGAGAGAACATATTTTCCACAGGCAGATGTATAGCTGGTGGCACAGTGCACCCAGCTGATATTTAAAGGCTGAGGTATGATGCTTTCCCTCTTTCCAGCAGGCAATTCTTCCTGGCATCCAGCAGATGGGACTAGTGGAGAATTATTTCCAAAGCTGGCCTGAACAGAGCTGCTCTCAGGAGGAGAGGAAATGGAGCAGGAACTTGACAGCCCTCACCTGAGAGAAAAGAGGTGGGCAGGGCGCAGCTGATGGCCATCAGCGGGGACTTGGGCTTCCTGCCTCCTGGTAACCCTTTGTATGAATTCTAACCTTAATGGATGACTTGCCACAGTGATTTCTTAGCAAATAAGTGAGCTCTAACCTGTAAAAAAATTGCAGTATGTGGATGATCAAAATGAAGTGCCAAAACTTGTGGGGTTTTTCTTTCCCTGACTTGAAATCAATAGCTATTGTTTTCAAAGTCACCATTCTGCATGTCCATACACAATAGGAGGACCAGATGCAAATCAGAAAGTTAGCTAAAGTTTGCTCTCCCCACCCCATTTCTCTTAAAGCACAGGCTTAGCACCATCAAGCTATGCAGTAAGCAAATAATAAATAAAGACAATCCTGTAATAAAGCAGTGCAGTGGCACTTGAAAAATCATGGCATCACTGTAAAATGAGCAGTGCCAAAGCTTCAAGGATTCAATTATGGTCAAGTGTATCATCTTTCACTCTATGCAGAAAGAACTTCATAACCAGAAAAAGCAGATCAGGCATTAATGTAACTACTGTTATATAAATGAAATTAAATCCAGCCATTACTTACTGTGTTCATAATTTAAAACTCCATTCCCAGATAATACTTGTTTCTACATGCATTATTATGACTATAATCACAACTCACTTGAGTAAAACCAGGTATTTCTAGGATTCATTCAAATTTATTGCCAAAGAACTATATCTCTTGTTTAAGTCACCCAGAGAAAACTTAAACTACAAGAGAAAGGTTAAATAATTATCTCGTTCAGCAGATTATCAGATAAGTCCCATTTTCTCAATCTGAAATGTATTATTTCACCGGACATTCACTGTTTAGAACCGGTGTGATAGAACATAAATTACAGGACTCTCAGCATGTTTTCACTTCATTTTGTTCCTTTAGAAAGAAAAATGTTTCTGCTTAAAACACTTCACCTCTTTCACTCTGACCCAATCCAACAGACTGACTGGATCATGACTGAAAATCCATCTTGGTCAGTGTACTGACAGTAAGTGTTGTGCCTGGCAAGTGACTTAGGCAGAAATACAGAAAAGGAAATGCTAAAAATTAAGACTGTACCAGTGATGCTAAAGCAAAGGACTTGCAGAAGGAATGGTTAAGCTCTGCTTGGCCTGGAGTATCTATTTATCTTGTGAACAGGGGAGGAAGCAGAGCACGAATACACTGACAAGAAAGCAAACTATAGAGTGAAGAAGTGACTAATCCCAAAGTCTTTGACAAACAGGTTTTTCCACTTTAAAAAATCTTTCTAATGAGTCTCTCACTGAGTGTCTTTGATGAATAATCTTTCTGCAGTTACTGCTCTCCACTGGAACTGGGTGCAGAGCAAATAGAAAGGTTTTAAGGAGCATGTCCTCAAGGCAAAGAGCTGGAAACACACTTCACAAGAGCAGTGAAACAATTTTTCCTTCATGTTTTTATTCACCCTGGCTGTCCTTTTCTCCAGGCAGAAAAGCCAGAGCCAGTACATTTTCCTTGAGTCTTCCCTATGACATTATTTATAATAAAAATATAATTTTCACTAGATGGCTTCTACAGTATCTGCCATCCTTCTCTTCCCACTACTGCAGTGATCAGTGATTGCATTTCCTTTCGGTGAAAGCTGTCCTCACAATATTTGCTTTTTCATTACACTGGTAATTGAACAGCAGTCTGTCACTCACTCCAAAGGAGATACAAAAAGTGGCAAATGACATGTCGTGTCATTTTAGGCCAGAAAATGTAAGTGATTTTGAGCCACATCACAAGACAAACAGGAACATCTGTTTCTTTCCCCCTGGCATGACAATCAGTTCTAAAAAATAAAAGTTTGAGGATTACAATAGTACAGTACAAACAAAATAAGCACATTGGACACTAAAATTCTTCTGTCCATATATTCTGCTTTCTCTTGCCAAGTTGATTACTGCCTGACAGGTTCTTGCTGTCTTGCCTTGGTATTTTCTTTGAGGTCATCAAGAAAATCTATTCCCCTTCCCCACCTTATTTGGTAGAAAAGAGGCTAAACAAGGATCAATCAGCAATGCTCAGCAAGCTGGCAGAGTAAGTGGCACTTTGAACTCCACCAGAAAAGAGGTTTCTCCAGGAGTGCCCGCCCATTTTCTGTTATGGAAAGGTATTTAGCATGCACAGTGAGGTGCCAGCTGCAGTGGCAGCCCCCAAATGAAGCAAATAATATGACAAATAATAAGCCAGCCATCAGACAGGAGAGGGAAGGGACAAGATCGTGATGAAAGATCAGGGAACAAACCTGAAGCAGGTTTTATTATTCTTCACATTTTCTCTGCAAGAGCCTAGAAACATGTGGCTTCTTACATCTTCCACTGTTTTTGTGACAAACATGGCAAATCAAAAATATTAACAGCCCTCTGGCCTCTCGGCTGTTCCCATTTCAGAGCTGAAGAAGTGCTAGGTCTGCTCACACACCTACTCCTCTTCAGCAGCACCTTTCTTCACAAGCAGCTGGCGACATACTTAGAGATGAGGCTAAAGTCAGTGCACCAAAAACTAGTGCAAAAAGACATTTTTCAGAAGAAAACAGAATTGCAGATAATATAATATGCAGAATTGCATAACCAGTACAAAACAGCCCATTTCTACCCCTTCAACACAGAATCACAGAATATCCTGATGTGGAAAGGATCCATAAATATCATCAAGTCATACTCATGAACACAGAGGTTATTAATAATAAAATTGGTTTTGCTACTAAGAAAGCTTTACTTATATCATCCATAGGGTGCCAACATTCAGAATAAGGTTTCTTCAAATCTCCTTGTCCTTCATGGGGTAGAAACAAAAGTGACAAAGGGCCATCACCTGAGGCTCTCAATTTGTGCAGGCACCACATCCTGGGACACCAGGTTTGATCTTGTAACATCTCTGAATGGCTCTGCCATGCTAGTCCAGGAGCATCCTCTGCTTTTTCACTTCATAACCAGTGACTTTGGCATCTCCCCATTGGTCTGACCTGTTCTTCTTTCTTGTATAACAAATATAAGTACAACCAAGATCTGTCAGACCAGAGATGCCAGTTTTGAACTCTCTTTTTTACAGCACAGAAATACTGCCATGGTAATCGCACTAATGACATGAAGGTCCTTATTGTATAGCAGAGAAACTAATTAATGAGAAAGTGAAAAATACAGGCTTTGATCTGCATTCTACACACAAATAGATATGCTGGCTTCACCAAAACCCCTAAAATGTGAGAAGAAAGCACATGTACATCCATATAGGCACTTGAGATCATACAGCCTGTAACCATTTTCAGCTATTCCAGTGGTATATTAATATCAGACATAAACCAAGAAGCACATACACACAAAGGCAATTATTGCAGAACTACAAACACATTTAAGTGAATCATTAATGTGGTGGCCTAAGGTTGCTGAACATTTTCAGTTTTCATTTTAATTTCTTTTAATTAAATTATGATTTAGGTCAGTTTTAATTATTATTTGTATATAACCCCTTTGGGGTAAAATTTAAGAAGGGTTAGTAACAAGTTATCTGCAGTAATTGTTTAATGGAGTTATGAGACTCTTCTCTCTATGCTGCTTCAACAAATTATCACACTGCAGATGCAGCCCTGAACATACTGTGAATGCACCCAGCCCAGTGAAGCTGTCAGTCCAATAAATTACAGGGTTTCATTTCCATGCAGCATTTTGTCCAGGAGTGTGGAAAAGATTGAGAAAACTGTAGCTTCAAAGGCTTACCTCAGAGGTTAAAAATAAAACTATTGTATTTCACGTATTTAATATCCTGAGACATACAAGAATTTTGGTTAAGCCTGGTAAAGTCACCATGCATGTTCCCCTTGCTTCACTCTTCTGTGAGTCAGCTTTATTATAACTCAGCTTTATTATAAATCCCCCTGGTTAGGGAAGAACCAGGAGACAACATCTACAGCCTCAAATTAGGTCCTGGGAAGACAGGAGTATGCTGGTTTTTCTCAGTTCACAGCTGGGAACATTGTGCTCACCTGGCTTTTCACTGGGTCTAACACTCCATTGACTCAGACTGTGCAATACAGGTGCTGCACAGTATTACCACTGTTCTTGTAGTGTACAAAAGGGGACAGAAATTGCTCCTATGAGTTGATGCAGAGTTCACAGCAGTATAAAGAAGCCTGACTCCTGGTCCCTACAATTGGTCCTATCCAAGAGAAACAAAATGATGCCATGAGGGTAAGTGCAAAATAAAGCCACAAATCTTATCATTACTATATAAATGTATTCTCTGTTCATATTTTTACACTGTGCTTGAAGTCTGGGTAAGTACATATTATGAGGGATAGCCACATGGTTTCTTTTCCAAGCCACAGTCAAAATAAAACTTGAGACCTATTTTGATTTTTCACAAATAGAAGAAACAGACAGAGAAGCCACAGAGAACACTATACTCATAAAAATCCCTCGCAAAATGCAAACTAAACCATGGACTACTTAGCATCAGCATTTTGGAATGAAGGAACCAGCCTCATCTCCTGCACTGGACCTGAACAATCATGATGGTTTACTGTTATTCATTTAATGCTTAGAAATGAGCAATTAATTCCTTGACAGATGAGCCCCCTGCAAGTGCCCTGGGGTGTGACATTGAGTAAAATTCTCTTCTGACAACACTGCATTAGTCACCCCAGTAACTTAGTCTTTTGCAGCTTAGCTTATCTCAGAAGGAAGGCAATCTACTCTGCAGCATTCAGCATGAAAACAGGGATTGTAAGAGTCCTTCTGGGGCTGTTACAGAGATGCACATTCGGTTGCTGAAAGAAACCCAAATGGGTAAATGGCTAACACAACAGGACTGCACATCACCTGAGGAGGCCAAAATGAACTGTTCTGAGTTTTGCACAGCCACTGCATGGCAATTTAATGGAACAGAAGAAGCCACTCCACTGATGAAAAGAATCTGCTAAGAAATGTTTGCTCAGAGAGAAAATACAATTGAAAATACAGATAACAACCCATTTTACCCCTGGCTAAGTGCAAGGTGATCACCTAATATTCTGAAAGCTGTAATCAGCCAGGACAGATGGTGGACTTCAAAACAGAAGTGAAAAGAGAAGCTATCAATCACAGTGGATGGAGGTTAATGGCTAATTTTAAAATATAACCCATCTGCATTAAGGTGAGACATCCAACAGACATGTTTGATACACATCCTTCCCAGGGAATTTCTTTTGTAGCACTTTATCTTAATTCAACATTTTATTAAAGGATTAGGTTTGGTGGCAAAAAGAGGACAGTCAATTCTAAGCTATCTTAATAAAAAGCAACACTTCTGAGGCTGAATAAAGGACTGTTTTTTGAAGTATAATTATGTGTCTCAATGCTCATTTTTAGTAGATTATGATTGGAGCAGAAATTTACTGATGAATATGACTGCCCCATGGTATGCAAAGTATGAATCTAGCTACAATTTATCAAGCGATAAAAGAGCCCCTTGTTATAAACTGCAGAACATAATATTAATTCTTACCTTAAAGAGAGAGAAATTCAGGCCTGCACAGTAGTCGAAGACCTGTAGAAGAGACGCTTAGAACATCTCTGTGTAATAGCAAGAAAGAGCAGCTACTGTATGCAACCCACTAGCTCCAGAGAGGATTGAGCCCACTTGGAGAGATGTAGCACAAGCCAAGTGCCACGGACTATGGTGGGTGCATACACTAGATCCCTCTCCACTAAGCTAGAGAGTAAGCAGCACAGTGGCAAAATTCATGGCAAATAAACGAGAAGCAGGAAGAAGAAGCCTTATGTTAATCTCACAATTAGAGGATTAAGCCATAAAAAAAGGTTTATTTTCTGCTCCCAAGACTATGCACTTTCCACCATTTCACAAAACCTTTTTTGGGAGAAGGGATGAGGAGCCAGGGTATCTCCCTCTTGGTGAGAATCCTACTGAATGGTCATGACCAATGAGTTACTGAAATAAGATGCAGTTTTATTTTGCCTCATTTCTGCTGTGTTCTTCAATCCCCAGACTGACATCTCTCATGGACAGAGAATCCACCAAGCCGAGCCTGGATTTCTAACACAACATTTAGACATGTGATGTTACCTCTGAAAGCCAAGAGGCCAAATTGTGATGACCCCATCAGGCAAAGGAACCAACACTATCAACTCTGTTAAAAGTGATTTGTGTTCATTTTGAACTTTGTGGTTTGGATTATTCATCAACCTGTTCCCCTTTCCACCAAGTGAGTGGAAATACAGTTCATCCTGGACAAATAACTCCAACAGACCTGCTCCTCCCATAGGTGACTCTGGGAGACCAAGAACCTATCAGTCTATCAGGAGAAATCCATCATTTATCTGAGGAACAGCTTATGAGAGAAGCTGGTGTAAGATACTTCCAGAGCTCCAGTTCTATCTTCACATCCCTTGAGGGAGGGCAAGGAAATGGCTTTTGCTGGATGGATTTATTATTTTTCTGCTGGAGGAAAAGAAAAAACAGGCATGTGTGCTGCTGTTTCTAGATGGGTTACTCATTGTTAATACAATACTGGTCTCACACAGACCATGGAGGGAATGGATGGGGAAGGTCTTTGGCAGGCTCTGCTTTATATCTGAGAAATCCCATCAAGAAGGAAAGACCAAAGAGTTTTGCTTCTCCCTGTTGCACACACCGTGCTGTTCACTATGAATGGGAGGACACGTGGGGAGGTAGGTAAAAGAAACAAGGAACATTTAAAATTTTTGCTTTGTTAGGCTTTTGTAGAAGTGGTTTGCTTTTGCTTGGTGACAATAAGGAGGATGAGAACGGGTGACTGTGGAATTTGTGCCAGCTCACGGATGCTATGTTGTGACAAGTACTGCCATTTTGTCTATGCAAGTACTTTAAGGTTGTGTTATGAAGCTACTAAGTAAGACATGCATATGTTTTGTTTAGTTCCAAACATTTTGTTCTCCTGACACTTTACAATCACTCAATCAGTGAATGCACCTGACTGAAGGAAAGGCAAAATTATTCCTGGCTGCTTTTACTCTCCTAGGATGCAGGGAAGTGATGGGAGGAAAAAAAAAAACCAAAACCTGAAATACTGCAGGGAACCTGTGAGTGAAAGAGGTTTCCTAGTCTATCTATTTTCACAGACAATACCTCTGCAGTGAAATCTATGAAAATCTATGAAAACCACTGACATAAGAATCTGCTGAGCAGTTCACACTTTTCTCTCCCAACCTCTGTCTGGAGGCAGAGAACAAGATATCTAACAGCATAATAACAGACACCATTAATACTTCTGTGGTTTGGTATAACATTGCTTTAATTAGTATGCAAAATGTTTATTTTAGTTTACTGCAAAACAGCCACCTACTCTCCTTTGCTTGATTGCAGAGGGTAATAATAAAGGAACTTACTTTCCCCAATATTCTGTGGAGGTTTTACCATGCACTGAACCAATATTGCTCCATTACCTCTAGCCAATGAACCAGCCTGGTGAGCTGGAGAAAAATATTAAAGCAGAAATATTGCTGAACTCAGTGGAATAGGTTTCAGAGACTGCCACGAGGGCAGACACGAGGCTGCTATCATTACAAGTTGTACTCCCCTTTCAATCTAAAAGGACATTCACAACCAACCAGAGGAAAATACTCTGGGTTCTTCCCATGTCTGAGTGTTTATTTGTTAAATATTTTATAGCTGGTCATATTACCACGGGGAAAATAATATCATATGTTAAATTTGGGCTTGCTTTTATTAATAAAAGGCAGGGGTTAGGCTTTTGGGGGGTTTTATTTGTTTTCTGGGGATTTGTTTTTTATTTTTGTTTACTTTTTCCCGTGTCAGTTTGCCCCTTTCCTTTCCTTTCCTTTCCTTTCCTTTCCTTTCCTTTCCTTTCCTTTCCTTTCCTTTCCTTTCCTTTCCTTTCCTTTCCTTTCCTTTCCTTTCCTTTCCTTTCCTTTCCTTTCCTTTCCTTTCCTTTCCTTTCCTTTCCTTTCCTTTCCTTTCCTTTCCTTTCCTTTCCTTTCCTTTCCTTTCCTTTCCTTTCCTTTCCTTTCCTTTCCTTTCCTTTCCTTTTTTTGATACTTCAAGTGAACGATCCCAAAGTTTAAACACACCAAACCAATAAGCACTTCAGTTTCATCATAAGAGAAATTAAACCAAGTTGATCTCAGGCAATGTTTGCCTTTGTTGTGATTTATTCAAGACTGTTTGTATGCATTAGCTACTCAGTTTTTCTTTTATGAAGAAAAAAAAGCTAGCTTCTTGAAAGTGAAGACAAACCCCTACCCAAATAAAATTCTTCAGACATGTAGTTGTGGTTCATGTCACATGTTTAGAACATTCATAATCTTCAAGGATCCCCATTAAAAGTTCTTTTAATTAGTCAAAACCAACAGCTAATAATTAGATCAGAAGAAACTAAATTCTCTTCTCAGACAAATGTGTGCAAATCCCATTTACTTCAATGGAAATGGCTCACAGCCACTTGGCAACTTGACAGGAATTCAGTGTCTGGTTCCCAACTTCTTGTCTCCTCTTCCAGAGGCACAGGTGGTATGCCAAAGAAATCTGATCCAGGTTTCTCCACAGGGCCCTTAGCAAACACTTTAATCACCTATTCTTTTCTCCATCACAACAACTCTCAAGGCTAAATCTGAACTGTCAATCCTAAACCTTACAGGTTTGCTTCCTGCCTAGCAGATGGGGGCTCTGCAACAAATCCAGCAACAGTGATTGTGTTTTACAGACTTCGATTCCATGTCAGCAACATCTACTGTATGGCATCAAATTCAACAAATTCAGGCATTTTACAGCTCAGAAGTGATGCAATAATTCTACTGCCATACTGTTTACTTTGCCCTTCCAACACATTTATTTGTGCTTTGCAAAGTGAACAGTGGGTCACTGGGAAAAATGGATAGGCACAAAGAAATAGGAAACTGTATCTAGAGAGCCACAGAAAGAGTGAAACAACATCGGATAATTTTTGAGTGGAAGAAAACCTTACAATTTGACAATACTTTCTCTCCTTCTTTAGTTTAGTTTTGGTTTTTTTCCAAGATACTGATACAATAAAACCTTTTAGCCACACTCCATGTAAGAGTTTATCATAAAACAACTGTTGCTCTGCCTGTTTAGCAACACTGAAAGCATCACCACGATCTCAACCGTGGGTTAGCCTGCATACAAATGGACATGTGGTTTCTCATGGCTGAATTCTCTAATTAAAACATAAAACTGGCATTTTAATTTAATCTGAGTTCAGTGCAGCTTGAAAGGAAAGACACTCAGGTGTGACAAAATTCTTGGGTCCCTCCACACCTTCCAGGTGATGACAGCTATTGCTTTAATGACTTCCCCATAACAACCAGTCACAATGCTAGTGACAGCATGTTACTAGCAGTTACTTAAAATGATAGATGTTACCTCTTTTCTGCTCTTTGTGACTTACACTATACCCTAGGCAGAATATTTTAGGAGCTGAATGCAGAGTGCTAGGTCAAAATGCTGAAGATCGTGGAGCCACTGGTTGAAATGCAAAATTATATGTCTCATTTGAGGAATATTAGGTCAAAAAGAATCCATGATAAGGAACTATCATGGATTAAAGACTAAAGTTCATCCTTTTAACTATTTCACAGAAGGGGGATTTTGGGGCTGTTTTGTTCTTCCACATATCTGAAAGCAGTGTGAAACTGTGCATTCTGAAACTAAGCCTTTGATGTTAACATCTTATAAATAATGAGATAGAGATTGAGAAAATACACTTTGATCCAGTTTTAGAAGAACATAGATCATGCTTACATCCATACACGTGGACAAGCTTCCCTGAGCAGATTCAAGTGGAGGAAACTATTCTCAGAGGAAAAATACTATAGGGATAATGTTAATAACCTGTGACTTCTAACTGCAGAGAGATGTACTACACTGAGTAAGGTCTAGAAACATAAACATTGTAAAAAGGAAAACAGCAAGTATTTCTTGTAGAAAATGAAAGTGAAGATTATATTGTTCTGTGTTTAGCAGCAGTTACCTGACCAACTTAAACAACTAGACTACGACAAAAAGCTCTGCACAACATGGATTACACTTGGGCTTTTTAATTACATAAAATCAGAACTGGTTAGAGAAAAAACAGCAGCAATTTATTAAGATGTATCAGCAATAATCAGTAGCCCATCACAGAAAAATAGGGTTTGTAATTGTGAATCTACCTTAGGATGAAATCTATTCAGAAGATTTATAATCCCTTTATCTAGGCCAAAAAGAACTCCCCAAGTGTGAGCAAAGAGCATTCTTAACTGAAAGTTTTCCAGTTATTTCCTAAGAATTCAAAACAACCTTTTCCTCAAAATGTGAATTGATTAGTAGCCCTGAGAAGCTGTTAGATCACCTACCTTCAGCATCATCCTGCAGGTCCTCAGGCTGCTCTTCTTTGCTCTTTGTGGGAGATGGAGGCTGGCCTTCTTTAAACATAAAAAATTATAAATTACATATATTATTTGGAAAGGTTCCATTGTATCAGATATTACCATGTGTGATACCTCAACTGTATGTTTTATCTCAGCACTCCATGCTTATCTTTCTGTTATTTAAATTTATTATTGCATCATGTCTTATGAAATTTGTAATGTGTATGTGTCTTTCAGCCTGGACTGGACTTTCTCTGACTTTCACAGGACAGAAGTGAAGAAAGCTCATACTGAAATAAGATACAAGCACTACAGAAACAATAATCATAACACTCAACCAAATAATGTTTCAATTTATAGTTGTAAACATAATATTTATTATATTTCTTTATGGAACTGTGGAAAAATAATCTGAACTAAATTATTTCTTTCAGCTCAATTCTCCATTCACTGTTTTAGCACAACAACCAATGACTATAGACTGAAATTATTAATTGAAGGAAAGGTAGGGAAATGAATTTGATAGTGAAGCTAAGGAAATGAAAGCTTTACAAGACAGAAATGTTCAGATGGAAAAAAATCCATTCCAGCCTTTGAGACAGTAGGCAATATCAAGCTGGAGGAAAGGGGGTAAAAAAGTAATCGAGGCCAATTAAATATGAGATCTCCTTTACTTGTAGGGACTGAAGCACACAGTGTTTAGTATCACTTGGTTAAACTTTAAATAAAATGAACTTTTTCTACAAAGTTTTCAAAATATCCTGTCATCTTAACATAATTGATAACATTCCTGTTTTGCTATGACACACCTTAAGGCACAAACTGGTAGCAGAGAAAGCCTGTTAATAAAAAGGGAGGCCAAGATGGAAATAAGGCATAAAAGGTATTCATAAATTAAGACATTCCATGCAAGCAGGTTCCCTAATTAAAACATTCTTTAAACATTGTTGCTTAACCAGGAAAGCAGCAACTGACAGACAATTAAAACTCAATTCAGCGCGCCCACTGAATGTATTCAACCATGATGGGAAAAATGACTTTCTGTCATTTGACTTTCTGTCATTTGACTTTCTGTCAAACCTCCTGGTTCCTTGTGGCTAACTGAGGGCTTGGGTGCAGGAGAAGCCTAAAGAAAACACACTTTTGTATGTGCTGGAAAAAAACCTTGACCACTTGTAAGCAGGAAATTCAGGAAGACACATGACCTCACATGATTGACCCTTACTGCTGTTACCATTAGAAAGTAAGAATCACGGTATTACTTCAAACTGTTAATAACAACTGGGGAAAAAACTAACTACACGTGTTATATAAATTGCTTTAGTGTTTCAAAAATTCCCAGGGTCTCTCCTGCTGTCACATATATGCCACACAATCACACTATGTTTCTGGAGTTTTAAACAGCACTTGACAATCAAATGTCCAGGTCTCATGAAGGACTTTGCAATGCTATGAGCTGTAGATTCTTCCCTTTTATCTTCTACCCTTCCACAACTACATATTTAGAACCAAAATGCTGAAAATTTCGAAGAGGAGGTATGAAAGTAGTCAGGATGTGAAAAAGGAACTTGCAGATTCAAGGGGTAGCTGGACAGCTCAAAATGCCACCAAAAATTCCAAAATGGAGATCTGTATGTGAGTAATTAAATTCTATCTCACTTTCTTAATTTTAATGAAAGAACATTCTATTTAAAAATTTTTTAAAAGGCCAAACTGAAAATTGCAACAATGCTCTTACAAATTTCTACCAGAAAGGAATGTACAATTCTTTCTAGAACTACATACAGTTCAGAGCATGAGGATCCCTTAGCAATCAGTAAATAAAGTGAATTTCTGCAAAGCAGAACAAGTCTTGAGGTTTGGCTTGGTATCATGTGGTAGACTGTTCCTGAGAGCACTTAATACAGGACATATCATGCATCATGTCATCGTGTTTGCTCATTTGAATTTGAAATTCAGACACAGTGTTTTGAGGAAAACAAGATTTTTCGAGTGCCAAGATGAATTTCTTTTGGGAGTGAAGAAGGCAGGAGTAACCACAAGAAAATCCATGGGAAAAAGTAAAGGCAAAACCTGCCAAATAAAGACATGCTTTGTCAACCCTGTAAAGGGCTCAGGAGCGATGCTGATACAGTTCAACAAGAACTGTAATAAAAAAACAGAGATCCTGAAAATAACAAGACTTGTGAAGACTTATTCACTTATGCTCTCACTTTCTTTTAAAAAATAACTTGAATATTTATAGTGGACCATATCAACATGTGGCTTCTTTGGTTCAAATGCCATTCTGAACTACCTGCTAAATTTTCTTTTTTGTTTGAGAATAATTCACATTAGGGGAGTGAATCAGTAGGAATGCTTCAATCAACACTTGCTCCTCTACTGAGGAATTTTATCATCTAATCAATCTGCGAAGTTTTCTCCCGTCCCACACATCAAATGTCAATCAAGTAAAAGTGCACATGTCCAGCCAGGTGTTTCAGGACTATTTGAGTACATTAAATAATACAACCAACATCTTAATTGAGAGCCCAAAGATGAACAGGGAGGAAGTGCATATTTAGAGAAGTCAGAACGGTTGCTATCTCCGAGGAAATAATCTTTTTGCACTCTATAAATAGCCTTCAAAATGCTCACAAAAGGATGTAAAGGCAGAGTCCCAGGAGAAAAAGATTTCAATCACAATTTCACTATTTTTTAGCAGATATCCCTTATTCCAGAGACAGAAAAAGAGCTGTGCTTACCATGGCTAAAATACAACTCTTAACCCTTTCTGCTCTCCACCAGAGTGTATGTCCTTCCAAGCAGTTAGCCAAATATTACAGAAATATTGTCTGCAAATTTCTTTTTAAAAAGAGCACACCTGGACACTTGTCTGAACTGATCATATTAAAAGCTTTTCTAATTGTGATCATTTGTGCAAAAAGGTTTCTGAGCACTACTACTGGGATATATATTTCTTCTTTATAGGCTAATTCAGAGGGTCAACAAGTATTTAAATCTCACAGTCTGTCTCCAAGTAACCTACTTCTAAAATCCTTCACAATTTCCATTTTTTTTTCTTTTTTTTTTTTTTTGCCTTGTTGCAAATGATTGCTATTTTCCTCTCAGGAAAAAAGATAAAGTCTCTGTCCAAAAAAAACAACCTCCAAATGTAAGAGTGTGTATACAGTGGAACATGCAAAAATGTTCTATGTTTTTGTATCTTGATTGTAATAGGGTGTTATTAGTGATTAAGCCCTGTAAGTGAGAATGAGATTCTTCATCTTCTTGTTTTAACTGCTGTGGTTTCTAAATAATGAATAGGTGATTAATTAGGATGATCAGGATAGAAAGAGGACAACCAGTAGAGCATTTACTAGGAATAACTATTTGATGGGAAATGACACTAGTGTGGCAACAGAAATAAAGATAATGTCAAAAGGCTTTGGTACCTGGCAGAGACTGAAGCTGAACAGGTTGAGGGAAAATATACCAATCAGACTCAGAAATGAAAGTTTTTTCTGAGTGTTTCTTTTTTGTCCTTTCTTTTTTTTTTTTTTTTAAATGGCAGTGATAAGAGAATTGTCTTATGTCAGCACCTAATAACATTATTATGTATTGACATAAGTCAATTCTCTTACCATGAGGACAAAAAAAAGGGAAATGAAAACACTCAGTAAATACTAACTACTGGGTCATCCGGTCCTTGTCATGGGTTATGTAGGAAATCATTCACAAAATAAAGTTGAAATGTAGACCTGCATAGGGCTGGACCTGCTATTTCTATATCTGCCCTTTTGACTCAAACCCTTCTAACACTAACTGCATGACCCATGATAACCTCAAAGTACTTCAAATTAAGTGGTGCTGTTAAGTGGTGCTGTTAAGCAGGAACTGCTGCAAGACAGCATTCAGGGTAAGAGATTGATGGGTTAAAAGCCTGTGAGTAAAATGCCATTAGAAGAGTGGGTTTGAATGTGTATATTTAACAAGAGTGGATTATTTTTAAATGTTTTTTCTTATTCTAGTATGTCCGATATAAGCAGTGATAAACTCACCAAAATGGTTATTCCTGCTTGTTGATTTTTTAGAATGAAAATATATATTAATGGGTAGTATCTGGCAGATTGTCTTGGGGATGGTTTGTTATCCCACACCCATTTTTATTTCTGTTTTTTGTTTTGTATCAGCTGTGGTCAATGCCTCCCTCCTCCTCTCCTCCTCTGAGATTTGAGGAGAAGGACAGCTGCTCCTATAGGGTGATTTCATCTCCACAGCCACGCTGCACGACCCCCCTGCAAGAGATAGTTGTAGCTGTGTGGGTTTTGCCCGCTACTTTTTTTTTCACCCAGCCAAGAGGAAGCTGAAGCATAGGAATTTAGGTAAATTTAATCTCTGCCAAAGGTCCTATACATGTCTAGTCTGCAGCATGTGCTCTCTAGGAATCCAACTTCTCTTTTTCACTTTAAGCAAAAGGACTGGAGGAAACACCCCAAAGCAGATTTGGAGATTGCTTGTTTGGGGATTTGGAGAGCTCAAGGAAAAAGGGTCATCAATATTGGTGTCAACTGTTGACTCCATCTGCTGCAGTACTGACCCATGAAGACAAATGGAATGAAGAACGATTGTTTATTTAATATCTGGAAGTGGTGACTATAAGTTACTTCTCTATTTTCCCCTTCGAAGAGAAAAAGGAAGATATCCTCCAAACTGATTTTGAGTATAAAAATGAAAACTTTCCTCAATGCAAAAATTATGTTTTTATTTATAGTCCCAGTAAACACATCCTACAATCATTAAAAACTCCACAAAGAAGTAGATCAAAAAGGAATAACTTGTATATCTGCTACACTACTAGAAGATATTTATTTTTAGCCCTGTAGGTATTGATTGTTCACAGCCAATGCACTGATTCCCAGAATGTCTCCAACTGATAAAGAAATAAACAAGTTGCTGAAGCTCACATGCTCTATATAATGTGCATGAAGAAAAGAGACATGTAGGGAAATACCTTCCTTAAATTACATAATTCAGTGATAATTTCCCAGATAATTTTCCCTTCCTATGCAGCTTTACCTAAAGGAATGAAGCTGTGAGGGATACAAGACAAAAAATCCTGAGAGACTGGTTATTAAGTAAAATTTCACTTCCTTTTAATTCTAATTTAAAATGCTTTTTTAAAAAAAAGCCATACCAATTCAATTTGCATAATCTCCATAAAAACAACATGACAAAAAATGCAAAATAATTTGGTTTCTAAAAATATACATGGTATTATAAACATAAAAAATAAATGAGAAATGTTGGATGAACACTGCAAATTTAACTGTAGCATTATCTTTGGCAAGTATTTGTTATCTAATGACAGGCTTTTTTTCTTTTACTTTTATATATGTTTGTACAACTATATCAATCACACTAACTGTATTGAATTAATAAGAGCTCCTATCCAGTAATCTTAACACCAAAATGTAATTACAATTATATGTAATAAAGTTAATAGGCCAGAATCAACAGCCATAAAGGAATGTGTTAATTCATCAGTATAACACATATCTGTCTGTATATATCTCTGTTTTCACACTTGTGTATATGCATCATTCTTCAAGTATTTCTAATTTCTCAGCTAATGAAGTGGTTTCATGAATGATCATATTCTGTTTGTCTTTTGGAAAATCTTGCCAATTTAAGTAGTCAAGATTCCACTTCAAGAGCTTTTAGGTGTTTTCTGTCTGGTATATCCCTGCCTCTCCCCATGTGGCACACCTTTCTGAGCCTGTATGTGTTCACAAAGAGAGCTGGATGTTCCTACAGTCACTGTAGCGTGATGGGATCAGGATCACAGAGACCTTGGGGTATTGGGGTAGCTGGGTTGGAAGGCGAGGCAGAGGAGCATAGGGAGCTCCTAAAGGAGATGCACTGCATAGAAATCCATTTGGAAAAGGAGATGTTCACTGAGAACATCCAGGTGAGATCAGCAGGGACAGTATCAGAAGGTGCTGTGGTGGAAGTGTGTTACAAAAACCTGATCAGGACTACCTGGATTAAACTTTTTTGAAAAAACTAGCAGAAATCTCCTGATCAAAGGCTTTTGTTCTCATGGGAGTTACCTAATCCTCTGTCCTCTCCTTTTCTTGCTCTTCTGGCCTTTCTTCTCCTTATCCCTATCCATCATTTCCATTTCATGTCATTCACAAACCCTAAACAGTGACACTTGTTTTAAAAAGCAAACTACAAGGATGAGGAAAAAATCCTCTGAACCATTGTCTGACCAAGCTCAGTGTATTTAAGAGTTTGTGGAAGAGTTTTTTATTATGAACATATCACTACCACTATTCAGAATGACAAATGACTCAATAATTGCTCTATTCACACTTTTTACAGACAAAGAGACTGAAGAATTGTTATTGTTTCCCCTTCATGTTCAAACTAACTATTGATAAAAAGCAATGAATTATTGTCCAGAGGCTCATAAGATGATTAAAAAAGTAGTCTCAGCTGGTCTTACCATGCACTATTTATTATCAGAGATGGTTCACCCTAATTTTGTGTAAAAACCAGAGATGCCTGTTGTAAAACTGACAATAATGATTAGCACTGCTTATCTCAACTAAGGCAATTATTCTCTAGATTTTATTTCAATTTGGCTTATGCTTCAGAGAAGTGATGTATTTTTGTATGAAATATTCTTTACTCACCTCTCTCTTGACTCAGCTGAGCCCCTTCTTCATCAGCATCACCTGTCAAAAAAAAAAAAGTTGAAAGAAAAATGTTACTGGGAATACCAGCAAACATCTAACTGAAATATTCCATGTTTCAAATTGCCCATATCTTAGTTTGCCTCCTCCTGTTTAACATTTTGCAGTGAAATCTGGAGCTGGATGTGGAGGAAGGTTTTGATACTGGTTACTACCAGATACAGGTAATGCAGGGAATAAAAGTCTGCACAATTTACAAAATTCTGCAAATAAAGAGTGAGCTAGAGGCTGTGTCCACCCCCTTCCCCCTGCCCAAAATCTCAGAGTAACTCTGATCTTCCCAAGAGAAAACCCCTCAGACAGCAGCCAGCTGCACCCCTCTACATCCTTTGTCTCTATTAAATACAAGTTGTTATTTGTTTCTCAGCAACAAATGGGGGAATATTCCCCAAGCCAAAGAAAACAAAAGGAAAAAATCCTAACCCCCAACATACAACCTTAAGGAGATTTGACAAGTAATTTTTAGGATAAGAAAATGAAAAATATTGTTAAAACTCATGGGAATTCTATCATTGGCTTCAACAGAGCCAGGATTTTAAACTGGAATTCTGCTATTCTTCAACAAACTGCTCAGAAAACATTTGGAAACATAGAAATTATTAATTATTCAGTTTCCAATAACATGTTCTTTCCATGGAAGCATTTATAATAAAACCAGCAAGGTAAGGTTTCAAATTAATCTAAGATACAAGACTAAATCAGCAGAATCTTAGCATACATATATCACCTGGTCTTCTGTGGAAGTTCTTAATTATAGTTCTGTAAGTGACTTGGAATATGAATTTCCCAAAGCAACAGAATAGTTTCTAAGCTAGTGATAATGGACACAGACAAGAAATCTGATGTTATTAGAAAGTAGGGAAGTCATTATGCAATATAATTATGAAGAGGCAAATACTGCTTCTGTGAACTGATTGTGAATTAAAGGCTGGGGTTTTTTGTTTGTTCTTTTTTTTTCCCCTGGGAAAAAGTACCTAAGGCTTGCTGAAAGGCAATGAAGTCTATATCATTTCTGAAAATGAAAGTTGGGTTCCCAATAACTTGGTGAAACAATCTCTGAGTCATTATGGTGCCTTTGAAAAATTTACCCCAAATTAGGGATGAAGCTGAGTTTCACTTTAGCACACAGAAATCCCCAGCCACTTCATGTGTCTGCAATTATTACTCTCATCCTATTAATCCATCTGGTGGAAGCATTTCCTGTTAAATAGAAAACATTCTCTTCCACTGACCTTGGTGTGGCTGGCTGAAGTGATAAATATCATGTTTAGTTCACAGAGCTCTATGCTAAAATAAATTATTTGGAGATAATAACCAGTGGTTTAGAAGTCTATATCCAAAATGTATTCATTTACGCCTTGAAAAAATGATATTAAGGGCAGTTTCTTGGTTACTGGTTCTGCATCTTTGGAAATAAGAAGCAGTTGAGCACATGAAGTCATTTGGAGTCTGTGGCCAGAGAGGACAGGATATTTTTGATGATGACATAAAATGCACTTGGAATGCTTTAATGAGATGCCACAATACCCAACAGAGTAGGAAGAAAAGATCCTTGATCAAAGATGTTTTCACATAATGTATTAAACTGAAAACACTGCTTGTTCATTTTCTGGTGCCAGGCATCCATGTGTGAAGGTAAACACTTCATCTCTGTCACTCCCTGAGCCTAAGGTTATGCACAGACCATGACCTACAGGCTCTGCAGCACTTCCTATCAAGTACTCTTAGATCCTAACTGTATGTTGGGTGAAAAACTACTTCCTTTTGCTTGTTTTCATCCAGATTCATTACTTCTTGGAGCACTTTACACTCCTTGTTTTACAAGAGATGGTAAATATCTGCTTCATATTCACCTTTCTAATTGCCAGGCTCATCATCTTCCTGTGCTCCCCCATGCTATTATCATGCACAGCAACCTGATCCTTGCATCTAAATGACCCCTGTGCTTTCAAGGGCATCCTCATCCACCTGCCACCTTGCTCCTTCAATGCAGCTCCTACCCAGGTGAAGCGAGTGGACAAATATATAGAAGCAGACATTTTCCCAGACTTCTGGATTGATTGCAGGCTCTGTTGTCAGTCACACAAAAAGAGACAAGAAAAATCCCTACAAGATGCAAAGAAGCAAAGAATATTAGGCTCTATTTAGCTAAGCAAGAGCAAAAGCTCCTGACAACAGCACATTTATAGATTATGGCCCCATTGCTGATCCATGCTCTGCTTCAAGCTGTGACACTGCTACTATCAGGAGTGAGGAGGTAAATGGTTTTCCAGACCATAGTGCAGGCAGTAACACAAGCCTCTCTCAAACCATATTTTTAGGTGACCAGTACTTGCAACACATCAAGTCTAGAGCAATTCTCTGTAAGCAGTTGGCCAGAAAATAATTCTGATGAGATCATACCAGGAAGTTTTATTACGATCCAAAAGGAAGTGGGAAACTACTCATGAACTTCTTTTTAGGTACTGAAAACCCACTGCTATGTTGGAAGGTGCTGGGAACCCTTTCTTGATCTGCACATATCCCCTAAGATGCTGAAAGTAGTATCTGAACCATCAACTATACCTTCTGTCCCCCAAGCACCACTCTTGATCACTACACGGAGACCTTGGCAAAATGGGCAAAATGGACAACCCCAAAGAGAGGCAGGGCTGGCACAGCCTTTACCATGGCAAATAAAGACAGAAAGTCTTAGAAAAATTTTGGTTTACACTTTTATGAATACATTTAGCTTTAAGTGACTTTGAGATTTTCTGAGATAAGGTGTTTTCAGACACATTTTAAAATGGACAAATTTCAAAATGTATTTTAAACATTGTGGCTATTTTAAACTTTTGGATTAAGAACAATTTTTACAGCAACCTATTTACACTGGATGGGTATTTTATCAGGGCCTGAAGGTGTTGTGGGACAGACCTAGAGCAAAGCCAAGATCCTATTTTAGTGCGTAGGCTCCTCCAGCTCCCCCAGATAGGCAGTGCTTCCTTGGAAGCCTCCACTGCTGAGGGCCAAGGAACCATCAGGGGAAACAGTGGGGCTAGTTTGAATTAATTCCTTCAACAAGGAGCCTTGCAGGAGCCATCTGAGTATGACATCTTCCAATATAAAGACAGCCCAAAGGGATGCAGAGAGCATTTTGCATCCTCATGAAAACATCAGTGTGCCATAACTTCTCTAAACCAACTGCTGCCTTCCACCTTTCACCTTCCACCCACCAAAAAATCCTCATTCATATCCTTTAACACAAGACTCCAGAGCAGACTGATGGCTGTGCCTGCATAAATACTGAGGGGTACCCTTGTAGGCTCTCAATGCCTTGATGCACAGCTCTGAAAAGGAAAGGGGCGCATGGTCATGGCACAGACACCACCTGAAAAGCCAAGCAGGATCTCCAAGGCACAAGACCAAAGCTTCATGAGGCAAAGAAATCAGAGTCCCCTAAGAAAAACAATACATCTCCAGCTATGGGGTTGGGGAAGCAAGACAGCAAACAGCACCTTGCAAGATTTGTGATGTAAAGGAGTGAAGAGAGTCTGACTGCTTCAGGCTTAAAAGATGTTCATCAGCTGTGAAGACAACTTGGAAAACCTGTATGGAGACAGGAAAAGCAGCTCCAAGCAAAACCTTCAGGATGGCCCTTGTTGATCAGGAGAAAACCAAGAAGAAAGAAAATCAAACTCCCCCAAATCTTACTCCCTAAGGGACATTTATGTGGGGCCCCAAGCTCTGGCCTCTGTACTCCAGCTTGAACCAGTCAGAAAAGCAGAACCTTGTGACTTATGAGGCAAATCACTGCCCAGGTGAAGCCTCCTATAATGGATATTGGGCACTTCCAGTAAACTGCTTGGCACCTCTTCACTGAGTAAAACAAAGCCCATGAAAAATATTTCGTGGAATACATTTGGGTGATGAATTATGGAAATGAACTACCTCGTGAACACTGCAAATGCAAATAGAGAGGCTGAATTTATCAGCTGAATTATCCATTTGATACGAGATTTCTTACTAAGGGCTAACTAATGACTCTTGTGCTCATGCAGAGGACTGCTTCAGCCCCAGTGCAGTCTGCCACAGCAAGCAGAGAGAGAGATGCCTCTCAATACCAGTACAGGAATGACAGCCCCTGCTGGGGAGTTCACTCACGTATTAGTGCAGATTGGCCTTTTTAATGCAAAGGCCTTCATTCAGCCATTTAGACAGTTTCAAATTTGATTCCAAGCCTGGGAGATCTCTTAACAATGAATTTCCTCTGCAACTGTAATATATTTGCACATTTTATGCAAAAGCAGGATGCTGTGCACCCTCCTGAAGTAACAGAATTATTACAAAGAAGCAGCTCTCATCCATATGGTTTGGATAGGGGAAATAGTGTTTTCATCAACCAGGATGAAAGCAGGAAATGCATTAAATATCATAACCTGTAATAGATGGAAGAGAAAGTTTTCTCAAGATGAAGCAATCTCTCTTTTTCCTAACACCAGCTGAAAACAGCTCAAAAAAAAAACCAAACAAAAAAAAACCCCAAACTAAAAAAAAAGAGAAAAGCTCTTGGGCTCAGCATCCTTTCATTAGCTCTAGAAGGAGAGTCTAAAAGCATGCACCTTCCATCTGTCAACAGGCCTAGTGAAAGCACAAACATCCTTTATCCAAAAATTCTTGCAATGTTTAGTGAAGTAATTTTGTTACTCTGTTTAAAGTGGCAAGAAGTAAAATAACCTCAGATGCTGCAGCTTCACAGGACATCCCTTTTACAGTATTATTTCTGTCTAAAAAAAATTTCAGAAAAAAATGTTTCTCCTCTCCTATCTACTGGTAACAGGTGGTAGATTTAGAAATTCTTCAAGCATTACAATTGAAGATAAACCATTTATAATATATGACAGCCACCATGAAAAATAAGCATTTGCCAAAGGTCCTTACAAGATTATCTGTCTAACATATTAAGTAGCTTTGTGTACACAGAATGCAGGAAGAAAAAAAAAAGGGATCTTTGCTCCAGCTGGCAACTGTTTACAAATACTCTTAATTTTCCTCCTAAGTACAGAATCCTAGAAGCATGTATCACTTGAAGGTAAATGTTGGCAAATCCAGCTTTTCAAGAGGGATTCCATTTTCTGGTAAGTCTTATAAATATGTATAGTTAGCAAGAAAAGTCATGCCTAAGAACTCCATACAGAGTTCTATTAGAAGAAACAATGCATTCCAAAAGAAAAAATTATCTAAGTAGCAGTTCCTTTCCCAGAAAACCCACTCATACTACTAATAGCAGTGAGTCTAGCAACATAAGAACTACAGATATGAGCCAGAACTGCAGGAAAAGGTATTTTATTTGCCTGAAAGACATTCTCTCAGCTTAAGTAGAGGGAATGTTCCAACACAGATGAAGGGAGAATAGCTGGGCTATGTCATTGCACAAGGAGCTAGGACTCAATTAATGAAAAGAAAAAGCCCATCACTGTGGCACTGTTTAATATATTAAAATAGTGATCCATCTTAAGCAAATAAAGTTTTTCTTTCTACTGTTCTTTTCTTAAGAGAATATATAAAGTCTTCTCAGCAAAACCCCAGAGGATCAATAGAAAATTCTGCCTTGACTAGGACCCTTTGCTTAACCAATCCAGGACTTTTCTGGACAAGACTGTCATGAGAACCTCTGTCAGAATTAAAGATAAATGATGCTCTGCTTCCTCTTGGAGCCTGCTGGCTCTGGCTTGGCTTCTGTAATCACTGAGATTAAATCAGAAATGCTGAGACAGTTACAATTGCTCAGTTACTGCACAACTCCGCTACCCTGCTAAGACATGACATTAATTCCAAGTCTGTCTCTTTGCCCCATATATTTAAGGTTTGAAAATGACAAAGCTCTTGGCACTTGTCTTGATATCAATATTATTACTTGACTAATTTCTTTGGCATTCCACTTGCAAAATAGGCCTAATGATATGTCCAACTAATGGAACAATTTCCCTATATCTATATTCACTTACTCTAATGCACTGAGGTGTAATTCTAGCTTCATTTCATTATCACTTGACTAGCTCAAGCACTTGCATGTCTTTTTGGATTTATTAATGCAGTGGGTTTAAAGTAATAACTATTTATGTACATTACTCCATTAATATATTCTTCTTTCTAAGCATTTTTGTCCACCTCTGTCAAAGCAGATATATTTCACAATGTTTCTGAATGCAAGATGCACTTTTAAAATGCCTTGTAGTTGTTTGGTTTTTTTCCTAACCTTAAAGCAATACCTCAGTGTTATTCTCTCCTGTGAGTGTTTAGATACTGTCCTATCAATTTCAATTTAAGGTAAGTCTATCCTTAAAGACTTTAATTTCACTAAATTAATAGATTTCCTTTAAATCAAAACAAAAACACCATAAATTTCTCCCACAGTAAAAATATCAGGAATTTACTGCCAAAGGTAGAGGCAGTTACTATCTCCTTGACACAGAACCACAAGAGTCATTTGAGAAGAAAGATGTAGACACTAAAAATAAAACACTAAAATAAAAATTTCCTGAATCCCTGGCTACTGAATCACCCACAGGAAATCCTTCACTACATCAGGAATAAAGCTCTAGAGCTAAACTGGTTCCTTTTATGGCTCTGGCTAATCAGACAGCAAATGCCCAATAACATTAAGGCATTATCAAAATCAAAATCATTAGGTATGAGAAAATTGTGAGTCTATGAAAATGGGTTCTAATGTATTTTAATAATCTGTACCTAATCCCATAATAATCTATCTAAATTTCTGATACTGAGAGCTGAACTTTCTCTGGACAGCAAATTTTGGATGAATCTTTTTTTTATAGCCACTTATACAAACCTCTGGATTTAGAGGGTCCCTACCACGCCCACCTGTCTGTGGTCACCTATCAGAATCCCAATTTTAGGTTGAGCAAAAAAAAACCAAAACATAAAATCTTTATGTACAGTAATTTCACGATTGTAAGCAGCACCTGAATATAAGCTGCAATTCCGGGTAGCCAGGAGGACCACGGGATTTGTCCATATATAAGCCGCACCCGAATATAAGCCGCACTTTTTTTCTTTTTTTTTTTTTTAAGCGTGGACACATGTGCAACAAAGTAACAAGTTAGTAACAGAATCAAGCCAGTGCAGGGTTTGCTGTCAAGTTGCTCAATTTGCAAACAGTTTTCACAGACTGGAGAAGCATTTAAATGCAGCCACAGGCGCCCTCCCCATGCTGTGTGGCCCGGCACTCCCGCCCCCAGCGCTGGCTGCCGCGGCGCCCTGCCCACACAGCAGCGGCAGCGGCTCTCCACACCATATGAAGCCGGCGGCTCGCCCCCTTGCTGCGCACTCGAAACCCGCCGCCCGCCGCCTCCTCATGGTGGGAAACCAGCTCCAGGTCCCCACCTACTCAGCAGCAGCGGCTGCTCCTGGCACCGCGTGCAGCCTCGAGCCGTGCCGCCGTGGTGCCGCGGGCAGCCCTGAGCTGTGCTGCCGTGGGCTGCCCCGAGCCGCACCACTGTGAGCAGCCCTAAGCCGTGCTGCCGCGCGTGCCCCCAAGCCGTGCCGTCACGGGCAGCCCCAAGCCCCTCCGCCGTAGGCGGCCCCGAGCCACGCCGCCATGCTGTCGCGGGGGGCCCCGAACCATGCCATCATGGGCTGCCCCGAGACACGCTGCCTTGCTGCCACGGGCTGCCCCAAGCTGTGCCGCCACGTGCTGCCATGGGCCGCCCGGAGCTGCACCGCCGTGGGTCCCACAGTGCCTGTGGTTCGGGGTGGCCCATGGCAGCTCTCTCACCAGTCGGCTCGCACTTCCGGTCTGGCCTTTCGCTGGAAATTGTCCATAAATAAGCCGCACCTGAATATAAGCCGCACTACTGGGGTGGGATGGATTCTTCAATGAAAAAGGTGCGGCTTATATTCGTGAAATTACTGTACATGAGAATAAACACACATTTAAAACTGTGATGTGGCAGATCCTCTAACGTGGTGTAATGCAATTATATGTTCTTCTATAACATGAGACCCAGATGCACAGGTTCTTTGTAGACAGGAGTTTAACAAGTCAGGTTTAAAAAAACAAAACAAGTTAAATAAATCTTCCACTTTGCTGTCTTTCTGCCTTTGGGCTTGTCATGATGCAGCTCTGAAGCTGCTTCTTTTCTCTCAAACCCAAGTAGGTTTTACATTTATAGAAACAATACCAGGCTTTATACCACAATTTCCAAGGCCTTAGAGGTGAAAGTGAGCATTAATGCTCTTGATTTGTTGACAATTGATGCTACATTCTTTTTTCACTTAATCTGAAGGCCAGTAATATAGCCAGCAACAGTAGGCAGGGTACTGCCACTTTATTCTTGGGTTTGGGAACACTGACAAAAAAAAAAAATCATTCAATGAATGGATTAGACACAAATGCAGTTTCTTGAAATGCACGTTCAGTGTGCTCCAGACAAAAATATTATTAAATGGTTGGTTAGACATAATTTAGTGCTACCTGAATAATCCAACAGGTCTTTTTCAGCTGCCAATCACTGCAAACTGGCAATTACAAAATCATCTACAAAAGCCTTGTTCTACTGAGATGAGACAAAAATATCACAATTTCCATGCTACCAGACAAAGAAAAAGGAAAAAAACACTGTGGCTACAGTGACAACACAGTCTTGTGAAATTAATGGGACTCTGAACACAACAAAGCTCTGCTTCCTAATTACTCCAGGGCCATTTCCACCAGACAGAGTTTTGGGAGATAAACCTGATAAACACTGAAATCAGGATCTTTTCACACATAGTTGGACTGATGTAAGCACAAAGCAAAATAAAATGGGAGGAGTTTTAGGGTTGATAAAATTACAGAGAGCAGATTTCTAATGATGTACGATACAAATAAATCACAAGTTTATAAGAGGAGGGGGATTAGCAAATTTACTATTCATCAGGTTTCCTTAAATCTAGAAAGCAACCTCCTGTGTGAAACCCAAGATGAATGGCTAACATTTCCCAACTGCTCCAGTGAGACCCATCTTTCTCCCATGTTCTCACACAGGAACAGCTGAAGTTTAAAGCCCTCATTCAGACACAGTTGGGCTCTAACCCCTGTGTTATCTTTTCAGACCCAGAGAAACCTTACCAGCATTGTTAATGAAAGAGCAAAGTGTATGGAAAAGCAATATACACTAGGAGCTCTATACATTAACGCAAATAATTTCCTTCTCAAGAGTCAAGAGAGCCAGAGCCATGCACCAAGTTTTGGGAAAAGATACACATAGACCATGGAAAGAAGAGATTAGCTCTACTGAGCATACAAAAGCAGTATTAGACGTAGTTAAATGTCTGCATTTGCCCAGGATCAGAGCCTCTATGTGCAGCTGATATTTAAAGAAAGTTCACATTTCAGTATTTGGCTTTGGAAAGAAGAAAAGATGCCAACTGTTGCATAATTTTTTTTAAGTCAAATGGTACTTGATTAATACACCTACCTAGAGGGAAAAACTCGCCCATTTTCTTCTTGAAAATTTTGTAGTCAACCTCCAAAAAGACGCAGAAGATGATACGATCCACCTGTAAGAAACAAAAAGATTCAGTGAAATCATCTATATTGGCAACAATAGTCAATAAAGGCAAAGAAACTTTTAAGCCAACAAGCTTTTATGCTTCAGGCAAACAAGAAAACAGTACTGCAAGTCTTCACTTTATTGTACCTCTGTGTTGTAATTTATAATATAACCTTTTCAATCGCAGCTCACAATTGTATCCTTTGTTAACTGCCTCTTGTTTATGCAAACTGCTCTCAAGCACAGTATAAATGACTTTGGCATTCCAGATGAGAACTAGGATGCAATGTGTGATGAAAAAGTCATGTGGGGACTTCTAATAAGCATACAGAAGAGTAAATAGGTAAGCAAAGAGCTCTTTTTCCAATCCTTGTCCAATAAACCTATTTGCAAACCCATTTAGTATTTTAAAATGGCTTTAAAAGGTTTCATGTGGTTTTAATTTACATGAAACCACTTATTCTCACTATAATGCAAACACAATGCAGCAGAAACACAAAAGCTGGTTAGATGACAGGTAGCACACAGGGTAAATAAAACATTTAATATGCCATCTACTTAGTGAGGCTGAGCACATCAATGAGAACACAGCCCATAATGTATGCACCACCCACCAATGAGTTCAAATAAATTCTTTGGGAGATCACTGTGTGTGAAAAGCTTTTCTGAAACAGACCATAAATAATAAAAAACCTAAACAAAACAAAATCCAGAAATCTGAAGACTTTAAGGCTGAATAACACCCACACTGGACTTCAGCCTTGCAATACCTTTGTGTTTGTTATTTGCATTGCCCAGCACAAAATCCCTCTGTAGCCAAAACCCAGCTTGGAGGGGTGCTGTGGAAAACAAAAAATCTCTTACAGCTGAGCTGAGGGACCTGCAACCCGGTAATCATTTCTTTCTCTGAAGTGCATAAGAGCTTAACCACAAAGGGATGAAGCCTAAGCAATAGGAAATTTGGCATCTTATGCTGTCATGGTGTCTCCAAGGGCAATAGGACAATCTGTCACAGCAGAACTCCTCAAGAGTGCCTTTGCATGTGCTAGAAAAGTCATAAACCACCCCCCTGCAGGGAAACAGTGGGAGGAATGCTCTCAGGATGTGAATTTTTTCTCTTATCTTCAGTAGAAAATGCCATCCTTTTGCTGCAGCTGGTCTTAGAAGTGAAGTCCAAGCCTTGGCTTCAAAGACACCGTTGTGCTGAACAGCTCAGGAAAGAATTTTCGACTTCACTTTGGTGCAGCCCAGCAGAATATAGAAGGGGATGAAAGCAGGCAAGCACCAGTTATGCTGGAAAATACCAGAAGCTACTATGAAGGACTTCTTGGAATAAAAGGTGATGACAAAACCTGAATGATCAGACAAGGTACATAATATCACATTTGGTACAAGGGGTACAAGGGGCCTCAAGTTGCACCAGGGGAGCTTCAGGTTCAATATCTGGAAAAATTTCTTCATTGAAAGAGTGGTTAAGCATTAGAACCCCACCCCAGGAATACAATGGAGTTCCCATCCCTAGAAATTAGCAAAAAATTAGTATATATGGCACTTTGCAAAATGAGTTAGTGGGAAAAGTGGAATTCACTCAAAGGAGATCTCCCAGCCTTACTGATTCTATGACATTCTGTGACACTGAAGGTGCAAGATATGTTGATGTAAAGGAAGAAGGAGGCTTGTGAGCAGGAGAGAAAGCAGCAGGGCAGAACAGGGAAGCCTATCAGCAGATTTTTCAGCAAGAAAACTGCCTGCTGCTGTCTGCTCGTATGATGCTTGCAGACCCAAGCTGTTCTGTGCATCCCTCATAAACAAACAGGCTGGATCTTGAAAATATTCTGGACCATGGCATTAGCTACTCCTCAAAAGACATATACAGTAATTTCACAATTATAAGCTGCACTTGATTATAAGCCGCACATCTGGGTAGCTGGGTAGACCACGGGATTTGTCCATGTATAAGCCGCACCCAAATATAAACCACAATTTTAAAATTTTTCTTTTGAAGCGAGGATCCATGTGTGACAAAGTAACGAGTTAGTAACTAATCGTGACAGCTCGGTGCTCAAGTTGCAAACAGTTTTCATTGACCAGTGAAGCCTTTAAACGCAGCCCCAGGCGCCCTCCCCGCCAGCTCTCACTTCCAGGTTGGCATTTTGCTGGGATTTGTCCATAAATAAGCCACACCTGATGATTAGCTGCACTGCTGGGGTAGGCTGGATTCTTCAATGAAAAAGGTGCGGCTTATAGTCGTGAAATTACTGTAATTAAAACCTCAAACACTAGTTCTGTGCTCAAGCCCCAAATCCATTCTTATCTCCATACTCACAAATGTGTAACATAGAGCGTCATTGCCAAGAAGTGTTGCATTTTATCTATATGAGTTTTGACATGATTTTTAAGATCCCAACCAATCCAAACTATTCTATAGTTCCCTGGTTCGGCCTAAGTTGGGTGTTTTCAGGAGGGAGGCTTTAATCAGCAAGTGCTTAAATTATATATCTTGTGAGAATTGGATTAAGATATTGCTGGGGTATTGCTAGATTGTCATCTTCCCTCTCTGCCTTGCAGACTTTCAAGCATTAAAAGTGATAGGCCCAATGAACCAGAACAGACAAAAGAGCAAGGATAGAAATGTATAAAGCAGAGGAGGAAGGATATTCCCACACAGAGAAGTTTCTGAATATCTAAACAGTCTCAAATTCTCTGCAGCAAATCTTACACAAATTTGCCTCATTCTGTATGGTCCAACTTCTCAAAGTGTTCCCTTTATTTATACAGTGCAGCTGGCAATGATGAAACTTCTCCACGAGAATTTCTACCACTTCTAATAGAATTCCTTAATTTAAAAATAGAGAATGTCTCTAGAATTGGCAGACTATTTAAAAATTTCTAGCCTCCTGACTGTACACATCCTATATAAAAACCTGTTCAATTTCTTCTTCTTGATGTGAGAAAAACTGCTCTCTTTTTAAGTATGCATAAGATATTGTGATGACAGCTGAAATCCTGTGTTTATCTTATTGAATGGTATGTATTGGCAGATAGTAAATCTGAAATTAACCCCTATTCTATCATTCTGCCAGTCACTGACTATTTCATCTATCATCCCAGTAAAAATAACTTGAGATTAGGTAGGAAAAGTAGCCTTTGTCCCCACTATGCCACTATTTAACCCAAATGACTATCAACCTACTTTGCCTGCTGGCCCACAAAAGCTCAGCAGGATTTTTGGAATGTGCAGTTAGGAAAGCCACTCCTTATTCAACAAGGAAATCCCTACTCTGATGTGGCCTGGAAATTCCAGTTTCATTATATCACCCCTTTAGAGCCAGCTCCTCCACTGCTGACCAAGCACCACTCAACTGCAGCAGAACTGTAAAGGAGTGCCAGGTTGAAGGTATTAAAGCTCATCCCTGACTGACAGCTCTTTATTGAAGGCTGGTATTAAAATCAACCATGCCCTGTCAGAGCCTGATTATGAATAGGTGGATCAAAGAACCCCAAAATCAAGAGCACTGCAGCACAGGAAGAAGGGAGTTAAAATGCATGAGCTGTTCACTTAGGCACCTTCACAGCTCAAGGCTGTGAGTACATTTGATTGTTTTTTCTTACTTTTTTTTTTTTTTTTACCTGCTTTCCTTGCCAGGCTTTATTTAATTTTGATGGAGATAGCTTCCAGGTGGTTTTGTTAGCAGCACTTGATAAGAATTAGTAAACTTCTGCAGGGCTTACAGGACTCACACTATTTTTTTAGAATCCCAGAATGGTTTGGGTTGGAAAGGACTTCAAAGATAATTCAGTTTCAATTCCCCCATCATGGGCAAGACCACCATCCACTAGATCTGATTCCTCCAAGCCTCATTCAGACTAGCCTTGGACACATTTTTTGCAGTAGAATGGACCCTAACACCAGAGTTTCAGAAGGATACAGCCATATCTCATGACCTGAAAACATCTCCACTGTTGTATTCAGTTTGCGAGATATGGGTATAAAAGCACAGTCGGTTTAATAGCAGCAGCACTGATCTTAGTGCAGAAAAAGTGGCAAAAATATTTCTTAGTGGTTTTTGATCTTTGGGGGTTTGTTAGTTGGTGGCTTTGAGAGCACTCTACATGTTGTGAGTTTTCAATTTATTGGTGAGTTGCTGCACCTTGGGTGAAGTCACTCACAGACCACAGATGGTCTGTACAGCTCCATGGCAAGCTGGGCAAGTGGGTGTTTAGGGAAATGATGGAAAGCTGCTGAGGGTCCCTTAAACTCATCCTAAAGGACCCTGCAGTGTGTGGGAGGACATTGCATGTTTACGTGCACATCTCTGCATGCAGCTGCTGCTCTAGTAGGAATTTATATCTATATGAAAAAGAGAGCAATTTCTAACATGGACATATAGAGATAGGATAGAGAAGGAATGATTTCAAACTGAAAAAGAAGAGATTAAGATTAGATGTTAGGAAGAAATTCCTTACAATGAGGGTGGTGAGGCACTGGCACAGGTTACCCAGAATAGCTGGGGATGTCCCATCCCTGGAAGTGTTCAAGGCCAGGCTGGATGGAGCTCTGAGTAACCTGGTTTAGTGAAGGTGCTCCTGACCATGGCAGGGGGGTTGGAATGAGAGGAACTTTAAGGTCCCTCCCAAACCAGGCCTGCCTGTGATTCTCTATATAGTTTAGCATCAAAAATATCTATGTTTTTATCTCAGCTCTTTTGCTGTGGTCTTGGGCAGGTTGTGTGAGATTCCCCTGGCTTCATTTCCCTATCTAGGAAGGGGAATTCTAGAAGCAGGAATAGGAAATTCCTATTTCTCTGCCTAGGGGACATGAACACCTGGCTGTGCACCTATGCATTGCTTCCAAGAGTTTTTGCCAAGCACAATCCACAGGATATGCCAAATGCTTTGTAGGTGTACCAAATCCCTTTCATGAAACACTCCTGCCTGATCCCATTAGGACCCACTGTCAGAAGGCAACAGTGAGCACCAGAAGCTTGCAGAAACATTTTCAGTTTAACAAAATTCCATGGATTTAATTCAAAACTTAGTGAAGCAAAATAGATTTTTTTTTT